>JAZDUH010000263.1:8775000-9152500 GCA_036419115.1 Scarus forsteni
TTTCGTGCCTTTATATTGTGGTTTAATGCTTCACAAGCTGAATCTATGACACATTTAGTCCTTTAAAAGGGATGTTAGCTTCATATCAAGATGAAACTAAGATGTTTTTGAATTATAGACAACCTTTTAAAACACTCTGGCACTTTTTTTCATGAATATTAGACACAGTTTGAAATACATGCTTAAGGTAAAACACATTGTTCACACTGTTTGTGAAATATTTTGTACTTTTATATCATGATTTAATGCTTTCTAAGCTAAATGTAAGACATGTTTAGTGCTTTAACAGGGATGTTAGCTGTATGTCAAGATGAAACTGAGATGTTTTTGAGTTCTAGACAACCTTTTAAAACAGTCCAGCACTTTAAACATGGATTTTAGACAAAGTTTGTGATACAAGCGTAAGATAAAACACATTTTTCACACTGCTTGTGAAATATTTTGTACCTTTATATGATTATTTAATGTTTTCAAAGCTAAATCTATAACCCTTTAGTGCTTTAAGCAGGATGTTAGATGTATATAAAGCTGAAATTAAATGTTTTTGATTTCTAGCCACCATTTTAAAACACTCCAGCACTTTTAACATGGATATAAGACAGTTTGTAATAGAAACTTAGGTTAAGAAAAAAAAAAAAACATAATATACATTGTCACGTATTTTGTACTTTTATATTATGGTTAAATGTTTTAAAAGCTTAAATTGTCACACTTTAAAAAAAAAGGTTTAGTGCTTTAGACACAGTATGTAATAGAAGCCAAAGATTAGACACATTTTACACCCTCAGTGTCACTTTCCAAGTGTTTTGTTTCCCTTATATTGTGTTTTGATGTTTTACAAGCGAAATCTAAGACACATTAAGTGCTTTAACAGGGATGTTAGCTGTATATAAAGCAGAAGAAAAGATGTTTTTGAGTTACAGCCTTTTAAAACACTGCAGCACTTTAAACATGAATATTAGACAAAGATTTGTCATACAAGGTTACAATAAAACATATACACACTGATTGTCAAGTACTTTGTGTACCTTTATATTGTGGTTAAATGTTAAATTTATGACATATTTAGTTCTTTAACAGGGATGTTAGCTGGATATAAAGCAGAAACTAAGATGATTTGATTTACAAACATTTCAAAACAGTCCAGCACTTTTTTTTTAAGGATATTAGACTTAGTTTATGATACAAACATAAGATTAAACACATTATAAAAACTGATTGTCAAGTATTTTGTGCCTTTATATTATGTTTTAATGTTTGACAAGCTTAAATTGTCGCACTTTAAGAACACATTTAGTTCTTTAACAGGAATGGTAGCTGTATATAAAACTGATTTTTGACTCCTGGACACATTTCAACACAGTCCAGCTCTTTAAATTTGGATATTAGACACAGTTAAGCTAAAGATTAGACACATTTAAAACTCTAAGCATCACTTTTAATTATTTTGTTCCTTCATACTGCAGTAAATGTTTGACAAGCATAAACTATGACACTCTTAGTGATTAAGCAGGGGTGTTAGCTGTATATCAAACAGAGTTTTTGACTTCTGGACAACATTTAAACACAGGCCAGCTCATTAAATATGGATATTAGACACAGTTTGAATTAGAAGCTGAAGGCCAGACACATTTTAAGTATTTTGTGCCTTTATAATGTGGTTTAATGTTTTACAAGGAAAAATTAAGACACTTTTAGTCCTTTAACAGGAATGTTAACTGTATATAAAACAAAAACTTAGGTGTTTTTGTGGTACAGACATCATTTTAAAACACTTCAACTCTTTAAATATGGATATTAGATGTAGTTTGTAATGTGAGCTTAAGATAAGACACATTGTACACCTCATGTCTCTAATTTTTCATGCCTATGCCGTGAAAAGTAACAACTATACAAGCTAAAATTAAAGGGTTTAAGACTATTAATGTTGTTTTATCATTAAAGTGCCCTTGCATTGATGTGTGGTATAATATAAACCACAACTAAGAATTTGTGTCATCCTCTATCAGGGGTTGGTACTGGCAACTTTAGTGATACAATACAAAGCACAGTACATAGTTAAAAAATGCATTTTATCACAACACTACAAGTAGGCTGATCCGACACAATAGTAGTTCAATTTGTATGGTTCATACTTTTCATTGTAATAACATAAATAATAATCATGTAAAAAGTTTTTTCTTGGGTTTTTGATATGTCTTTTTTTACCTTCTTGTGCTTTTTGTCTATGTTTACAGTAATACAAGTCAAAACTTTGCATTTTGAGTGCAACTTTTAAGAATTAAATGATAACACTTGGTTTTATTTGGTACAAGCTGAATGGAGAAAAGAGATTTTTCAGTCTGTGACTTTGTTTTAGTCTTTTAAAAACATGAATGATTCCAGATTTAAAATGCTTAAACTGATGGCACTTCATATTATTTAGGTAAATTCTTTCAGTTTAGGGCTTTTATATTTACTGCTTTTTTAATAAATCCTTAGAAATATACTGTATACATATGAGACTTTTTGCATCTTATGTACTTATCAATGATTTTTAATGCAATAAAAGCCAAAACTATAGGGGCCATTTCACAGTCTTGAAGGGACTTTGGCAGTTTTTTGGTCTTTAATAAATCTATCATTTGGAGCTAAATGTTGCGGTAAGATTTATAGATCCTACATTGAGCATTTTTATATTACTTTTGTCCTTTTTAATATGGCAGGAATTAAATAAAACACATGTTAATCATTGATGCCCTGAACTGTTAAGGTGCTGGAAACTCTATACTGACGTTTGGTTTAATAAAAAGCTTAAACTTGCCAGATTTACTCAGTTTTAATACTGTTTTAAAAGCACCTTACACAGTATTTTATGTCATTTCTAAAACCTTTAAAGCATACCACGCATTGTGTATATTTTCTGTTTTGCTATGGCTGTTGAATATGACACAGGTGAAAGCTGACACACATCCTTAGCACCACTTTCTTCTGTTTCTTCCCCTCAGAAATCCTCTGTGAACCGAGCGAGTTCCCTCATTTGCTTCAAACGCTGTCCCTCATTTTTCACGTCTGTGCGGGAAAATCAGTTGTGACAGGTAAATTCTGACAGTACAGAAAATCTAGCCTCGGTCATTAGAGTTAATATTATGTTTCTTTGGCAATCCCTCATCATTTTTGGGCCTCATTGACTATTTTTCTTTATAAGATATTAAGTATTCAAACCTCATTTACATCCTTATTTTTCAATTTGCTGCCGCAGTAGTTTAATTTATTCCATATAATTTCTTTTTCTGAGAGGGACATTAATCATTGCCTGTTCCTTTTAGTGCCTCTGGGACTTTTTTTTTTGAATCAATAAAATAAAGGCTCTTCCTTTGCTGAATATGATAAAACATTTTGCCAAGGGATATCAGTGTCCTAGCCGGGCTGCTTCCTCCTTCTTGTTTTATTCATTTTATATTCCGGGGCTTGTTTATTTATCTCTGGGCTCTAATGCATGGGCTTGTCATACGCGGCACACAGACAGAGAGGTCGGCGGTCCATTCAGAAAAGAAAAAAAAAAAAAAAAAAAAGGTGAAAGTGCAGCGAGACGTTTTATCATTCCCAGCGAGTGGCCTTCCCCTTGATCATCTTCATAAGATGCCACGTGATTTTTTTTTTCTTTTCATTTTTAATAGCTGATGTGGGATAGTCAAGTGTGAAGAAGGGGGAGGTTGTTATAGAAATTTAACTATCCTTTACAAATTGATTCACACTCCAGCAGCGCACAAGGTCCAGTAGGTAAATTACCAGGAGGACACAATCTTAATTCTCTGCCTCTGTGGCATTACGGCTCCGTCCGGAGATGATCACGGCATTAGTGGATGGAAAAGTTGTGGGGAGATGGTCGACTTGGATACTGGGGAGAGCGTGGGACTCAATCCTATACTGGAAATGCAAGAGGAAGAAGTAATGGGGGTTTATTGTTTAAATACAGCTTCAGAGTGGAGGTGGACATGGTTTTCAAGTCTTAGGACGAGTCATTAATTAAAAATGTTTAATGGGATTCACATAAATTCTTCCACTTCTACCTCCAGAGGGTGGCTGTGGGGCATCTCAACACTTTTTTCTTGGTGTCATAAAATTAAAGAAAGAAACTTCATACTACAACAAACTCAAACAAACTTACTGACATTGTTTTTAAGCTAACAGTAAGTTTGCTGTTGCTCAACCACGGCATTACAGGACTTTACTTCCCAGTTTTATCATCACAGCGACAAGATTAACAAATGATATATCTAATTTCCAAATGAGTGCCTTTACTAAAACCTCAGAAGCCAAAGGATGAAACCAAGGATGTTTGCAAGCAGGTAAACGTCACAGTGGAGAGTTTGGGAAGTCTTGCAGCATCCAAGAGCCGACATCAGGGAACGTTTTATTTCCATATCAGCACTGCAAAATCAGATCCTAGCAAGGATGTTTTTATGTTTTCAAGTCAGAAATATATATAAACACTTATTCTAACTCACACCTAGCACTTAGTAAGTCCAGATAAATGTCTTATGTCATTAAATTAAAGACAAAAATAAGGTACTGAACTGCTTGTTATGATAGGAAAATATCTGCCAATGAAATAGGCAGGTTTGAGTGAGTGTCCGAAAAATTGGCTGTTAGTCAAATTTGTCTTTTGTCATTGGCAGATTATTTTACTTTTTAAAGCAATCCAGGCTTAATTTTAGTTTCCGTATCTTCAAATAAGATCTAATCCAGACATATCCAAAAATTGTGTTTTAGAATAAGTCTATTGAGGTTATTTTGACCATAGAATGTCCAGAAAAACAAATATCCACATTAGGGTTGAACAATTTATCGTTTTCAGATCGAAATCGCAATTTCAGACAATGCAATTTTGTGATCGACAAAGCAGCAATTTTTTGCAGCGCTCCTGACTGACTCAGGATCTGTTGTGTCAAGTATTATACACATACGGTTTTACAAATTTGTAGACAATCTATATGTTAAAAGTGCTGGTAAGCAGGTCAACAACACAAAGCCTCTGTTTAGGAGGCGAAATTAATGAAAACAGATTATTTATCATCACTATTGAAGGTGAATAATGTGTTAAGTGTTTTTCATTGTTTATTTCCTCACTGTTGTCTGTACTGTAAACAAAGTGAATTTTGCACTGAAGTTTGATTTAAAAAAAATCATGAATTGCAATATCTGCCAGATAATTCGAAATTAGATCTTTTCCTAAAATCGTTCAGCCCTACATTTGACTATCTCAAAGCTTGATTTGTAGAAAATCGTGAATCGAATTGAAATAGCAATATCTGCCAGAAAAATTGCAATTCAATCTTTTCTTAAAATCGTTCAGCCCTAATCCACACTACAAACTTCTCTATTAAGGATATTTTCACTCCAATGCCAACGTATTTGCCGAGTGTTTGTTGTACAAATTGAGTGCAGTAGAATCTGCACTGGCCCGTATTAATTAATGTGATTGATGGAACAATCATCCAGTCAACTCAACATATTCAACCTTTTTAACCAGGAAAAAGAACCACATTGAGATTAAAAATCTCTTTTTCAAGAGTGACCTAGCCAAGACAGCAAATATGCTCTTGAATGGTTCTGCCCCAAACCCTTCCTATGGGCTTTGGTGGGCTGGTGAAATACATCAAAGGGTCCATCTCGTGTGTCAGCTTAGCCTCTGGTTACTTGTTGGCAGTAAACATTCGGCCATTTTACACTCCGTCTGTTTCATTTATTGTTATTATTTCTGTCACTGTGAAACACAATGAAGTTTATGAATGCATTCAACAATGATTAGAAACTCTAGAAACTGAAACAATATGTATCATATCACCAAACTGATGCTAAAACAAACCCCTATAAACAAGAGACATTCTGCTAAAGCTAGCAGTTAGCATGGCTACTTTTCAACTGCCACACTAACTATCATGTTGGCCCTTCCTACATAAAGAGATCAGGTAAATCTCTGTATTCAATGTCCTGGATATAAGAATAAAGTACAAAATTTGCTTTGATAAGTTTGTGGACCTTAAGCTTTAGCTTTTAGTTTTATTGTCCCTGGGGTTCCCACCACATAGCCCAAAGATTGTTCCTGCGTGACATCTTTACCTCCGCTGAAATAAAAAAAAGGAAGAAACTGATCAGCTGGTCCAGAACTCAAAGAAATCAACTGACTACAAGCCACTGTTAGCTAACTTTCTCCCACCAGTCAAAAATACATCACCACAGTGTACAAACATAGTAAGGATCCATCGCAAAGTCATTTTCACAGATTACTTTGAACTAACTAGATTAGAAGTCTGCACTGCTGCAACTAAAATGCTACATCTGATCGCCCATCAATGGAGATTTCAATTATCTGTTAGCATCAAGCTAACAGACTCACCAGTTTAAAGTCATTCAAGAAACAAACCATACAGTTTTTATTGGCTCAATTAATCAGTGCATAACCATTAAAATATTTTTTCTTTTTTTATTCATTTCTGTGTAATGATCAAACTTTGGAACCGATTTATTAAAATGACAGAAAATAGGATTAATTAGAAGATTTTTATTTTTAGTAAAACGCAGAACTCTCCCTGGGCTACAGAACTCCTTTCCAGTTCTGAGGAAGCAGAATTACAGTATGCCTACTGAAACAATCTTGTTTGCAGTGTGAACAGAGTTAGGGAGAAGCTTGTTGCCAAGTTTGAGCAAAAATGGTTCAAAGAAATTTTGTTAAAGGCAAAATTTAAAACATATATCCAAAATAAACACAATTATGGCCATGAATCTTATGTAACAGCTCATTTAACAAGAAGTCAATATGTCTTGGTGTACTGATGACGACAGACTGAAATGGTTGTTTAGTTATAAAATGTATAAGTTAGCCTCTTTTGTATCCAGAGCCTGGAAAAAACGTCAGAATAGTTAATTTTTGTGAGATTATTATGTCTTCTTTGTAAACGTCTACAATGATCCCTGAACTTGATGACTGAATAATGGTATCTTGAACGCCCGTTGGGCTGGGCATATTGTATATGCATGACACAATAATAAAAATCAAATCAATCTACTCTTCTCCCATCTTTCCAATACTAATACTGAATTGAGTATTATTCTGTTTGACCAAATTTCACTTGTTTGAACTGTTGGAAGCTTCTGTTTTTTCTTGTTCTTCTCTTTAGCAGGACCACTCGATAAGCCCTTATGTGTCTCTTTGCCCCCTCCTGCACATCTCCTTTTTGTTGTTGCTTTGTTTAGTTAAGGATTATTAAATTATGCATTATTATTTTCTCATCTTTTTCATATTTTGTTCATTTTATATGTGTAATAAAATAAAAAAGAATAAAAATAAACAGACTGAGCTGCACATTACAGTCTAAAGATGTCAGCATAAAAGCACCATACTATATCAATTGTCCAGTGGTGGTATGATCTTTCAAGCTACCTCATCATGAATAGAATTTCCTGCCAAAGCAAAGGCAGAGTCTCAGACTTCACAAAAATATGGCATCTCTGTATGCATTTTAATTCAAAAATAATTTACACCCATCTACAATCAAAGGAAAACGATAACAGTGGAGTCTGACAGTATTCCCTGTGTTTTTTTGTTTATGTTATGGTGTGGTTTTGTATGATGTGTTTTCTCTGTCTCATTCTATTTTATCTTATTCTACTTTATCTGCATCTATTTTATCTTTTTTGTATGAGAGACATAAGGTATGGGACTTGTGTATTCCCCATATTTCTGTTTTTAAAAATGACTAAAATAATTAAATAGGCTATATAATTATCTCTTCATATGGATCTGTTACTGATCTTTCCCGTTTTTTCTACCTTCTTTTCACCACACTGCTGAACAAAAAGTTGCCCCTGACTCCCAAAGACAACCTTTGCTCTAAATGTCCATCCTTACTCTTTACTCCACACTGACATTAAAGTTACACCATTACCTCTTGGATTCATGACTGTCAGATGAAAATGGTGTCCAGATGCCCTCAGGATTTGACTGATCCTCCAAAGTTTTCAAAGTGTTCAGCCAAATGAATGTCGGGGTCTCACTTCTAATGGTCGCCCCCCTCATAGCCAAACTGCTCATTACTATGGGGCGTTAATCTATATTAAATCATTTAAAAAACGGTCGTCCAAAAGACTTCAAGTCAGCGTTTTTCCAAAACATCCACTCTCCTAATGACATCATTCTTCTGCTGTCATTAAGGATATTAAAAATTCATTAAGAAGAAAAGTACTGCTGAGTGGTGACAAATCAGTGAGCATCCCCCTTCAAGACTAAAGAGCAGAGACTGTGGCAAAGTTTCAAGTGGATTTTAAAGTGACGGCTCCATTTAAATGCCACTGAGGTTGTCGGACATAGACGTTAAATGGACCATTATTCCACTTGTTAAAGCTAACAACATAACTTAAATATCACCTAAGAGTGTGATATGTCTCCCTGTTAGGGAGAGCAGGTAGAGTGTGATTCAGCATACATACACGACTGATGAAGATATAATCATGTAGAGCTGGGCGATTCTCCCCTCCCCTCCCCAAAAAGCTTCGATTTAAAAAAAAAAAAAAAAACGCTTCACGATGCACGATTCGATTCGATGCCCCCACCCCATTTAAAATGAAATAACTACTCACTGTAAATTTATGTCCAAAATGATACATACATGTATTTATACTTAAAATATACATTCAAAGTGCCTCCAGGTCAAAAAAACAACACAGAAATCGACACAAAGTGCCTGTGCACTGTTGCTTTATACACTTGTTTGAATTAACTATGAAGATAACAAAATGCCTGAGGTAACGCTTGTTGTAAAAAAATAAAAATCTTAATAGAAAACTCAGCTCTTGTTGTAAAAAATGTAAAAGTGTACAAAGTAATGAGAAAAGTGCCTCACAGTGCGAATGGGAAATGAAAGGGTTGAATTTAAAAAAAAAATCATTAAACTCGAGTTTTAGGAAACACAAATCGATTTGACTTGCCAACTCAATTTTTAAATCTTATCGATTTTTTTCCCAGGCCTACAAGCATGACAATAAAAAAACATGCTTTAAAGCAATTGCAAGATGTTTGAAGTACAATATTGTAAATTATAACATGCTTTTAATATGGACATTATCACTGTCACATACACTAAATGTCACGCGCAACCCAACCATCCGATGTTCTCTTGACCCCAACAGGAAGTTCACCTCCAGAAAATGAAGTACAGGAAAAGCCACTCCAACATTTCCACATGGAAGCACTCTGGGCTCTACACTGTGACAGCAAAATCAAAAACAAGACAGAGCCGTTTTATGATAATGTGCAAAGAAAGCATCTGGTTTACTCCTCTTCCATGACAAATCCAAGGGCCCATTTGCTTTCCTTCCACCCACCTGAGGTGGAGGATGAATGCTAAGACCCCCACCAGAGGTGCAGAAAACGCCCTCAAGGACGAGGTTTCAGGATTC
The DNA here is from genome assembly GCA_036419115.1 of Scarus forsteni. Lineage (NCBI taxonomy): Eukaryota > Metazoa > Chordata > Actinopteri > Labriformes > Labridae > Scarus > Scarus forsteni. The sequence continues at coordinate 8,784,442 of JAZDUH010000263.1, forward strand.
ATATTGTAACCCAGATTAAATAACAAGGATCTGAGTTTTTATTGTGAAGAGCGAGTCCTGCTGTGAGTTTCAGGGCAGCACCTATTTCACACAGGTGACCGCAATCAGCGGGTCTTTTCAAGCAGCATCACGTCTGGTTGGACGCCAACATGAGCAGAAGCGATGTGAAACAAACACAACAGGAGAAAAGAGGCATATAAAGTTTGTGCGCGCCTTATCGACGCCGCCATGAGGAAAGAAGACAGCACTGAGTGTCGAGGATTTGCATGGTCAGGTTTTTTGGAACTGCCTGGAGTTGGACCCAGGATCCTGTGATGGCAAGCTACCCATGGAACTGGAATGAAGACAAGCATCCTGAAGTTCAGAACTGAGGACTTTTCCCACTGAGAAGCGGAATGGTAGGACTGAACCACTAGTTCAGTGGCAGCTAATTTGGTGATCAAAATCACCACAGAAGGAACTGTTTTAGTTTCAGAGAACAGTCTGCTTCCTTGGTTATTGCATTATTATTATTTTTTTTAACTTTACCCGGGTAAATGTTTATTTTTATTATTTTTTTGATGATGATGATGATGATAATACTTGTGTGAATACTTAACTAAATGCCAGGAAAATCCTCTAAAGCTTACTCTGTGGTCCTGTGTGCTGTTCTTTTAATGTCGTCTGGTCTCCTTTGGGCTCTATAGTCGAACTTAGGTCTTCTGTAAGGATTTCGCCTATACTAAAATTATCTTTAAACTAAATTAAATTAATCTAGACTCAGAAGGGTTACAATATGCAAACAAAAGATATGATGCCTACCATTGTGACCTCAGGAGATATGAAGAGAAAAATTATCCAACAGATTTGCTGCATTTCTGCCAGGCTGGATGTAGAATGAGCATAAATGCTAATAACCAAATAAAGGCTGGGTTTAAGTTTTTCTGTCCATTAGTGACTCTGTGCTGATGTGTGGCCATGTCAGTCCTGTCCATTAAGCACTTAGTTGAACCAGGCAATAAAGACGTTCATTTAAGCCGCAACAAAAAAACAAACAAACACCTGTTTCCTCCACAATCATACCATCCCTCCAGGATTCCTGCAGTCAGTCTCAAGTGGTCAGTAGATGAACTACAGGTTTTGGCACTTCAGAGCTTTGTATTTGTTTTGTGTGTTTTTGTTGTTGGTGCAGGCTATTGAAAGTCAACTGTATGTGATGTCAGACCATCTTTTCTTTTTTTAATCATTCGAGTAGGAGGCAGACAAATATAAGTAACATTTTCTTCTTGCTGTTCCTTTCCAATCATGGAGGTGTTGATTTAAAAACGCAGTGTGCACTTATGTACAAATTATGTTGTCCAATTTCATGTAAGGAACAATAAACTCAGACTAAGAAATACAGTTGTTGGACACATTTTATTAGGCACTGGGAGATGTTATGTTTTTGTTTTGTAAGGTAGGGCAGGATTAGATAAGCTTCATTCTGTCCATTTTTAAGCAGACTATTGTGTGACATAATGGTGTATGCACTCATGAGTATAAGTTTAGTTGTTGACATATTCAGATGTCTGATGTACCTACTTTTTATGTTGCCTTGACTAGTTGTTGATTGTTCTTTTTTTCATTTTGAAGTTTGAGATGAATAAAAAAAAAAGATAGACAGACTGGAGCTGTAATTACAGTACTTTACCACAGCTCAAGAAGCTATTTTTATTGGTATGTGTTGTGCATGGTCTTAGCGTGTATTTAACAAATTAAGCTTAAAAGCCACTGGTGTATACTATATATTTCAACTTAACACTATAAGAACTATTATAAGCAGGTCATCATTAAATAAGTCTGTTTGAAGTGCCCACAATACTGTGTGTGAGCAAAGCCTATTTTAATGAAGCTTTTTATAAATGGGGACAGAAAATGCATTTGTCAGACATTTCAGACGTTAACAGGAAAAAATGTAGAATGAAGAATGGGTACATTTCAATTCATGAAGCGTTCGCTCTTTCTCACTCCTAAATGTCATGACATGTTCCCTAATTGTTTCGCGTCTTTGCAAAAACAATTATAAGACTTGAACTATATTTTTCTGAAGTGGGTTAAGCTCCAGCAGTGCGGGGCCTGCTCCCATTCTTCTCTGCTTTGTGGTGTTTTATAAGCTAATACCTGCCCATAATGTGTTTGTACTTTACATCTCACAGTACTTAACATTTGCACTCCATTTTGTCGGTCAGGGCCCAGTGAGTATGTACAACAATTTCATTTATGCTATAGGCTTCTCTCAGCATTTTAATGGTTTCAACTGAATACACATGTGCTGGGGTATATACTGTATATACACAGTACGCTGCATTTTATCGATGTAAGCCTATGTTCAGTGCCACCACGGCCCATTGCTCTATCAAGTTTGCTATCAAGATGCCGGGGCCTGGGTGCTTCTAGTCGCCTGTCCAATTCATCCGAGTAAAACAAGTGAAGTCCTCGACCCTCCCACAACCCCCCACCTCAGTCTCCGAGCGAATACCAAACACATTAAACTGAGCCAGAGTCAGTGAAGTCTGCCACACAGCGAGACACACAGCTGCTGTGCATGAAGTAACCCTGACTAAAACACACTTTCAAAAATGCTTCCTGTTTGTTTGATGGAAAAATGAATATGTAAAGGTTGATGTAAGGGTTTGGGGGAACAACAAAGGCCACTAAAACTGAAAATTAAACAATTCGTCTGTACAATTTGGTTTCTAATCTTTACTCTGGAAAAGCTTTGTTAAACTGAGTGATTTCAGTTTAATTATCCTCAGCTGCATGTAAGATATTTTAGATAGTTGTAGTCCCTAAGAATGGATGGATAAGTGAATGATTAAATTGACAATAGAAAGAAATATCTACTGTAAATGGATGGATGGATGATTGATAGATGACTTAATGGGTGGATGGATGGATTGGTTGATCAATAGCTTCAAATAGTTGCTTAACGCATGAATAATAAAATGAACTGATGAATAAATATGTAAAGGGATAGCTGTAGAACCTCAGGCTGGATGGATAAAGAGAAAAATGGATTGATAGGTGTTTGGTTTAATGGATGACTGGATGGTTGGATGAAAAGTTAGATCGATTACGTAATGGATTTAGTCGTAGTATATCCTATGGATGGATAGATAGACAGACAGACAAATAAAGACATAGACAGATAGACAGACAGATAAATAGATAGACAGACAGACAGATAGACATTTATAGACAGACAGATAGATAAATTAATAGATAGATAGATAGATAGATAGATAGATAGATAGATAGATAGATAGATAGATAGATAGATAGATAGATAGATAGATAGATAGATAGATAGATAGATAGATAGATAGACAGACGGACAAATAGATAGGTAAATAGACAGACGGACAGACATACAGATAGACAGACAGATAGATAGATAGAAAGACAGCCAAAAATAGACAGACAGACTGACACAGATAAAGACAGATAGACAGATAGACAGATAGATAAATAGATGGACAGACAGACAGATAGGTAAATAGACAGACAGACAGACAGACAGACAGAAAGATAGATAAACAGATAGATAGACACACAGACAGATAGACAGATAGATAGATAGATAGATAGACAGCCAAATTATAGACAGAAGGACAAATAGATAGGTAAATAGACAGACAGACGGACAGATCGATAGATAGAAAGATAGATAGGCACGCAGACAGACAGACAGAAAGATAGACAGACACACACACACACAGACAGACAAATAGATAAATAGATGGACAGACAGGTAGATAGGTAAATAGACAGACAGATGAATAGATAGGTAAATGGATAGACAGATAGACAGACAAACAGACAGACAGATAGATAGGTAAACAGATAGATAGACAGATAGATAGGTAAATGGGTAGACAGACAGACAGACAGACAGATAAATAGACAGACAGATAGATACAGAGATAGATTGACAGACTAACACACAGACACGCAGACAGACAGACTGATAGATAGACACACAGACAGAGTCAGAAGTAACTTATATCATGACTTTTTTTGGTGCATCCTTATCTCATTCAGGCCTCTCTGCTGATTGAAGTGTTTAAACTTTAATCACATTCACCCAAAGAATTTAGAGTAAAGTAAGACCCACGTGCCCTTTGACCTATCACTTCACTCTGACCCTCCACTCGTGGTCTTTGTGAAGTCTTAACATCTCCTAGTAGTAGTTCTTGTTCATTGTGTCCTGACGTCTTCTGTTCAGCTTCTTGTTTATGAAAATGAATACTTTACTGAAGTCACACTTATTTGTCTGCGATTGTGAAAAAGCATTCCAGAAAAGCTACTGAAACCATTAAAAAATACTTGACTCATCTCGTGTCTGCCTGCAGAAGAGTAACGAGAAGAGAAACAAAGTAGAAAAACATTATGTGGCTCCCCCTCTCCGCCCTCTTCTATCTGATCAGCATTAGTTGAGGAAATAGAAAATGAAAAGAGGGAGTGGTAATGGCAGAGCGCGATGGCAGAGGCCTGTTTTTCTCTGCAGGACTCACACGGACAGAGGAGAAGGAGGCGGCCGGGCGCAGGAGCAATAACGCTGATGAGATCTTAGCAGGGCGATCTGATTTCTGATGTGAATTAGAGTTAAAGAGAGCTCCCCGCCGCGCTCATACTTAGGACAATCTCCCTCTCTACCAGACATTCATTGTTAATATGACATTCCCCGCGATCCGGGCTAATAACAATCGCAGAGGGTGGGGTCTTTTATGACTGTTAGAAAAAAGAGAGCGCAGCCATTCTGCCTTTTGCTTAATGTTTATCTCTCGGGAATTGCACAGTGGCACGGCGCGCAGTGATACCATCGCTTTTAATTCTCTTTCTGGTCTGTTTACACTCAGAGGATGGAGCTCAGGAATCAGGAGGGTGTGTGTGGGGGGGGGAGGCACTCTCAGACACATCTAGCCTACAGCAGCTAATGCGTCAAGGCCATTATATTCTGATTGGAAATCTAATAAACAAATCATCGATCTTAATGTGAGTCTACAGCAAACATCAGGGGGGCTGAGAGCCACAGAGTTTGAAATCTGACACAACTACACATACAGTAGACACAATCGCGACTTCTTTGATCGTTTGGCATCCTCTAAAGTCCTAATTAAGGCCTTAGCCTCTGGGTTCGTCTGGATTCTCCCATTCGCCACACAAATTCAGTAAATTTATTATTGAATCACATTATCTGTTTTTGCTTGGCTCCCATTACTCACAGAGAGCAATCTGTAATGATAGTCTATCATCAACGTGGTGGGTCGTGTTGCACCATTGATTATAATCCTCCAAACAGCTTTTATGTTTATGAGAAATCACCCTAAGAGCAGTCCTGCATCGTATTTCTCCCGATCTGCTCCCTGCAATTATGCATTTTGGGTCCAAACGCAGATTAAAATCTAATATTGATCAAGAAACGCTGCCAACGCGGACCGAGCAGCACGGCGGTCTCTTGGCTCTCCGTTGTCTGTAGTGGGACAAACAATAAGGCAGAGGTGGAAATCCATCAGAGATGACAGGTCCATTAAACACAAACATCAGAGTGATTCTGGAGGTCTGCAGCCTTATGTCCACTCTGTCCCTCTGCAGGTTTTACAGGAAACTGGAGGTTTTACTGTAAGCGTTTTTTTTTTTCTGTAGCAAAGCAAAAGAGTAATATAACTAAGAGATCTTGATTATGCTTGATGGAAATTTTGGCAGCAGGAGAATTATTTTCATCGTCTAGTGCCTTAGTTCCCAACCTATGGTCTGGAACCCCAGGAGAAGCACCAGAGGGTCGGGTGGGAGTGGGGGGTTGTAAGTAGGGCTGAACGATTTTGGGAAAAGATCTAATTGTGATTTTTCTGGCACGATTTTCTTCAAATCAAGCTTCAGTGCAATATTCTTTAGACAACAGTAAGGAAATAAATGATCGAAAGCACATAAAACGTTATTCTAGTTTCTTTCATACAGCATATTATCACATTAACAGATGTAAAACAAGAAAAACAGCTATAAGTCTTGGATAAATGAAACCTTTGGTATTTAAATGTACTCATGCAGTGATGAGAAGGTGCATCAACTTTCGACATTTGTATAATTTGCTGATATATGACCGATAAGTGTGTCCTATAAATTTCTATAAAAATTTTAATGTCGGCCTATAACAATACTTAACTTTTACTGTGCACCCTAGTTTTTTTTTTTTTTTTTAAGTTATTTTTTGGACTTTTTATGACCTTTATTCGATAGGACAGCTGAAGTTGTGACAGGAAAGCGGGTGAAGAGAGGGGGAATGACATGCAGCATAGGGCTGAGGCCGGGATTCGAACCTACAGCCGCTGCTGGGGGTTGGCAGCCCCCGTACATGGGGCGGACGCTCTACCAACTGAGCTAATATCCGCCCCATCCCTAGTTTTTTGCAAGGATTTCTCTCTGCTTAGATTCAGTTTTAATGTTTATGTTTCATGTTATGAAACCATTTTATGTTTCACTGTCACTTGTTTCCTTTTCTCACTTTTCATGTGTTTACATTACCTTTCTTACAGAACTGATTTCCACAGACTTGTTACTTTCAGCAATATAAGCTGCAGGTTGCATGAAAAGGGCTGCAATTAAAGTTTTGGGAGCCCTCATGAACCTAAATCATGCTGTTCATAGTACTGAACTTGTATCAGCTTGTGGTTGACTTGTTCCTTGCCCAGAACACATGAAAAATGAAGGTAATGACCCAAAACTAGGGCGCTAACAACAAAGCTAAACAAGCATGTAAACTGTTTTCTAAGACATGTCGTGGAGCAGTGGATCCTGAACTTCTTCCTTGGAGCCCCCTTGTTCTGCCTTATAAAAAGACAAGACCCCGCTCGGTAGTGTTGTGTTACTTGAGACTGGTCTTGGTCTCGAGACCACACTTTGAAGGTCTTAGGCTGCGTTTACATGGAAACTCCTGACTTAAAGACGCAAAGTTTTTTCCTTTCCGTTTTAGAATTCCTCTGCGTTCAGATGGCGACGCTGGAAACGAGTTAATACACTGCAGTGTGCATGCCGGTTCAGTAGATGGCGGTGTAGGTCTGCAGAGAGGCAGCGCTGCTACAACACACGAACAAAGAAGAAAAACTTTTCACAAATAACAATGGCGAATAGACGTACAGAGACGCAGGAGTTTCTTTTCTGGACAACAAATCAGTTCGGACAACAAATCTGTCTGGATAGTTTTGTCTGGATGACAAACCCAGCACGGTCAGAGGCTCACACGTTACTCGGCAGACAGCTGAAGCTGCTGTTGTTCCTGCTATGCGCTCACAGCCTTCATGTGAAAGAGTAATGCACATGCAGTGACGTCAGCGTTTCACCCTGAAATGCTCTGATACGGGTTTACACGGAGCTGCAATCTTGCCACTCTGGAGCCCGTTTTCAAAAGTTTCCGTTTTAGGACAAAACGCAACGTGTTCTCATCTAAACACAAGGCCAAAACACAACGAAAACGTGTCGGATTTGACCGTTTTCGGCGCAGTGTAAATACAGCCCCAGTCTTGTCTCAGACTCAAGAGCATTTTTACTCAGTCTTGTCTCGGTCTCAGACTGTCTGGACTCAAGATATTCCATCAAGACCTATCAGGACCAGCACTGATCTGCTGTTCTTCGACTTCATTAATGTGAATAAGGAGGAACACTTGGTAAAACAACAAAAAGCTTCAATTCATGTGTTATTTCCCCCTGTGATGACTGAAATCTTCCCGTCGTGACTGAGGGACACCCCCGTTAGCTGTTCAATCTTTTCATGGTTTTTAAAATTGATTTTGATGGTCTTGGTCTCGACTCCCAAAAGTCTTGTTCTTGTCTTGGTCTTGGTGCATTTTGGTCTCAGGCAAGTCTTGGTCTAAAGCACAACACTACATACTTATATCATTTAATCATATAGAACATCAGCTGATATTGATGATACATAATCTGGATTCATTATTTAAGGGATACTCCAACTTTTACTCCTAAACTTAGGCTTTGTGTTGTTAACCTGCTCACCAGCACTTCCGTAAATGCAAATTTGTTAAAATGGTTGACAGAATAGATCCTGGGTAACTTGGGAGCGCTACAAAAAACTGCAGCTTTGGGGTTCATACGCTTGTGTTGTCTGAAATTGCAATTTCGATCGAAAAAGATAAATCTTTCAGTTGCAAAGCTCTCTCAGCTTTAAGGTTGTAAAAACATCATTGTCTAAAACAATAATAAAACTCGGAAGGGCAAACTTTTTTTACAGGTCAATGCACAAGAACGTGTTTGTAAGTCATTTTTCTTAATTCTGTCCATGAAAACAAGTAAAATTGGTGTTTATTGTATAAGTACATGGAAGTTTCTATCCTGTATGAACACAGAAAGTTTTGGGAACATCACTTAGTATTTTCATTTTATATGATTTATTGAATGCTTCCAATGGGTTTTTCAGTCGGTTATGAATTCCTCTTTAATAGTGGTTAGCTCATTTTTTATTTCCTGTTTGAGCTCACGTTTCTCTCTTGTTATGCTGGTTAGCCCCTCGTACAGTAATGGCTAGTTAGCTCTTAGCATCTCTTCGAAGACTGGGTTTTTTCCCATAGTGAGCTCCTCGTGTTCTTTGTTTCAGAGTTTATGTATCGGACGTTTACTGCGTCTGTTTGCCCCACTCATCACAGCCTCTCCAGGATTGTCTTAGTCAACCTGCCATCCAGATTTAAACAAAACTTTTTAAGGTCTTAAATGTCAAATATTTTTCATAGCATGTAATCAAACTTTTGAAGAATCTACAGTAGAGCTGCAACTATCGAGTATTTTTGGAATCGAGTACTCTGTCAATTATTTCTTTGAGTACTCGAGTACTCTAACAAAATATACTTTTTTGTTTTTAAACAAATAAATCAATTGTATACAATGCAACATGTTAGGGCTTTCAAAATGAGCAACCAAATGCCGTTTATTCCTTAGAAAAGGGTTTTTATTTTAACAACTTTCAAAGTTTAAACCAGTACTGGCTTAAAACAAAGCCAATACAATACTGATTTACAAAGCAGTAATATAATTCTGAAATTATATTTGTGAAGTGTGTTCTGGAGGGCATTGTGTAGTTTGGATTGAAATCCTTGATCATGTTCTTAAATCCTGTGTCCTCCACCATGGAAAGAGGATGCATGTCTGTGATGAGCATATTTAAAATGCTGTAATAGTAATAGTTGCAGCCCTAACGATGTGCTATCATGCTAAGCTACATGATAAGCTCACTCTGTTTGACATCAGACACACTGCACTGTGTTTTCTTTTCGTCCCTTCTTGTAGTGACCACACACTTGGGACACTCTCTGCCATTTCTTCTGTGGACTCTCTCCTTTCTGTCCCTCTCTTTTCTCTTCCTTCATGATTTTACAAGCCGCGCAGCAGCGGAGGTAGCAGGCGCGTTGTGCCACAGAAATGACCGTCTGTGTCAAACACCGTGCACTGTATAGTAGTCCAGATATATATTTTATATGTATAATTATATATTAAACGAGGCTTCGAGGCACAAAATTTAATTCGAGGATATTTTGTAATCGAGTACTCGCGAATATTCGAGGAATCGTTTCAGCTCTAATCTACAGAAACTTTGTAAGAAGGGTAAAAAAAAGCAACGTTTAGGTCAGTTGTTGTAGCTGTGTAGGATTTAAACATACTAAAAGTCCTAGCATGTAGTGTGTCTTCAAGCACAGAGATCCTGTTTTCTGCTTTGTTTATTCGTTGTGTTTGAGTCTCCACCATCTAATTAGTTTTATTCAGTCAGTGAGAAATTAAGCACACCCTACTCATAACCTTCTTCAGCTTGTGTTTGGTCCTCGTGGTGCACTTTGTTTCGTAGATTTCTCCTTGACAACCCTGTTTTTTCTCCTTTATTTTACACCAGTCCACTTTCTCAGCTCTTATAAGCAACTTATGTTAAACTGCAGGTTTTAAAGTTAACTGTTTGGAGGTAAAATTATCTGTTGAGCATAAAGGTATCAGAGAGCTCTAAACTTGAGCAGCCATATTGCTACCTCCTCTCCAAAGAAATATAATCAAACTTTTGAATAATCTACAGAAACCTTGTAAGAAAGGTAAAAAATCAACTTTTAGGTCAGTTGTTGTAGCTGTGTAGGTTTTAACACACTAAAAGTCACATAAAAACAACAAAGTATTAAAGCAGAATCAGCGTTTAGCATTACTTATTCAGTTGGTGATAATGAGTGGTATTAAGACCCCCTCATCACATCTACAGTAAAGTTAAAGTGCTGAATTTGAAATTACAATGAGGAATACCCAGGGCATTCATTATGAGACCCTGTTTGTTATTGTTGCATAAGGAGGAGAAGCCACTAAATCAGCTCCCACAGGAGCCCTGCTTCACCAGGTTGCACACTGCTCTGCTCAGCCTTTGATTCGTCTGCCTGCAAATTGTGAGTGCCGCTCATCTGCTCGTGGTGAGACAGTCTGCTTAAATACAGGATTGGACATTTAAATGATTTCACTTGTGACAGGCCTGCTGTGACAGAATAACAGATTCGGCTGAACAAATAGGCCGTGGAGGCTGCCGGGGTCCCAGGAGTCGGCCCCCTCGCCCTCGGGCTCTGTTTTGTAAAGGACTTGTTTCAGTATGGCAGCACTTCTGGAAACATATTGAGCCTTGTTATATTGAATGAAATGCTAATTCTCACAGACTGTGTGGATTTTGGGGTCTTTGTGTGCATGTGTGTGGTCACACAGGCTGCACATGTGCATAGGGAGGGAATTTAATCCACAAATTAAAGAGAAAATAAGCCGAAAGAGGAGGGAAGAGCTGCATATATGGAAAATGAGGGCTTTTTGGAGTTATATTAGCCTCTCTGACAACAACTGATGCAATAAATAATCAAGTTTTCTTTGTTTAATGTCATTCCAGTCCTTGGATTTCAATGACTCATGCCTCCCTTTTATTAATGGTGTGAGTGGTACTGCCTGTTCTCTGACGGGCTGCATATGTGGGAGTCCCTGAAGGCATTATAAGTTTATGATGGCATGATGAGGACGAGGCCAGCCAGCATCCGCTTAAAAAAGCCAAGCCAAGCTCTTTCTGAACTTACCTTTCTTTGTGCAGGGAATTGGACAAAAGCCATAGTTCCCTCTGGTCTGTCAAAGCTATTCTATAATCAACCAAGCGTGGCCCTCCCCTTAAAGAATAGGAAGACATTATTCAGCTTCCTCCTTCTGATCTTGGGGCCACAACAAACCATGTAAGCCATGGCTGACTGGTTAAAGCGAGCAAAAAAAAAAAAGAAAAAAAAGGGAGAGGGGGGAACACAATGTCCTCCTGTCAGCGGCTGCAGATACAGAGGCCTGTGAGCCGGGCACCACATGACCCCTCGACCGCCGCCTCCACCATGGTGGCCACGCCGCTGAGCAGCGCCACACAGAGAGAGGCCTTGAACCCAAACGCTCCGAGTCGTCTGGGAGGTCAGATGTCAAAAAGATGGTTGTTTCAGAGCTGCAACTACAAGAGGAAGTCACTTCCTCACAAAACTGTTTATTGATAGTCTTGTGAATGAACTGAACAAGCCAATCCCCTTCACTTTATTAGTCTTCACCTCTTTTCTTGGATATTTAAGGAGGAATTAGCACTTTTGAAGCCTGAAAATGTGAAATGAGGGGCTTATTTTTATGTGCGTTTGGCAGATTGGAGCCGCCATGACATGAAGAGCTGCATGAGCTCATTTTCCACGACTGACTGAAATGTGAAGACTTAACACTCAGCCTGAATATTTACTGGCTGGATGGTCTCAGTTTGCTAAACTGCAGAGGGGGGATTTAATATTGGAGAGGGGGGCAGGGTTGCTGTCCTCAAACCAGGCCTGTGGCTCCTTTCCTGGATGTTATTCCACGCCCTCTCTTTCACTGCTTTCCAACTTTCTCATCCAGCAAATGAAGGCATGACCACCCCTGGACTCTCTTCAGACATTAAAAGACCCCTTTGCATCATTAGCTTCTACCAGAGTATATTAAAGATTTAACATAGGGAGGGACAATATGGCCTAAAAGTATAATCTTAATTTTTCTACAGGAAAAAAAAAAGCTATAAATGACACCAAAATTACACAAAACAAGTTTTTTTCTTCAATTCGATTTTAAAAAACAAATCTATAACACAAAAATGAACTAAATTTTCCTCTATGATTTAAATCTATGCCCTGATTTTGTTAAGAAAAGATGTGTAAGCAGGTTTGTCTACAGTTGCACTGGAAGCTGAACTATTTTCTCGAAACATTAACGTGAAACTCTTCTCATTATTTAACTTAAATTGAAAAAAGCCTAGTAATTCGCCTTTGCAACAATATCAGGCCCTGCCTCGGTGAAAATTGTGAATATTTCCAGTTTTTTTTAATCTTCAAACGATGCCATAAGTCATTGTGTTGGGAGGAAACATGGGGGAGTGTGTTCACTGCAGGAGCCAAGGGATAGGAAAAAGGTGCAGTGAAGTAAATTATGATTAATAAACAACAAAATGATTATAATTTAATTTTATCAATCAATATATCACCTTGATCTCATTTTTATTTTAAGTTTTGTACTGCTCATGAGACATAAAGTCTAAAAGTCTGTTGGAGAAAACTTCTGATCATTGAACAGTGATCCAGATTTTAAGGCAAGAGATTAATAAGCCGAATAGTAAAGTAGATTTAAGTTTATTTCTCTGGAAAGGAACCAGCAGCAAACGTCACACCATCCCAAATCAACCGGACTTTACAAAGAAACAAACAAGAGTTTATTTAGTCTGGACCAAATGTGTTAGGAGCCCAAACACCCTAACATTTGAAAACACAACTGATAGAATGCAGGACACTCCTAATCAGTGCAGATGGATCCACCTGATTTAATGTGTTATTCAGATCCTTCTTGTCAAACTCTAGTCTACAACGACTGTGCTGCTCCGTCAGTATCCTTTAAAACAGGAAGAGGAGAAATCTACGAGCAAGACAACATCACGAGTGACAGCATGTACAGAGATTACAGTTTCAGAGGCAGTTTTGTAACGTGGACCATATTTTGTTTATTAAAAGACAAACAAAGAAAAACACTGAAAGCATTTCTCTATAGAAAGGATATTTTGGCTTTCTGACATGTTTTGGCAGCTGTTTGCTCTACACAATGGCTCATGTTTTGTACTTAACATCACAGACAGAGCAACTACCTATGTCATTATCTGACTGGCCTGTAATGAATGTGATTGACAGAACGACCGTCCAATCAACTTCCTGATCTGTTTTTGAAAGGTTCTGCTCATTCCCAAACACTTTCTATGGGCTGTTTCTCAGATGGAAAACTTTAAAGGTGTAGTGTGTAGAAGTTGGCAGCATTTCACCAAACAGAAACAGTGAATATAGGATATAATGCTTCTATTTGTGTGTAAAGTCCGTCAAAATAGGTGTACAATCATCCTCACAAAACTGTGGTTTTCTTTTTATTAAGTTACAAAAGCTTTTTATATCTATGTACCCCGGGTCTCCCCTCTGTGGAGGCTGTCCTAACGATCCACCATGTTGTCCACTGGTGGGTTTTGGGGTCAAAAAGAGTGATTTTTGAAAATGAGTCAACAAAAGTTGACAAAACTTATAATCATCATCTTAACTAGGGCTGAAAGATATATCGTTATCTTATCTATATCGAAATATGAACATTCAAGGTATTAATAAAGAGAAAGCAATCTTAGCTGACTTATAATCTATCAAATTAATATTTACAAATATGAATGATAAACCCCTCACCTTTTAACTGTTGTAAACAATGCCTCGCTCACAATCCTTTTTGGTCTTCGCCAGCACTCGTCGCTTAGTGATGAGATGTTTTAGAAACAGATTGGCTCATTTCAAAATCTGAACGCTAGATGTCACTAAAATGCCAACTTCTAAACACTGCACCTTTAAGACCTTTAAGTTCAGACTCAGTCTATTTTACTGACGACCATTTTTGTACAAGTAAAATAAAATCAACTGTTTTGATTTGTATTTTAAAGGTGAAATTGTTTGTATCTTAAGTGACATTAGCACCAAGCAAAGCATAATCTGCTTACTTACTGTATGTTAGCATCAGTTAATGAACTAAGATGAGCACTTTATACAATTTATTAGATCAGTGCTTCTAAAAGTGTGAACTGTGGCCCCTTTACTCCAGATAAGGGGGTAAAGGGGCCAACAGGAATTTTAAAATGGAGTTATTAGAGATAACACTGCTGCTCCACATTAATGGAAACTAAAACAGAAATGCAAGTATTTGTCTTAAAGTCAAAACTGCCCTTTTTTCCATGTTCAAATCTAGTTAACCTTTTTTAACTGAAGATACCTTTTTTCTTTCCACGGTTACCCCATTTTGTTAAGATAAATAGGCAGGATTTTAGGCTTATGGTGCACTGTTTAAAGAATATCTTTCATTTGTTGTCTTTAATTCTGCTGTTTAATGTGGTTGTTTTATTTATCTGCATTTATAAAGACACCTCTTGTTCTCGTTTCTTGTGATATTATGGTTGTATGTGTTTTGGTGAGCCATATAAGGCTTCAAGTCTCAAACAGGGCAACAGCATATTTAATAATGACCACTGATATCTTGGGTGTACTATTTTTTTTTTTTGGTGAACATATTCATTTGAACATGCAAATAATCATAATTAAGTAATATACAAGAGAAAAGAGTATAATTCTTGATTTACTTGAAGGAAATTAAAGTTATGTCACATATAATGGCCTCTAAATGGAATCAAATGTAGGTCAGTCTTTATTATTTTCCAGTTTTCCCTAAAGAATCTTCATTTTCATGGCTGTGCTGAGCCCTCTTCACAAACTCTTATTATTCCACTGAGCGGCGTTGATTTTATAAGTGCACTGCCGATGATCACAGAGAGAGGCGCTGAATGTTAAATAGGTAAAGAGCCCCGTGGCAGAGGCATTGGCCCCCTGTTACCACTTAGCCCTATTTGGCTGGCCTCACTCACACTCATAATTAAGACCCCCTACTGTGAATATAAATGGCCCCTCAATCAATAGTGATAGAGAGACATAAAGAGACGGAGAGACGCGGAGACCACGGGCATATCTCAGGGGCAAACATGATAGCATTATGAAAGGAGCAGCTTGAAAGCGGCTTTTACTCTGACAAGGGAGCCAACGGTGTAATTGTCCCTCGGGGGAGCGAGAGGCTCTTGTTATTAGAAAACAATTTCTCCCTCTAGGCCGCTTCTTCTTTAGCCTGAGGGCATGGCGACTCCACGTTTCACTCCTCCACCCTCTTATCCAGATATAGACTCAGGTTTGATACATAAGGAAGGGAAAAAAGGGGAAGGTTTACGTCTAGAAGAGTGAAAAGGAGAATATGAACAGAAATCATACTGTAATAACTATCAGATATGTGTAGCTGCATGCTCGATAGGGGTGGGCGTGTCGATCTTAATATCGATAGTATCGATACCAAGTTGATTATTGGTATCGGATCGATACTAGTGTGATGAGATCGATACTGCAGTTTCTCCTATGTCGTCTTAACTTTACTTTCCTCCGCTCCGATCGCCGCTTCTAAACGACGCACCTCCCTCCCTCTATGTCAACATGTTACTGTTCCTGAACAAAAACCTATAAATCAGTTGTCAATATGGAAACAGAGCTAAAAGGGCAACCCAAGAGAGGGCTTTGTGAGCAGAAAGCCAAAGGTTAAGGTTAACTGTAGTTTACACTTTATTTGTGCAATGGAAGATAATTTTTGTTGTGATGTTGACATTGTTATATTTAATTTTTTTTTTTTACATTGCTGTTTTTTTGTTATTTTGCACATGTGATTTTTTTTCTTAAACTTGTTATAATTTATTACTTCTATACAGTTAAAATTTTGTTCTACTGTTGTGGTTCATTAATAAAAAGCATTTTTATTGCCTAAAATCTTTGTGCTGTGTTTTACCATAATCATAATCAACCAACTCAAGGCAAAATTACTAAATTATTCAATGATCATTACATTTCATGTAAAAAGTATCGGTATCGCTGATACTAGCCCTGTATTTACTTGGTATCGGATCAATACCAAAATTCCCAGTATCGTCCACCCCTAATGCTCGACAGTTTTTCTATAATGAAGGAGAAAGTTGATAAATCCGAGAGAAAAAAAATTGAGATAATTATGATAAAACTGAATGATGATGAAACCTTAGCAATGAAAAGTACCAGAAGTCGTGGACACTCTGAAAAGAAAACCACACCTCTTTGATAAATGCTGGTCTGGTTTTAGACAATACACGGGCAATTCCTCACAGTCAGTAATGGGTTGACGATAAGACATGCTGAAGTTAAGTAGATACTTTTGTGGATATGTTTTCACATTATATATGTTCATCTTCTGCCTCTATTGCACTCTTTAGATTTATCTCTTCACCAATGACACCTTCACTGCTATTGTGGTTCCTGTCTAGATAGATAGATAGATAGATAGATAGATAGATAATTTGTTTTACTTATTAACTTATCCTTTTAGAATTATTATCACAGTTTTATTTTATTAATTACTCACTTTTTCCTTCTGCTGTTCCTTTTTTTGTTGGATTGCTGATTTGTTGGTTTGTTAATCTGTTTGGTTTGTCTTTGATCCGCCTTAATCATTACTTTTTTATGTTTGACATCTCATTTCTATGCTCGTCTTTATAGACTGGGGAAAATACAATAGAGAGATTGTTAGAAATAAAAATAAAAAAAAGAAGTCCTTTTTTTCATGATCAAAAACTTCAGACAGATTCTTACACTTGGTCTTAATTGTACAAATATTGTGTCATAATATATAACATTTAAACATATTAAAGTTGCCAAGGTTTTCCATACTGTTAAATACTATCCAATTGTTTGTGGATGGATAAATGGATGGATGGACAGACAGACAGACAGCCAGATAGATAGATAGATAGATAGATAGATAGATAGATAGATAGATAGATAGATAGATAGAGGTGGATGGATGGATGGACGGATGGATGGATAGATAGATAGACAGACATGTCCTTTGCAGGAAAATCTTTGACAGCAGAGCTATAGCTAATGGTGCAATATTCATAAAAAACACTACAAACCACATAAAAACAAGTTAAAATGGTTGAATAACCATAACAATCATAAAACAACAGATGAAAGCATGATGACAATAACAAATCAGGGACTGGTGGCAGTAAAATAAGTTGAACAAATATAGAAAATATTATTTAACAATTTCAGGAGAATAATTCCTCTGACTGCTAAGAAATACAGATGTTGGGGGAAAAGAGCTTATAGCGTAAACAAGTAAATTCATTATTATTGTGGTAGATACTAAGACTTAGTTGTTGAAGTTGTAACATGCACCACATGCAATCAAATCTGTCAATCCTAATAAAAAAAAACAAGCAATAAAATAAAATATATGTGAAATTATATCTGTAGGTGGCCTCATCAAGAGACGGACAACCATTCACGCTCACACTCATAGCTAAAGGCTTTTTGGTTTCAACATTAACCTAATGAGCATGTTTTTCGTCTGTTGGAGGAAGCTGGAGTGCCCGAGAGAACCTATGCATGCACAGGAGGAACATGCAAACTCCATACAGGAAGGCCCTGACCCACCCGACCCACCCACTCTTATGATCAAGGGCATTAAAAAGCACGAATTAATGGACTTCAGTCCTAATTTTTAAACCCAAATGAGAGAGCAGTGTCCAAATTTGCCAAAGAGTTGGTGATATATGTCAGCAGTTTATCCTGTGATGAAGTGAACTTACAATTTTTCATACTGAAGACCTTCAATTACCGAGAGCTGCCTCGTTTCTCCTGCTCCACTGAAACTTAAATTTACTCCAATGCAGAACTGAAATCCTAAAATATCTGTTTAAGCAGATTTTCCAAAACTTTTCAGCCTACTACCCCCCAAATAAGGCATGTCTTAATAATTAGCAAAGTCTGCCTTACAACTCTTGCAGCTTATCTGAGTCTTCAGTTCACACTTCTCAAAGGTTTGATAAGACCAGTTCAAATGTATTTATTTTAATTTTTATTCTACCTCGTAATTAACTGTATAAGGGGGCAGATGATGGTGCAGCAGGTTGTTTGTTTCAGGTTGGATGGGCCTTTTTTGGGAGTGCTCTGCATGCATGTGTCTTGTTTGTGAACACTAGTCTCCTCAACAGACAAAGAAAAACCCTCATTAGGTAAACTGGTGGCTCCTAATGGCCTATAGGTATGAGTGTGTGTGTGAATGATTTCTATCTCATTGTGGCAGCCATGTAATTGACTGGCAAATAGTTTGTCTCTCACCCAGTAAAAGCTGGGATAGCTCCAGTCTCTCGCCCTACAACCAGAAAGGGAAAAGTCGTCTACAACGGATGGATGGATCAACTTAGATTATGTTGTCCTACCTCCAGTTTGTTTGGAAATGTAGAGTTAAATGTCGAGCTAAATGTGGCTAAATTAGAGCAAAATGTTGCTAAATGTAGAACTAAATGTAAAGATAATGTAGAGCTCACTGTAGCTAAATGTAGAGTTAAATGTAGCACTAAAGGTAGAGCTAAATGTGGCCAAATGAAAAGCTGAACGGTGTTTAATTTTACTAAATTTAGAGCTAAATGCAGGGAAATGTAGAGATAAATGATGCTAAATAAAGAGCTAAATGATGCTAAATGTAGAGCTAAATGTAGAGCTAAATTTAGGTAAATGTCGAGCTAAATGTAGCTAAATGTTAAGCTAAATGTAGTGAAATGTAACTTAATAAAGAGCTAAATGTAGCTAAATTAGAGCAAAATGTTGCTAAATGTAGAACTAAATGTAAAGCTTAATGTAGAGCTCACTGTAGCTAAATGTAGAGTTAAATGTAGCACTAAAGGTAGAGCTAAATGTGGCCAAATGAAAAGCTAAACGGTGTTTAATTTGACTAAATTTAGAGCTAAATGCAGTGAAATGTAGAGATAAATGTAACTAAATAAAGAGTTAAATGATGCTAAATGTAGAGCTAAATATAGCTAAATGTAGCTTAATAAAGAGCTAAATGTAGCTAAATTTAAAGCTAAATTAGAGCAAAATGTTGCTAAATGTAGAACTACATATGAAACTTAATGTAGAGCCCACTGTAGCTAAATGTAGAGTTAAATGTAGCACTAAAGGTAGAGCTAAATGTGGCCAAATGAAAAGCTAAATGGTGTATAATTTTACTAAATTCAGAGCTAAATGCAGCTAAATGTGGACCTAAATGTAACTTCACCCTAAATTCACCCTTTTTTGTTAACTTTGTTAACTATGAAATATTGTAAATATCATACCTTTTTGACATTCGATTGTCTTACAATGAGAGCTAAAATGAGCCCACGTGGTAACCAAAGGTGCCTGTGTCTGCTCTATTCTCATTACCCCACATCTGTATTTATTGTCCTATCTTCTTAAATAAAGATAGACGAAAATGCAGTGGGATATCTGCTTTGTCCCTCCATGAGATCTGATTCTATTTCATGGTGGGATTGTGGTCTAAAATGTGCCAAACTGCCCTCCTTGCTGGTTTGTTTCTATGATTTACATTGTCCCGTTCTTAGCATATATCATTTCAAATATTTACCCTCTCCCTGGCTAATTTCCAGGGTTTATTTCCTGAAATGAATCCCCTTTGTCAAATCCATTGATCCCTGCAAATCTAGAGCAACATTAGTGTTTGTATAATAAATTGACCTGTAATGTAGATTAAGTAAACGGGGAGAAAAGAGGAAAAAAAAAAAAGTGAAAAAAAAAAAAAGAAAATGCCCATTAACATTTTGCCTTGTGAGTTTGTGTGGTTAATTTAAAACATTTAAGGCTGGAAATGAGCTTCTCCATCAAATGTCCCACTTCCATTTACATTTCTTGCATACAAGTCAATTTGTGGCTGCCCCACACCATAAATCATTGCCACGGGAATGCTGTGTCGGTACCTCTAGACATTACCCTGGCGCATGGTACTTAAAAAAAGCAATTTAGAACTCCATTTGCTCAAAAAAAAAAAAAAAAAAAAAAAAGAACAGTGTGCTTTCAGCAGACTCACACTTCTCCCTCTGAAATGAAGATTAAACAGCATTGCCTAAAACAGTTTGATTGTGTATGAACGCCTCACAATTGTTCCTCTTGTCTTTTTTTCTTCTTCTGTGAGACGAGTGTGTGAAAATGAGTTTCAAAAACTGACATTAGAATGATGTTTCTACACTATGGAGACATATTTATCACAAATATAAGATTCATTTCAGATCAGTACTATTAAATACAGCTCTCCTGATTATAATGATTCATTATTGGATCATTTAAATGCTTGAAAATGATGCCAAATGTCAGCCTGAGTCTAAGTAAAATCCTCAGATGTTTCTCTAATCATGCTCGAACATTCTTTTAATTTTGCTCTTGTTATTTGTTGTGGTTGTTTTTTTTCTGCCTGTGTTTGAATGAACAGTTTGAACTTTAATTTTCTTTAGATCAGCTGTCACCAACCTTTACAGCTGAAGATCACCTATGATGCTAACTGCGATGAACTGAGAACCATGAACAAAACTTCAAATTTTAATGATCATCATCTGAAAAAGCAAAAATCTTCACACATCTACTCCTCCAACAGGTGCGTCAGACAAAGACAATAAAGTTCAAATCTGAAGAAAAAATCCCACACAACTTCCAGAATAGAACATTTATGCAATGTTTTGGTTGAAAATCTTTTTCAAGCAAATGTTTGTTGCACAAAAAGGCCACCCTTAAATACCAACCACTCACCCTTTCACACGTGCGATACAAAAAAATGGGGTCATACAAACAGATCAGCACCAAAACATAAGTAGGTATATACTAGGGGTGTAACGTAATGGTCAACTCACGAAACGATACGAAACAGGGCTCACGATACAAAATAAAGATTAAAGCAAATCTCCAACAATAGGAAGTTGTGCAAAAATCTCATTTTCTTTATTTTCTTCCTAATGCAGACATACAAAAAATTTGCTGCATCAGTACAAAAAAGTGTGTTTTTTTCTCTTATTTAGACTAGAGTGCAAATACAAACATAAAATCTCAATAAAAAGTGCTTTGTTGTTGTAACAATCAGGATAAGTACATTCTTGAATTTAAAGGAAAACAAATATCAGTCCTCAGAGCTGCAGTTTAGACCTATAAATGTCTGAACTGTGAACTATAATATTTAGCCTATAACAGTGCATATACTTCTGATCTTCAAGTATGATCAAATTCTGTCAACTCAACGGTAGATGCAAAAATCAAATATTGTTTTTTATGCAGACTTACACAAACATACAGTTGCAGCCTGTCTCCAGTTCAAAGTAGTTGGTTGTTGGTAGTTTTCATTGGTAGTTTTCGTCTTTTACATGGGAAGCCAAAATAGGTCCACACAACCGATTTATTTGACGAAGGAGCGTCAGCTAATTCCTCCTTTTTGAAGCAAGTGTTTTGCTACAGTAGGCGAGGAGGGTAAAAAATCACCAGTCTCAGTGGTGCGCAGCGCCCCGTGCATTTTTTTTCGTGCTTTTTTTTCGTGCATCTTTGAATTTTATGTCGTCATTTTTTTATTTTGCGAAATTTCATGGCACAAAATTTCGTTACACCCCTAGTATATACTGTTTGTTTTTTTCTACATACTTATGTACACTGTTTGTTTTTTCTTTAGATTCAGGTAGATCAGGTATAATTCTTCCTCTTTGTTGACCCTTTTAGATGAGGGTATAGATTGCATTTCTCATAAAAAATAAAAATATCTGATTGTAATCATTAGCCATTACCTTTCTAGGACCTAATGTATTCAGTAAAGACAGTCTTTGGAATTTTACACTATAAATATATTGTACTTTATGTATTTTATCTATTGGTCGTTTTCCATTAGCCCTACTCTACTCTACCCGACTCTACCCGGCTCTGCTCTACTCGCCTTGTGCTGCTTTTCCATTGGCCCCAGTCGCCTGCCCAATGGGGTGCAGTGTAGCTGTAAAAACAGAGCGGCTCTGCGGTGACGTCTTTTTGAGCACGACACAAAAATCTGTGGCTTTTTGTCACAAACCGAGTAAAAAAGGAAAGCAGAAGAAGGCTGCAGGTGGTAAGAAGAAATACCCCTTGAGAAGCACAGGAGAGTTTTGGAAGCTATACAACAGAATGAAGCCGAGGACGAGAGCAATTGAGCTGCAAAGAAAAGACGTATGAGGGTAAGCTAATGGTAGCTATCGCTAGCATGCTAGGTCGTCATGCTCATGACTCATCGATGATGACATTGTCTGACCAATCAGTAGCCGGCAGTCGGTGACGTCATCTTTTAGTATCGACTCAGCTCGCTTGGAACCAGAGCGGAGTATAAAACTAGCTTGTTTTAGGAGGTGCCAGGCCACGCTGCAAATCGAGAAGGGCCGAGTAGAGTAGGGCCAAGGCATGCTAGAGGAAAAGGGCTTTATTGGTGTTGTTCTGTTTGTATGACCCCATTTTTTTGTATCTCACGTGTGAAAAGGCGATTGGTTGGAGTCACCCCACTCCTATTTAAGGGTGGCCTTTTTTGTGTCACAAACATTTGTTTGAAAAAGGTCTTTGACCAAAAAGTTTTCTATTCTGTAAGTTGGCCAGTGTGCGGAATGATCATCATCTAACTTCACAATCAAAGATGCAATCTTCAATCCATGAATGTGATAAAGGGCAGGAATTAAAAATCAAGCACTTACATTCACACTTTACAATGCAAAACTCATCACTAAGGACTAGAACAATTTTGGCATAGAACAGAATTTAGCAGCTGGATTTACTAGATATGTGATGGACAAGTAAAAAGGTCAATCTGTGTGTCAGATAAATGATGAAGCATCTACAGAAACTGTTAAAAAGATCTACCAAGTCGATCAAGATCTACAGGTTGGTGCCCCCTGCTTTAGATCAATAAGTATTAACCAATCACTCGGTCTAAAATGCACAAAACTCCTGACATATATGGATTAGTCAATTATCGATCATTTAACCCAAAGAACATTTTACCATGGGAGTTACAGAAG
Organism: Scarus forsteni; assembly: GCA_036419115.1. Lineage (NCBI taxonomy): Eukaryota > Metazoa > Chordata > Actinopteri > Labriformes > Labridae > Scarus > Scarus forsteni. The sequence goes on from JAZDUH010000263.1 coordinate 8,807,483, forward strand.
CACAGTCCCCTGATTTAGTCTGTTTTAGAGCAGATTTTTACAAATATTTGGGCTTTTAGCCTCTTCCATATGAGATTTTCTGCTTTTCTTTGTCTTTCATGATAGCAAGGAAAGAGACTTTCAACTTTGGAGTTATTTTTAGGCAAGGATTCCCATTACAAAACTATTAAATATGATGTTTTGTGGCTGTTTTGGTCAAACATTTATCCTCAATTGTATTGTATTAACACTGATTTGAGTGTGAATGTACCATTTGTGCAAGAAGCCTGGTAAAGCTGCTCCGGCAGGTTTTGGGCAAAGATTCCTGGTATAATAGGTTATTCTAAGTCTGTTACGGAGATGAGCTTATCTGGTCAGTACTACAGCAGAATTGTCAAAAAAGTTGCGTGATTTAGCTTCTTAACTGTATTATTGTATTTTTTGCTCTTATTACCTCCGCCAAGGAGGTTATGTTTTCGGGAGAGTTTGTTTGTCTGTCTGTCTGTGAACAAAATAACTCAAAAAGTTATGGATGGATTTTGATGAAAGTTTCAGGAAATGTTTAGCATGGGAAAAGGAAGAACTGATTCAATTTTGGTGTTGATCCGGATCAGCGTATGGATCCGCCATGACGAAAAATGCGACTTTCGTGAATAACTACTGAACTAAAATAGATATCATTATGAAACCAGTTGCTAATGGTATGTTTTCATGGTCAAGGAATCTGCATATTTAGATGAAATAAAGGTAGGACTAATATTTATGGTAAAATCACAATATGGGAGAGGACTGTGGTGCTGGCAGAGGTCTGCGCTCTCCGAGTGCTTTTCTAGTTTTCCATCTGTGACAGTCAAAGAATATGCGGTCTGTTTCTGTTGGACAAAACGAGGCATCATCTTTGGCTTTTAGAAACTAAAATAAGCATTTCTGACAATGTATTAAACTATTTTATTTAAAGATTATTAGTGAAATGCTGGCAAAAATCTACAAACTAAGTAACATGAAGTTAAGACAACTTTATCACTCAAGGGAGAATTCATTTGTAGCTTTCCAGTGTCCATCCATGCCCAGTCAGTTAAAAGTATAAGCAAATAATCAATCCGTAAAAGAAACATATTTAAGCATGGGACAGAGGGACATGTCATTATCAGTAGCCTACATTTACAAATCGTAGACAAACATAAAAGAAGATAAGAGCAAGTGAGGTAAAAACAAGGTGAAAACTGGAAAAACGATAATAAAAAAATAAAATAAATATGACAGGAAACAAATAACAGTGATGTGCAGTTGCAGCACTTAAATTCAGTAAATAAAAAATCATCTAAAAAGGCAAAGAGTGAACAAGTTTACTGGAAAATCAGCCTTTAGATTTTCTATTGAGTATTGAACCCCTTCAGCGAGTACCCATGCCACAGGCCACGTAACCTGCTGCAGACGTCTGTATTACTGTGCTGTGATTATATTTAGGTTATCCTCTGTCCCCCACAGCCGAGAGAGAGACTGTAGAAATAAACCCTGTGCTCTGCTTACAGTGCGTCCACTCACCATCAATAACCACTTGATAACAGAGATGCTATCTGACCAACCAGAGAGCAGCGGTCAGTAAAATAGGTACAACACTGTGTCACATATCAGGAAATAATTGATGACCCCCTTCACGGGGATCTCAAACGGGGCATTGGGAAATCATTTTCAATCTATGGCTTAGCAGATGAAACAAATGCTCCCGGCTTGCTTTGTCAATTCTCGCTCCTTAGGGTCAAACAAACAGCTTTTCCAGGGCCAGCGCGGAGGCTGCTGCACGGGGCAGCCAAGCTGAAAATGTCCCATGTCCTCCACGAAATGATACAACGGAGCGTTTGGTTTACCAACACTTTGTGATTTGTCATTGACAACAGTTATAATCAGAGGGGCCTTCATATTCACTGACCAGGTGACCCTTACATTCCCAAAGCCTGCGTGGGCACAAGGTCTCCGCTGAAGTCGAACTTCAGCCTGGATCAGCAGGCTGAAATAGGGCCGGGAAATATATGGAGATTTCAAGGCATCCTGAAATATTTCCAAACAAGAGAAAAAGTGGGAAGCATTGCTCATGATGATAAGTCGATGTTGATTAAAGGCAGATGCCTGATGTTCCTAAAAAGATTTTTCACAGTCACAGTAATAAACTTCAGATCTTTAGTCTGAATTGTAAAATGTCATTTTATCCTATTTAATTGAAGGCTCAGGTCCCAAAATTCCACTTAGAGATGTCATATTTTTTTGCTTTTGTTGAATCATTTTCCACTCTTTAACCCATTTAAACCCGTTAATCTTTACTGATCCACAAGGAAATATGAAAACTAGATTTTTTTTAATGTACCCATGCAGTGATAATAAGCTGAAACCTTATGGTACATATATGTATTTTACAGCAGCTATATGGAAAATATATGTGTGACTGCTACATTAGCTGTAAATATTGGCAATAATTAAATATCAGCTGATATCAGGACTTAGTTGTTTAGGACAATACATGCTGATATCAGTATTGAACTGATAATATCATGCGTCAATGCTTTTTTCATTAAAATATCAGTAATATAACAAACAAAAACTGGAATTTAGATGGTTAAAGTTCTGAAGGTGATGATTATTAGTAGTATATTTATCAGTAATAATAGTAGTGTTATGATTATAATTATTTATGAACATAACTAAACTTAATGTAATACAAAATAATAACAATTCATTATTTATGGAACTTCTTATTGGGTCCACTTTTGGGACTTTTGTCAGCCCAGTGAAAGAACCTTAACCAAAATAAAACTGCTAATAATTATTGACATGTATATTTCTCCAGCCCTAATCAAAGTTGCAACTGGACTTGACTAAACTGGCTTACATGTGTTTAAATCCCTAAAATGAACCCACGAGCATTTTACTCACAGTGTTGTTGTTTTTTTTACCATGAAAATATCAGTTAACCTTGTGTCCATGCTGGCATATGAAGGGTTAACCTATTGAAAAAAAAATACTTTTTTATTTCAAAACTGGAAAAAGGGCTTAAAAGAGTGTAAATTATGATGTAAGACAGCAGGAAACAACATTATCACTCTCCTCTGCATGTGTCCACTTTTGGCACGTAAGATGCTATGTGTAACTTTTTTGACCAAAACATGAGAGTTAGGATGAACTTTTGTATTATATTAAAATCAAATAAACAGATGACTGACTCATACAAAATATAAAAAATAGAGGTCCTAAACTCCCAGCAATGAGTAATCCTTCACTTTAGTTATCTGACAAAATGAAGACAAACCTGGTCAGCACACATTACCAGTTTTGCTCTATGTGATGAAATTTTGCCAACGTAGTTTCCTTTCAGTTGGTCAAAAAATATGACAGATCATTAGTTTTCTGTCATCCATCTTAAAACTTGTCATTAAAAGTAATTTAACTTTAAAGGACATGGTAACAGTACAGAGTATTTTGAAAACCTCACTATGAATACATTTTGCCAATGTGTTTGTACAATTTAGACTAAGTGCAAAAGCTAAGTGCTATGTTTGATGACCAAAATCAAAAAGTAACAAAGATTTATCTTTATGGCTTTTAATGTCTTTATTGGACAACTAGGACAGAGTATAGTGGGGCTGTTTGAGTGTGGCATAAATTATAACTATGATTAATTTATCAGATGTTGAGATCATCATTATGAAACACGATTACTCCCGGTTTTAAAGTCTGCGCCACATGCTTTCGCTAAACATATGAAACTATAATTTTAACATGAAAGAGTGGGCAAGACATAGAAATATACTTGTAAAAATGAAAATACCTCAAAATAATGCTAATAATGATAAAGAATTTTAAAAAAGATCCATATATCCTGTATAACAGTAATCATTAAATCTTTATTACTCGGTTTTCATAACTGTGATTAAAATACAATTAATTGTACAGCTCTATTTTATTCTCTAAGAGAGAGAGGAAAGGAAAGTGGTGAACAAGAAATAAATAAAATCAGAACACCTGACTGAGCACGAGAGCAAAGACAAAATCACAAGGTAATCCTGAATGCAAGTGGAAAGAGTTTTTTACAGGACAAATTCTAAAACATCAACCGCAAACAGCTTTTTTATTTAATGTTGTCAACAAATACATTTTTAATGTCTTTGGCATCTATGCATCTGATTGGCCAACCAGCCCAAGTAACACAAGGCAGCAGCTTTAATAAAGGAATATAAAGGTTATTTCTTTAATTATTGGAATTATATATACAGGATATGTTTCTCTTTTAAGGAGAGATAGTGTTTTTGGTCACTGTTACATCAAAGTAATTGATTAAAAACTGCATTTTTTAATTCTTCATAATGTTTTCTTACAAAACTTTTAGAGAATAAATAGCGAATAAGGATTAATCCAGTATTATTTAACTTTATTTATAATAAGACGTACTGGTTGGTTGCAGCTTTCCCTCTTTTGTCTTAGGTGTGTTTTAAGCTGAGCTGAAAAGTGACAGCACTCTGCTGGAGCCAGTTAGTGTCTTAATGGTCTGTTTGTGTTTTTAGCAGGAGTGCGCTTGTTGTCGACTCAGCAGCTTCTTGACTGATTAGTTTAGCTCCAGTGCTACCAGAGGCCAGACAATGGGAGCTATGCAGACTTTTTCACACAGCCTGCACAATGCATGCAGCTGCTAACGCTGTGCCAATAGCTAATGAATCAATCCATTAAATTATTTACAGTTATTTGTTGACGGAGGTTGTTGTAATTATTTGTTAATAGAGCACAAATCAGAAATGATGGTTTGAATTAATCTAAATAGACGCAGAGTTGTCAAGTTCATCTGTTTTAATTCTACAACGTTATTAATGCAAAACTCGTGTCTATCATAAATGACTGACACTGAGTTTTTAAGAGCGGAGATGTTCTGCACAGAAAGGTGGGATAAAAAGTGAGGCTGTAACAAAAAAAAAGATAGGCTCTGATGCAGCCAAAAAAATGAAAAATGCCTGAAAACTGGGAATCTTATTATAGCAGGAAAGGACTATTTGATTTTCCGGATGTACAGTTTGTTTAGGAAAATTAAAATTCCTCCTCAGATGAAGAATTGTGGACTTTGGGGACCCCAAGGATTTTAAATAAAAGGATTTTGAATGAAGCGCAGCATCAAATAAGGAGGAATTGTTATCTGATCACCAAAGACTTCACAGTGAATTCGAGGATGAAAACTGAAGCAGTTCAGCCAACTTCAGCTTTACACTTTTATGGCTGTCAGTGCCGTTTTATTGGGAAAATGGTTTTTAAGAAATACCCACTTTGTCTTTAGGAGGAAATCCATCAGTTATCAATTAAATTCTACTTATTTGACATCATATTAATGTGTGATGACACTCAGGTTTTTAAAACGGTTCATTAATTGTGATTATTATTGTTTGGGTAAATGTGTTTTTACATTTATTGGTCACATATTCCCAACTCCACCACCAAGCAGGACCACTTACATCATTAACTTATATCTCTGAAACCAGAAAAAGATCTTTATGAGGAAAACTGTGTTTAGAAGATTACTGTTTGGTCAGTTCTAAAATATTTTCAGGTCACATACATTCCTAATTCAGCCTTTAAGTGCAGTGATTTATTTCAGAAATGTATCTGTGGACAAGGGCGTAGGTTTGATTTTAACATAGTTGGGGACATAAAAGTGCTCAAAGGTGGCACCTCTGAAAGTTAATGTGTTTTATGTTTATGACTGTTACTTCACGTCATGTAAAGCTGATCAAACAAACAGGAAAACAATCATATTCAGAAAAAACTTTTCTATATTCTATACCTCCAGCCTCTCCTCCTCCCAACATCTGTCCCCAGACAAAAATATATTGATGCATTACTTATGAACAGTGGAGTAATTTTGGATGCAACAATCAGATTTTGATGGTATGGCCATAGTTGGAGGGGAAAACAGCTTCACAATTATTACCGATACGTGTAATTTATTCCCCAACAACATGAATGTAAAGAATCATGTTTGTAATCCGAGGTTTTACTGTATTTTTTCCAACAAACTTTAATTGTTTGTCTTAAATTTTTGCTGCCTTTCAATACAGAAATAAAACATGGATAATACATAATATAACCAAAACATTTAGTTATTAGTTTATTAATTCTTTAAATAAGTTAAAAAAAAAAAAAAAAAAAAAAAAATGAGAATAAAAAAAATCTGAAAATGCTCTTAAAACAAGTTTAGTTTTTTTCCTTAAACATAGATCTGATATATAGATAGTTTTTGATCTGCATAGATATATGGATTAAGAACAGATAAAATCTAATGTTTTTTAAGAACAGAATGCTCAACCCAGACACACATTCCTTCCCAGAATTTCCCAGAAGCTGTCTAACCACCTGCCCCAGAAGCTGACTCCTCTGTCCAGCGTCTGTCTGCAGCTGTTCGCCTCACATCCTTCACCCATTTGAGGATTTAGAGGACCCATTTGAGGATTTAGGGGAATTAAAGTTGAGAAATGAAGCCTCTTTTTCCAGTGTGCGGTTGTTGTGCTTGGCGAAAGTTGAGACAAGACTGGGCGTTTGTGCAGATTGTCTTAATGACATCAACAGGGGAAATTTGTCAAACTGGCTGTTACAGCAAACATTTTTCTTGGAGGTGGAACAAGCAAGAGAGTGAGAAGAGACATTTCTCTCATATTCTGCATAACAAATGTTGTTAGAGTTGCCTTCCTCTTTTAAAGTGCTAAAACAGTTTCAACTTTTTATTTCATAATATCTGTTTAAGCAAAGCTAGGAGGCAGTTTTATGACAAGTATACATGTATTTGTATCAGCTTGTGTAATTTCTCAGCAAAGTGGGTTCGAGAAAGTTGTTAAACGCACCTTTAAAGTGCCTGAATTGACCACTACAAGCATGTAGGGATATTGAATTATAAGGCAGCTCAACAGAACAGTTTTAGTTTGTGATAACTTTTCACACTTTTTGGGTGGAACAAATGTTAGATTAAATGTATTTTGCTGGATAAAAACTAATGTCGGTTATTTATTTTATTTTACAAAATGATATTCTGCTTTTAAATGAGCAGTAAAATAGTTGAAAATATAATAATATGAACTTAAATACAGCAAGCTAACTGTCATTTAAAATGCATCAAAAATGTTGTAGGATAAAATATGGAACTGTTTATTAAATAAAAATGAGTTATGTTACTGTTAAGATTATTACAATAACTTACTGGCACCTTGTTCCCAGTAAGTTACTGTAAAATTTACAGCTACCTTTTTACAGTGCACCCAGATAAAAAAGAACACAGGATGCCAAAAATTACAAAAGTAAAAAATAATTAGCAGCAATGTAAATAATAGGCTAATAATTAACATTAAAATAAAAAAATAAATAACTGGCTTCAGACTGGCTACTGCTATGTCTCAACTTCCTAAACTTTTGGTACAGCCAGTTTGTATTGGTTTCTTTTTTCCATATGACGTTGAGTTTATCTGTTTTAAGAATAAAATTCAAATTTAAAAGCTAGGACAATGAATAGTGACCGACACTTAAGGCCCTGTTGGTCTCCCTCCATTGAAAAATTTATCCGACAAACTTTCCGAACACTGCTGTCGAGTCCCTCCTCCACCGCTCACAGCCCGCTCTCCATTTCTTCATCCTCCTGGTTTTTCTGGCCGAGGGGGGGAATCGACCGGCCTCGCGCATGAGAGCCCCACATCTTACACTCTTGTGTGTCCGCGGGCCTGCTGCTCGCCTCTGTGAAACCAACAGTTTATTCTCCACCAGCGGGGCTGAGAGCACGGCTCTGGAGGGGGGTCCGCATTGAACGCCATTACCAAGACAATGGGGCCATATGGGGAACAGAAGGATCCCCCGCTCGCCCTTTCAGCGCCCGACAAACGCCGCGGCGTATTATGTGTGGCGGCGGTCACTTTAGGGTTACAGTTTTTAGCATAACAACTGATGAAAAAGGGAAAGTCATTTTATCCCCATTTAGGGCCATTATTGGCACGACGTAAGGGGGTGAGATTTATGGGTTTTGAACAATAGGCCGCTCGGTCAACACGCTGATGAAGGCTCGGGGAGAGATAATGGTATCACATCGTGTTCATCAAATCAACATCATGTCAAAGGCGACGGCTCCGTTGATTTGTGTTTGTTGACTCCTGGGCCACATGACGCCCTCTTATTCACTTCTCTTTGACGTGTATTTAACATAAAATAGGACCTTCACATCTAATCCAATAATTACAAGCTAGCTCCTGTGCTCAGTCTGAATTTCACACGAACACTAACAACATTTATCACGTTTACATGAGAACTTTAATTCCCCTGCAATCCTCTTTAAAAAGATTAAAAATGACCATTTACACACCTAATTCTGAATGAAAATGATAATTCCACATAAAACTTTATTCTGAAGTGAGTGGCTGGTTTATTCTGATTTTAAATCAAAATTAAATAATTCCTCTATCATGTATACGTTTATTCCGCTTTAAAGGTCATTCTGTGCATGCTTGTTCCCTTGTCCTGCAGCGTTAAGGCTAAGGACGCTGACGGGAACAGGATGGCTGTTCAAACATTGGACTTCCCACAAGCTGAAACAGTTTATCTAGTTAGAGCCTGAGCAGATTTGAAAGTAATGAAAGTACATATTGACGTAACCATTAAAATGTGGACCTTTTAAAGCTGTAGTGTCCAAGTTGGACAAGGTTTTCCCTGACAGAGACACTGGAGATGCTGAACTGGAATTTTTCTTCCGGTCGATGTAAATACGTAAATACGTTGCGTCAGCCCTGTCCAATCACAACCATTCCCAATCCTCAGGCCTTGAATAAAGGCGAATAAACGTGTTTTCCATGTAAACCTTTATGCGGAATTATTATTTCCATATTAACAAAGGACAAAACTTTAATTCCTAAATAATTCATTCTGAATTTTAAAAAAATCACGTAACCCTGGCCATTGACAACTGACAACACACAAGTGCTTCCGTTTCAAACGTCTACAATAAAGTTAAGATCAGTGGTAACAAAAGTTTTTTATAAAGTAGTAATCTTCAGTCATTTTTATGGAGACAGAAATATCCCTAACATTTCACACATTTGTTGGCAACTTTTGAAAAACTAGGGTAAAACTGGCAGGAGACGAACATTGCTAACATGTAGTTTGTGATGATTAAAACATTTAAACTACCAAATTAATAAATTCCCACATGCTGTCTGAATTGTCCAATACCTGGGCAACAATACTTGCATTATGCACTGATGTTTTAAGAATGTTAATTTCTGTAGGCCAACCAGGAAGTTAGTTAGTCATGTTTTGGATAATTGCTGATAATGAGATCTGTAGCAAATAAAAAAAATCTGAAACTGTTCTTTTCTTCTCGAACAAAACAACTTTACCCATTTTTTAAAGCTTAAATGTCATCGATGAGTGTGAAAAGCTATAATTACGCTACAAATGAACCACAAATGGCGATTCAACGTCACAAATTTTCACTGTATAACGTCATGTTGTGACTTCTTGTTTGAGAATTTCCTTTCAATCAAATGGATCAGGTTGTAGCTGTGGCAATACTGTATGGATTATTGACAACTAAAAGAAATAATAAATTCTTGCAGTAGGTAGGGTCCTCCTCCATTTTTGTAGTCCTTGTTGTCAGTTTGTTAGTAGCCACCTTTTTAAAAAAACAACTGGCAATTTTGGAGGCATTTTATGATTTTAAATGAACTGTCTTCAATAGACATGGTCTCCTTTTCTGATATTTATCCAAACAGGGTATTCTTAAAGCTATATTCTTTCATCTGTTTGTTTGGAAAATTTGATCTGCACAAAAGTAAAGCAACCAAAGTTAGACTCTGATACTTTCATTTTTCATGTGAATTCAAAGACTACATCAAACCCTTAAGATGTGCAAACGCTATAAAAAGAGAGAAAATCATTCAGTTATATGATATATGGTTTAAGAAGGAATAAGGTACATGCCTGCTTGTTTATTTTTTTATTTCTGATATCATTAAACCTTTTTTTTTAAACCCATAACTTTGTTTTTCTTTATCACCAATGGCTGAGCACATCTGCATTATCTGTATGTTTGTGTTTTATTTCCGATAATGTTGGATGAAAAGACAAACAAAAAAAAAAACCAGCCTTGGGAACCAGGAAGTGCTAAATGCTAACTTCTTAGCGCATTTTTTGAATCATATCTGCACCGCTGTATAACAAAAATAGGCATAAAACAAACAATTTTAACTCCATTTTGGTTAAAAGTATGACTGAAGATCATTACTCTTCTGTACTTTTTGGTACCAGCAATCATTAAATAAGTGATAATGCAATCAATATATAATTCATGGTATTTAAGAGGAGAGGACGTAGAGTAAAACTCAATAAAATGAACTGTTGGCGATGATTTTGTCCAATTTTAGCTGTGATAAAACGCACTTGTGTGGAAAAATAAACCAGGTGACGTCACCCTGGCGGTGCCTCTAAATGATGCAACTGCAAATGTGTGAACATCTTGTGTGTTGATTGGAGCATCGCAGATCCTGTGATGGTAGACTGCAGATCCAATTCATTCCCCGAGTATGGCATCTTCACACACAGTCAGCAAAGCAGCAAAAATCATATGGTGAAGTGTTGCTTGATCTACGACAAGTGCATCAATGCCAAGAGACTCTCTCTTTTTTTTTCCCTCCTCCCTTTCTCTTTTCTGAGAGGATGCTTTAAATATCCTCTTCAGTGAGCGGCTGAATTCTCCTGAGATCGTTTGGAAACTTTAATGAATTCAGCTCGAGACGTTTAATCATTTTCATTTATTCACCGCGGCTCCAGTGTGCATCTTTTGGTTTTTGGAAATATTCTTACAGATATGCGTCTGAAGTTATTATTGGTGCCTTTGGTGTCGATAATTATTGGCCTATCTGCATGTAATGAATTGACTCTCCTCATAATCTGGCTCATAATGGATTTAGGACACCGAAGGGTCCTCTAAAGAAGATGAGAGCCTATTGATCCACAAGATAAATGCTCTTTAGGATGTTAATAGTCTAATTTGCTTTAATGATTTCTCCCAGCACTTCCCCAGTCAAGGACAGGATAATATACACTTAAAAAGGCATTCCAAGCCCGGGCTCAGCAACTAGACGCTTCCTGCATAAAAATGTAGGGCATTTGAGTCGAATGTTTGAAATTGATGATCAGCCCGGCCATTAGTTTGTCTTTATTTGCTTCCTTCCAGGGTAATTATCATGGATTAATGCTGTTCTGGAGTGTCATGCGAAATAACATTAGCGGTATCCATTTGCAGAATAACCTGCCCAGGTCTAATAAGCAGAATAATAATGCTAGCAGGTTTTTCTTTCATGTGCCACTAAAACGCACACTGAACACATGGTCTGTGGACCGCACGGTTGATGGATTATTTCATTAATTAGCTGTCAATTATCAAACATAAATTAAACCAAAGTGACAAGTATGTTGATTGTTAATTAGTTTTGTGAGCAGTCATTCTTTAGTGCATCTTTTTTTTAAAGTGAAATATGTAAATTATATATTTTTGTCACCCCCATACAAATCTTTTCTCTTTGAAGAAACCACTGCATAAATACTTCATTAGAACAATGCTCCCTTCCTCTCTTTTGATTATAGATAAGACAGATGATCATGAAGTTGATATTACTAATCATTAAGATAATGGAAATATGACCCTTTTGTAACATAGTTTATTTAAAAAATAAAGGAAACCATGGTAACGACATTGTATGAAGATGTCAGCGCTGTTGTGCTGTTTCAAGCTTCAACATTCACGTCTAATTTTAGGATTTTGGGGAAATTTATGTTTCCAACTTGCAAAAAACCCCAGAAAGCTCCTGCACAGAATTTAGCTCAAACAAATGAGTTGATTTCTGCAGTTGATCATGTTTGGTAACAATGTGTATTATAAGTTTCTAAACAATTTAACACTGCACATCCTAAAGGGGTATCTTCATTTTCAAACAGTGTAATCTAGAACACTGAATTTTCTCCAATAACATAAGAAAAAGTGAAATGTTTTTCAAATCCTTGCCTTGTCATATTGTTATAAAACCTCTCTAATTTTGCACTGCTTCGCGTTATAACAATAATCCTTTGCAGAGATGATGTAGAAATATTTTATCATTCATTTTTAGACTTTTACAGCCAATCCAGCATCATTCCCAAGTGATATTCACATTAAAAATTGTTTTTTTCAGGCAAATTTTAAAATTATTCTGACTTCTATCTTCATTTACTTTGTCCCAGTAACACATGCTGATAATTACACATCTGGACAAATCTATCAAGTGTTTTTTTTATTATGACACCAATATAATTTAAATAGACCTTGTGGTTGCAGAGATACCCTCTTTATGTCATTTTCGAGCAGAATGCTTAAAAAGGGGGCTGGGGCTGTATAAGTTTAGCATTGAGCAGAAGTTTGTCTTTAAGTATTTGTTGATTGAACACTAAAAATATAAGTACTAAAGTATGAAACCGCTATACTTTCATTGTCATGAAGTTTAACAGGCATAAAGATATACTAATCTCCCTCTCTCTTTTGTCAATTTATCAATAAATTTACAAACATAGACATGAATCTTCTAAATTTACAAGCCAAAGAATCAAACAGGAAGTTGAGTCAGACACTCCCGTATGAACAGGAAAATCATAAGCTCATTAGTTTTTAAAATCTCAGGTAACAATCACAGGATCACACCTCTTAGTGTTAATGACTAATATGTTAATTGTACATCATGTATCTGATGCCTTTAAAGGATTAAGTTTTACATTTTCACAGCAGGGATCAATGATCTGTATTCTATTGCATTTGTAAAACACACAGGACGGCCTGTTCTAGTACTTGTGAGCATGATTGCTGGTGGGATTAATAAACATACAAATAACCTCTATACATTAGCCCTGTGTTGAGCTAAAATCTTTTATTGTATGTGTGTTTTTTCTTTTTCAATCTAACAGTAGGAGCTCTGATATTCATTATTATAAAAAATTGAATCATCAGTCTCATAAAATAGCCCAAAATGGCTATGTTGCAGGAAAACCAACACTTTTTTCCCTAACAATGAAAAATGTCCCATTAAAAATGCCATTTTATTTCACCTTTTATATTAGCATAAACTAAATTTTAGGTTGAGATTTCAGTTTAGACAACATAATAATATATATTGTCCAACAGATAGCACATTTTTTTCTCGTTCAACCATTTTTGACCCATCCCAGGGCCTAATTAGAGTAATAACCAAATACTTCTTGAAATGTATTTAATGGAAATATTTTTGTTTGTTTTTATGAAAAACAGCAGAGTTGTGTGAACATTCTGGCCTTCAAAAAGTTAAAATCCCCAAAATATAATAGATATTTGATACGTATGTTTCAGCCTGAAGTGGTCTGAAAGACTGAGTCATGAAAGTAATTTTCTTTAAATATATGATATTATTAGGGCTAAATTTAGGAAGCTGGCATCTTCTTTCCCTGGGACTATGAGTATGAATACTTTTAGTTGATCTGAGACAGTGAAAAAACTAACAATGCATCAAAATCACTAACCATCTCAGGATCTAAATAATGATAATAATAATCAGTTGGCACTGATTATTATTATTTAGATCCTGAGATCTAAACATATTTGGTAGATATATTTCAGACTGTATTAGTTTTAAAAGACCGGCTCATTTAAAGTGGAGAAAGTATTGATATTTATTATTTTTAGAGCAGTTTTGGGAAGGTGACATTTTTTGTCATTAGGGACAAATGAGTAAGTTTGTGACAGGGACACATAAAGGGTAGAAAGTAAGTGCTAACTATGCTTTCATTGTTTTAGTTTTTAAATGTTCACTTTTTTAAAAAATAATTTTAAAGCTTCAAGACCCTCGTGCCCGCCTGAGACCCTCTGGCATCCCCAATACCACATGATGAACATAAATAGAGAACATTTGGCAAACTTAATATGCTGAAATGCTACAGATGTTTGAGAGTATGAGTTGATGATTTATATTCTATGGATATTTTTTACAGTCTCAATATATATACATTTGTCCAATGTTTTTGTAAAACTAGCTGTCAGTTTTAAAAACACTATTATCCCAAAGATGTCAAGGACATGTATTATTATTGCTAACTCCTTCTTAAAGCAGACCCTCTCCCTCTTTTCTGAAATATTGAGTTATGTAAATGTATTTTCCTCTCAGCATATCCTGCTAAAATCTGCCAGTAAATCTTTCAGAGACATTTTAGGATTTTAGCCCTCCACCACCACCACCAGAGCAAATTTTAATCTCAGACAAAGGCAGTGTAGTATGACACACCAGAGACAAGATGAGCTATTGCTTTAGCAGTTTCAGGCATAAATGACATTGACTTCTGGGAGATGGAACTCTTTAACATGCTCCGCACCAACTGAGTCACATCTGCCGTTGACAAACAGCTAAGGAGTAACCTGAGTCTATGTTCTCTTTACTGGCAATTTTTACATTTTATCATTGAAGTCAATGAGCCAATCTGCAATTTACGCCGTGGAGAGCGGGATGAGTGTATTCAGAACCCGGTCACACACCCAATCTCCTACTAAAGAGCAGCGATAATGTAATAATGCCTCACTGATGTGCCAGGCAGTAATGGTGCTGAACATCTCCCATTCATCCAACACTACCTGATCATTGCTTTAACGGAATAATACATTACGGGCTGGAAATAGCTGTAAACCTCCAACTTTATCTTGGGGAATGTGCGCTCGTTTTTACCTCGGGAAACGTTCCTGTCCCTCAGTAATAAAAGGCACAGCTATCAGGATGAAATGAAAAAGAGATTGAAACCCCTCCGTCTCTGACAGGCGATGCACAGATACGCAGAGTATGGCCTTCTTTTTTTATTCCGTAGCCCACAGGCTGTTTGTATTATTATGAAAATAGGTATTATGATCTTACGCTTTCCACCCAGGAGAAAATGAAACACTGAGGACGTCTGCCTTTCCCCCTCATGGCTGTAAAGTAGGTCTGATTGACCGTTACTTCACTCTGTTTCTTAGCCCTGTCAATTCCCCCTTCTTTGACAAATGACACTTCCCCGTCTGTCAATAATGGCCCACGTAAATGTGCTTAAATGGGCCCGGGCGCACCAATGTTATGGCTCTTCATGCTATTTAAATCACATTCTGACTTACATAATTACAGAAAGATGGTAAAAGAGGGAGGTTCGGGCTCTGTTTAATGCAAAGATGTAAAGTAAAAGGCCGTGTTAGTTAATGATAAAGAAACATAAATGACACAGCGAACAAAGCGCCGGGATAATTAAGAAAAGACGGAGGCCCAAGAAGGTGACATCAGCCATTAACCTTATATCGGGCCATTTTGTAAATCAATGTCACTCACATTTAATAACAAGTGTAATCACAGGAATTATGCAAATTTAATTTGATGCCTCTTGCATTATGCAAATCGCAGCCAAATATAATGAATCCTGACACCTGACCAGTGCCGTATACAGCATGGGTGGTTCTCGCTGTTAGGAAATGACTGATGGCAGGATTTGGGGGAAAACTGTAGCATTATTATCAGGTAGGGTTGTCATGATACTGGAATTTTAAAGTTCAATAGGGTCAAAACATGAATCCAGTGTTTTTAGTTGGTTTATGTGTAAGAAGCATTGACATGGTCACCTCTCTTTAACCACCACTTTGTTTACTCATTATTTTCTTCATACTTTTCCTCAACAACCTTTTTTCTCCTGACGAAAACTAGACAGTAACTACTAACTAATAAAAACAAGTGCACATGTGACAGCATGAGTTTTTAAAACATGTATCACTTTAAGCCATGTTGCAATTTAGTCATGGACCAATTCATGTATCAAGAATCATTATTACCTCCGCTAAGGAGGTTATGTTTTCGGGAGAGTTTGTCTGTCCGTCTGTCTGTCTGTCTGTCTGTGAACAAAATAACTCAGTTATGTTATGGATGGATTTTGATGAAAGTTTCAGGAAATGTTCAACATGGGAAAAGGAAGAACTGATTCGATTTTGGTGTTGATCCGGATCAGCGTCTGGCCGCCATGGCGAAAAATGTGATTTCTGTGAATAACTACTGAACTAAAATAGATATCATTATGAATCCAGTTGCTAATGGTATGTTTTCATGGTCAAGGAATCTAAATATTTAGATGAAATAAAGGTAGGACTAATATTTATGGTCAAAATGACAATATGGCTGAGGACTGTGGCGCTGGCGGAGGTCTGCGCTCTCCGAGTGCTTTTCTAGTTTAAATTATGGACTTATTTGATCCATATTTAAGTTTGCTCTTCATACATGCAGAAGAAATACAAACAGACGAGAAGTCTGGTAACCAGAAATAGCTTCACCATGTACAGTACAGGCCAAAAGTTTGGACACACCTTCTCATTCAATGTGTTTTCTTTATTTTCATCACTATTCACATTGTAGATTCTCACTGAAGGTATCAAAACTATGAATGAACACATGTGGAATTATGTACTTAACAAAAAAGTGTGAAATAAATGAAAACGTCTTATATTCTAGTTTCTTCAAAGTATTCACCCTTTGCTCTGATTACTGCTTTGCAGACTCTTGGCGTTCTCTTTATGAGCTTCAACTGGTAGCCACCTGAAATGGTTTTCTCTTCTCAGGTGAGCCTTTCCAGGGTTAATTAATGGAGTTTCCTGCCTTTTTAATGGGGTTGGACCATCATTTGTGTTGTTCAGAAGTCAGGCTGATGCACAGCCGACAGCCCTATTAGACAACTGTTAGAAATAATATTATGACAAGAACCAATCAGCCAAGTTAAGAGAAACGAGTGACCATCATTACTTCAGTGAGAATCTACAATGTAAATAGTGATGAAAATAAAGAAAACACATTGACTGAGAAGGTGTGTCCAAACTTTTGGCCTCTACTGTATAGAGAACAGACACACAGACACCACTATGTAGAGAATGTCAAACACTAAATGGGACACCCTCAGATGCCCAGTGATCTCCAGTATGTGTATATGTGTGAGAAACATGCACTCAGACAGCATGAAGACCGAGATCTGCACTCACAGACAATCATTTACTCACTATGTCTCTATGTCTACTTGTACCAACCAAGCAATAAACAATGATAATCACAGTCTGGTATCAAGAATCCTCCTTTGAAACATCTCACGATCTGGGGCGCGGGAAAGCAGAGCGGCATCATGATATCAAATGGTGCTACAAGAATATTTATATCAAATGGCTCCTAGAGCAGGGTCCCTAACAAATGAACCTGATAACAACATGGACAATAACTAAAACTAACTTAAGTGACATTTTTATTAACAAAATAAAACTGGACTAAAGAGAGAGACAGAGACTTAGGGCGTTTTCACACCAACCACATTTAGTGCGCACCAAAGAAGTTTTGGCCCAGGGTTTGGTACGTTAGTGTCAATGTGAATGCAACCACCGCACTTTGGTGAGCACCAAATCAGCCGGTCCGAGACCTCCATGAAGGGGTGGTCTCAAACCACTCCATCTTATGACATTTGGTGTGGTTTCACTGGTGTGAAACAAAGTGGTCCGAACCGATCTACTTTTGATGCATTACTTCCTGTTAATCCCGTGGTTGAATCTTTTGCTTACTCAATTTGTTGATTTGTTTATTCTGGTTGAGGATTACAAGGATTTACGAGGGTCCAGAAAGTCGCTGATGCCGTCTCAAACACGATAAAAAAACACGTTTGAAGGAAAATGTAGAAGAGAGCGAAACGTAAACATTGGTTGTCTGGTGTAGGAAGTGGTTACCATGATAGCCTCTTCTTCGTTCTCCTCCGTAGCAGGTTTGGTAACCAGTTACGTGCATATCACCCCCTGCTGTTTCAAACTGAGTAAATACACAAGTGGGCCCGGACATGGTTCGATATTGCAAGTTTGAATGGAAGCCAGCGTGGGAGGGGGGCGAACCGCGCCACAGTACGGTTTGAAACAAGTGGACCTAATGTGAAAACGCCCTTAATCCAATCAGACCTAATTTGGTCATGTAGAAAGTAGAGACAAGTTAGGAGTATATCCAATCACAGCTACTTTTGTTGTGTGGAAAGGTTGGATGAGTTCAGAGGGACATCCAATCACAGCTGCCTTAGCTTGGTGGTGGTGGGATAAGTTGGGGGGCAATTTTGATCAATTCTGGTATTTTAACTGAGATGATCTGCCAGGTAGACTAAATAAAGGTGACTGCATTTCACACAAAAGGAACATTTGTTTCCGTTCATTTATACATTCAAACTTTACTAACATTCAGTTAAAGGTTATTAGATGTTTCTTTTATCCGAGTGTAAAACATGACGTCAGAAATTCAAGGAAACATAAAAAATGCCTTACACTTCACACTTCATATTTTAGTCGACTAAACTTACAGGAGATTTCATCGACTAAAATGACAAAAATTAAAACAATTTGGAAGACAGAACTACGACTAAAACAATATTTTAGGAAGTTTAGAGACTTGGTTTAATATAGAACAATGCAAATCACATTTAAAGCAAATAATAAAACACTACTAGATAGCGTGCAAAAGCTTTTCATAGTGTCTGAGAGTAAATATGAATTGAGAGACGGAAGCAAATGTGTGTAACCAAAAGCTAAAAAAGAAGTTAAAAGAAAATGTGTTTCTTTTAAAGGGGTTCAGCTGTGGAATAGTGCTGATCTCAAACTTAAGCAATGTACTTCCTTTGTTATGTTCAAAAAATCGTTATGTGCATTTATATTTAGGAGTTATGGCTGTAATTAAAAAGGGGGAAAGAGCTAGGTAGTTGCACAAGTATGTATGTATGCATGTATATAGATAGATAGATAGATAGATAGATAGATAGATAGATAGATAGATGGATGTATTATATGCTTGTTTTTTTCTTTCTTTTTTGGTTAATTTTTTTTGTTTGTTTTCTCTCTTCCCATTTGACTCCATGAATTGTGTAGCTTAAGATGCATAGTAGGCGGGCATTCATAAGCTTTGCTTCTGCCTGAGCCTTTTTCAGTCAAAACTGTGTATTGTCTTTTTTTTCTTTTGCTGCTTTGAAGTGTGTATATGATTGAAATTAACCAACCTAAACTAAACTAAAAACTAAAATACTATAACTAAACATAAATTAAAAAGTGCTGTAAGTCATTCCATGTGTCCATCTTTAGTATCCTAAAATCAAATGCAGCCAACAAATTTGACATTGCCTGATTTGGCGGAAGGACTCACAAATAAGATCTTTACCCTCATTTGGTGATAATGGGTGCTAATTTTGAACTCTGAGAGTAAATATGTGACATTAACCTTAGAGTTTTTAAAACTCGTCTTAAAACTCATATTTATTCCTTGGCTTTTAGTGTTTTATGGTTTGTATTTAGTTACTTCCTTTATTGTATTTAAATTGCTTTAAAAACAATTAAACAACTCTTTTAGTGTCTATACCTGTTTTATCTTTATCCATAGTTTTAAATTGTGTTATGTTTTGTTTATTTATGTGCAGCACTTTGTTTCAGCTGTGGTTGTTTTGAAGGTGCTTTATAAAAAAAGTTGAGTTATGTGTAAAATTATGTGTATTTTTTAGGGTTGCAATCCTCCAATTTAAAGAACAGAAAACACTAGAATCAAACGATATTGATACCTGTCTCACTACAATGCCAACAAACAAAGAAGTCCTTTACTGGGTAATTATGCATTTTAATTAAAAAAGACCAAGTGAACTCCTTTACTTTGTCTTCGCTGCATTTGGATAATATTCCAAGATGAAGCCTTTAATAGTGACTGTATCTCTTTCTGTGCGTCTGTCTCTTTCTGTATCATACATGCTTGGCTCAAACAGCCAGCAGATGTCTGTGCAGCATTCTGTCTGGTTCTGCTCTTCATTTCTGCCCATTAAAGGGAAGTTTTACTTACCATTGTTGCCAAATGCTTTCTCATTACGGACTGATATTAATGCTCTTTAAACAATATTTGGACCTGCTCTGTGAGTGAAGTGATTTTGTGCAATACAATAAAATTAACTCACTGAACGACTGAAAATATTGAGGTAAAAGAAAAGGAAAAGTACAAAATATAATTAATCATAAAGCTGCTGATTATAACGGCTCACTGCTTGTTTTTCTGCCTTGTGCTCAGGATTTGTGATATAGACATTTAGATTGCTATGATTCCATATTCAAGCTACACTGGCTGTTATTAAAAGGTCTTTGTGTAAATTTCTGGAGCGATTCAGATTGTGTTCCTGAAATGGATTGAACACACTGAAATACAAGAATGAAAACAAACGACAGACGTCTGCAGCAGAGGCAATTTTCTGTGTATTGTATTAGTGACCAACATGTCGGCATGACCCAGCGACTCTGACAACAACCCCACAGACACACACCGTTACAAGTGCTTCATAATAACAAGGGGACTCCTCGCATCGGATGCAGTCAGCTGGTTCACAACAACCAAATGTTACGGCGTAAAACAGCATGTCATGCTGCCATTTGACATGGTGAAATAAGATTAGATGAGATCCATTTCAGAGTGCAGAGGCACATGAGCTGCAGCACACAAATACTAAAGTGAAGGAGTATCAGGGCATGAATGCTGGCACACTGACAGAATAATCCTGATTTCCTCCTCTGAATGATTCAATGTTCATCTATGACTTTTATAATCTTATAATTAAAAATCAGTCCAGTATAAAACATACTAATGGAATATG
Source organism: Scarus forsteni (assembly GCA_036419115.1). Lineage (NCBI taxonomy): Eukaryota > Metazoa > Chordata > Actinopteri > Labriformes > Labridae > Scarus > Scarus forsteni. Next base: position 8,828,198 of record JAZDUH010000263.1, read on the forward strand.
TTAAAGCTCTGAATCAGTTATTAATTCAGCACAAATGTTAAATATAAAACTGATATCAAGTTGAGTCTGATAAATTGTTAAAGGATGTTTTATAACCAAAGGTGAATGAATGAATGGATGGAAGGATGAAAAGTTGGATGAATAACACATGCAGAAGAATGGGCGATCAAGTTTTATATCTAATGAGTAGAAAGATGGATGGATGCACAGATGATGGACGGATGAATGCATGGATGGGTAACAGATGCTTATTGTTTAAGAGCTGTTAGATGGTTGGACAGACAGAAGGACAGATTAATATCAGTTTAATTGACAGATATGTACAAGGAGATATGGATGGATTTCACTGGCGATAGATATAATAATAAGTGAATAAACAGATTAATAAATTTATATAGACATGGCTCAATGTAAATGATAGACAGCTGGATGGATGAACACAAATGATAAATGGATGATAGATGGATGGGAGGATGAATGTGTTGACACGGCCTGTGGCAGGATAGATGGATGATGGATGGATTCATCTGATGGTAGGGGACATGGATAAAAAAAAGGATGAACAGACCAGGATATAAAAAGATGGGTGGATATAGTACATGATGGCCCGTTTGCTGGTTGGATGAATGAATGTATTTATGTATGGAAAGTTGGATAAAAGGATAGATGGATGGATGGATGATTGGATAGATGATGGATAACTTGAAGTAGTGAGCGAATATTTGGATGGATGGATGAATTGGTCTAAATAGAATAACAAAGTAGGAACAGAGTCCAAGGTTATATAAATTATTCCAAAGATGAGCCGATGAATATAAGAGGATGGATAACTTAAAAATGGATGGCCTGATAGATGGGAGAATGGATGGATAAAAGGATGAATGCATTTATGCATGAGTGGGTGGACTGACAGGTGGATGGATGGATGGACTGACTGACTGATGATGAATGAATGGAGAAATAACTTGAAATGGGAACAAAATACATGGATGAATAAAGTAACAGAAAGATGAAGAATGCAAATACAGATTAGTAGGATGGACAGTTTAAAACGGGATGGCATGATGGATGGTTAGATGGATGGATGGAAGGATGAAAGAATGTACACTGTGATGGATATTTAAATGGATTATACACAGTACATGGCAACTACAGGGATAGATAGATGGGTAAATATAGAAGAACAGTCTACAATTCTACAATTTCATTTAGCAGACGCTTTTGTCCAAAGCGACGTACAACACACAGTCAGATGTAGGAAGGGCCGAAGGGAGGAAGGGATAATGGGTGATAAATGGATGGATGCATGGATGATCGGTTGACTGTTAACTTGAAATGAGGACAGAACATGTCACTACATTCACAATATTGTATTAATAGAAAGATGAATGGATGGAGAAATAACTTGAAATTCTAACAGAATACATGGATAAATAACGTAATAGGAGAATGAAGGATGCAAATAATGACTAATAGGATGGATAGCTTAAAAATGGATGGCCTGATGAATGGGAGAATGGATGGATGGATGGATGTACACTTTGATGGATATTTAAATAGGTTATACATAGTAAATGGCAACTATAGGGATGAATAGATCGGTAAATATAAAGGAACAGTTAGATGTTGGAAAGACAGAAAGAAAGACAGATGGATGGATGGGTGGACTAATGGATGGATGGAGGGTAGAAGGGAGGGAGGGAAATTGGTTGATAGATGGATGGATGCATGGATTGATCGGTTGGACTGACAGGTGGATGGATGGATTGACTGATTTATGATGAATGGATAAAAAAATAACTTGAAATGGGAACAGAATATATGGATGAATAACGTAATAGAAGAATGAAGGATGCAAATAAAGACTAGTAGGATGGATAGCTTAAAAATGGATGCCCTGATGGATGGGAGAATGGATGGATGGATGGGTGGATGTACATTTTGATGGATATTTAACTGGATTATACACAGTACATGGCAACTACAGGGATGGATAGATTGGTAAATATTGAAGGACAGTCAGATGTTGGAAAGACAGCAAGAAAGATTGATGAATGGATGGATGGATGGAGGGCAGAAGGGAGGGAGGGATAATTGGTGATAGAAGGATGGATGCATGGATTGGATGACTGTAAACTTGAAATGAGGACAGAATACATTGATACATGTATTAATAGAAAGATGAATAGGTGGATGTAAACACTAGAAGGATGGATATAGATGGATGGATGGATGGATGGATGGATGGATGGATGAATGGATGAATGGATGGGTGGTTGGATGGATTGATGGACGCTTTGATGTATATTCAAATGGTTATACACAGTACATGGCAACTACAGGGATGGATAGGTAGATACAGAAGGACGATCAGATGTAGGAAATGGAAAGAAAAATGGAAGAATTAACTGATGGATTGATGGATAGATAGATGGATGGAGGGTAGAAGGGAGGGAGGGAGGGATAATGGTTGATCGATAGATGGATGCTTGGACTGGTTGATTGACTGTAAACTTGAAATGAGGACAGAATACATTGATACATTTATTAATAAAAAGCTGAACGGATGGATGTAAACACTAGAAGGATGGATATAAGTGGATGGATGGATGGACATTCAGATGAATGTTATTTGTAGTTGTTTTAATAGAAGAATGGAGAGGTATATGAGATAGATAGATAGATAGATAGATAGATAGATAGATAGATAGATAGATAGATAGATAGATAGATAGATAGATAGATAGATAGATAGATAGATAGATAGATAGATAGATAGATAGATACTTTTTCTCTGATTTAGCTACAGACTGAACATTTTGTTGTTTTGGTCCGTGTAATGATCCAAATGAATCAATATGTGCAGTAATTAGTGATGTAAGGAAACTGAACCAGTATGAACTGAAGTCAGTGCCTCAGTGAAAGACCAATCTTTAACACATTTAACTCCTCTAAAGAGCAGATTTCCTCTGTCAGTTGTTCTTTCAGAGGCTGTGCAGCTGAATTTGTGTGCCTCAGATGGTGTGTGTTTCTAAGTCCTTTAGCGTGCACCACTCGAGGAGTAAAATGAGCTTCGATCTCTCCCAGAGGTAGCCCATCAAGAGGTGGGGAGGTTAGTTGGTCGTCACGGCCATCTAGACCCTGGCCTGTGAAAGCCTGCCAGAATCAATGCTAATTATGCTGCCATCTGCGAGGTGCCTGTGCTAGGTTGACACCTGTTCACTTCCAAGTGACGCTCTGAAACTTCAATCAAGCCGGGAAACAAGACGCTAACACTGCTGAGGAGGGAAATGATTTGTGGAGGTATTGACAGCGATGATGGCTGCTTGATAACAACTGTACAGGAAACGGTTGTCATACTGCGAGCGCGAGTGAAACGCCGAATCAGTCACTGCTGCTCAAACTGAACACACGATAAACGGTTTCCGAACCACGGAGAGAAGAAACATGACATTTACGAACAAAAGTCAAAGCCCTACATGACATCTAACTGGCCTCTGAATATAGACCATGGAGAGCAACTATTAGACATAATCGTAATTATTAAAGATGCTCGATACTGGATTTTTGTTGATATCCACCATGCTGAAAACTGACCTGTTGTTTTCATTCTGATAGTCTATTTATGATAGAAACAGATGTTAAGTAGGAAAAAACTTTTCATGGCCGTTCAGCTAGATGGTGCTATTAATCAACATCATTCCTCTCTAGATTATAATCACTATATATATTAATGGTAATATTAGATTAATCTCTTTATCCATTGTTGTATTGATTATACATCTGTAGTGACTATCTTACAACCATATAGACATGAGGACCCTCTTGAAAATAAGATGCCTCATCTCAAAGGGCTAACCTTTAATAAATGTATGTTTATCGAAGACAATTACAGTGCTATACAATTAAAGATTGACTGATTGAATCTGTATTCAGCAGACACAAATGTGATAAGGACAGATTTATGATCTGGGGGTACGTGGGTTTGTCTCTGTCATAAATTCTTGTTTTTAGTCCCTTTGTCTCTGTCTCCATGGATTCATCTCTGGATGGATGTGTGTGTTTATACAAATATACACTGCCTGGCCAAGAAAAACAAGGTCACACACTCTAATATTTAATTCAACCGCCTTTAGCTTTGATTACAGCAAGAATTCACTGTTGCAATGTTTTGATAAGCTCCTACAATGTCACGAGATCTGTCCCAGGTCACAGCACTGCCCCCACAGGCTTGGACAGTAGGCACTAGGCATGATGGGTGCATCACTTCACCTGCCTCTCTTCTTACCCTGATGCTCCCATCACTCTGGAACAGGGTCCATCTGGACTCATCAGACCACATGACCTTCTTCAAGGCCTCCACAGTCCAATCTTTATGCTCCTTAGCAAACTGAAGCCTTACTGATTAGTGGTTTTCTTAAGGCTACACAGCTGTTCAGTCCCAATCCCAATGCTCTTTCCTTAACTATTAAACATACTCTTTTTGATTTGAGTTTGCCAAATGTTTAAGTGATTGCCGATCACGATCATTCAGAATTTTCCTGACCACATTTCTTCCTTGAAGACGATGGTCCCCCACTATTCTTCCAGTTTTTAATAATGTGTTGGAGAGTTCTTAACCCAATTTCAGTAGCTTCTTCAACCTCCTTAGATGTTTTCTTTGCTTGATGCCAATGATTTGACCCTTCTTAAACAGACTAACATCTTTTCCACGACCAGGATGTGTCTTTAACATGGTTGTTTAAGAAATAAGAAGCTACTCATTGCTTCAGCTGGAGTTAAATAACTCGCTTCCAACTGAAAAATAATCACCCATACAGTAATTATTCAAAAGGAGGTTGGTACCTATTTGCTTAGTTAACTCCAGGTGTTTTTTTTTTTTTTTTGGCCAGGCAGTGTATATATTTACTTATTATATGAATTTGTATATATGTGTACATATGTATCTATAAATGAAGAGTTTGTCTTCAGCCTGCTCTCTTGTGTCTTGAGATAACACTTGTTGTGAACTGGTGATATACAAATAAACATGATTGATTGATTGACTGGCTGATCAATGTGATTTTGGTTGGATTTCATCAACCAACTAATCTCCCACCTGACTGGAGGTTTCAGCCTGAGATGTTACATTATGTGCTCTGTGAAAATGTCTAATTGACCTCCTCTCCGTCAGCACTCGCGCTTCTTTCCTGGACTCCAGGCTCAGCCTATGTGTGTGATAAATGTCCCGGGGCTGCAGCAACACTGTCCCTCTCCAGATAATTCATCATGCAAAGACAATCAGTCAGGCAACTTGATTAATATTTTCTGTGGGATCTTTTCAACTTTGGAGGCTGATCTGGCCGGCCACATTAGGCAGAGTGTTTGCGAGAGGAAACCAATAAACCAGGTTTGGCTGTTTGCTCACTGAGACCGGGGGCCTGTCAATTCTTTGCCCCTTGAAAGAGATCTGCCATTAAGGTGACATGAGAAACAAATGAGGCCAATTTCTCCTCCAATGTCCCATCTGATATGTCAATAAAAGGCCCAGCAGCCGCAGGATGCTCCGAGATGGATTTTTCCTTGCAGCTAGACAATCAGTGGAATACATCTAACTTTCCTCCGATAGGTGAATCACTCAGACAAAACCAATGGACTAGCGTTAAGTAGCGACTGCAGATCTGCTTTCAGACAAAAACATGGATGGGGTTTACTTCCAAGGTTTTGTTTTCCATCCTACAAGATAAGATAAGACAGGCAATGCATTTGAATGATGTTTGTCTTCTGCTAGGTATAAACCAGAGCTTGACCACACAGCAGCGTCTCCCTCACAGCCAGGTGTAGAAACAAGGGATTTACAGGAGGAGGGGGCTTGAGCTGCATGTGTGAGATCTGGATATGAATGTGTTTCTATCCAGCAGACGAGGTTTCCTCTGATGTGACAAGGCAGGGATATATCATCTCAGAAACCAGCATAAGGGTTGTAGCACATCAGCATTGGTTTAACTTGGCAGCGGATCATATCGACCCTTTTTCACCAACATCTTCAAATAACGTTGGGTGAATAGATATCAGTGTCGGATATTTAAATGTTGTGTGAGTTTAATGCAGACATCTGGCTCACAAAACTGCTCATTCAGAGTTTTTTTTCTTATTAGGCAGTAAAAAACTGACCTGTTGGACAAACTCTAATGAGTATTTATGACCAAACATGGAAGGAAATCGCAACATTGTGGAAAAAGTATGCAAAAAGTGGTAATTAGAAAAGCATCAGTATCAGTTAAAAATTATTTTAAACATCCGCATTAATAAACATAATAATACATTTTATTTAAAAGCGCCTTTCAAGACACTTAAGTACACTGTATAAGATAAAACAACAATAAAATCAACAAAACAATACAATGATAAAGTCAGCAAAACACAACAGGCAATGATGGATAGGTGGATGAGAATGGTAAATTCATGTTAAATGGAGTAGGCAGTTCTGAATAGGTGGGTTTTGGCATTGGACCTTATTTCAAAATCAGTGTATCACTGGTAGCGATATCTTGAAAAAGGTTTGCAATTTTCTGGAAATCTTTACAGTTGGAAACTTTCCATCAGAATGAGTTTGAATTTACAGAAAAAGAAAGTAATTAACAAGAATAGACCTGGAATTTACTAAAGCTAAGGTTGGCCTTTAACAGAATTAAGTTATGGAAAATATATTTAGCATAATCTTGATTAAAACAACCAGATTTCATGTAAGTGTACTTAAGAGTATCTTTGTTATTCCTCAATCACATGCTCATAACACACTGCTTACTGCAGGGTTACATTTGAGCATCGTGCACAATATAACTGTTGAGCTAGAGTTAGCTATAAAGCTAATTTACATACGTGGTTACAGGAACTCGGACATAGTTGTGGTCATGTATAAATAATATAAAATTGTAAAATAATACAAGAACACACAAAACTACTTGGGGATTTTAGTAAAGAAATAATTCATCTTATTTTGCATCACTGTCACTTCAGGAATAATTGAACTTCATTCATTATTTATTGCTTTTCCCTTTCAGGGTGAGTGAGGGCTGAAGCCGATCTCACCTGACACTGGGCAAGGGGTAGGGTATATCCTGAAATGGTCCCCAGTCAACCACAGGGCCATATAGAGAGACAGACAAGCAATCGCCCTCACACTCATACCTAAGGGCAATTTGGAGTAGGGGTGCAGCAATCACAATTTTCTGGTTGATCATCAATCACCTACCTTTAAAAAGCCTGACCTGCTAAAACTGATTTTTTTTTTATAACTGACAGCACACACCGTCAATGTTCGAATCTTATTTTATTGAAAACATTAAACAGTACCTGTTCCAACAATACCTTTTTTAACTGCACATGAGGTACTTCTCTCAAATAAAAATGAAAAGTTTTGAATATATCTGTCCAAACAACTAAATCATTTAAGTTCCTTTAGTCTTTCATTTTCCACATTTAAAAATAAATACTTTACAACAGGTCTTACTGCAGGCCTGTGATGAGCCTCTTACCAAAAATAAAGTACACAGCAGTATTTTGCTTTTATAAATAAAGGAAATCACAAGGTGTGAAGTAGTTATTAAAATAACCTACAGGAAAAACTAACAACACAACTTAAACCATTAATAAAGTGTCCTGAGTTTTAGGTTTCCTTGTAGTGCAAAAAGAAAAAAATGCCCAAATGCAGCTTCTTTGTGGCTGTTTAAATGCAAAAATACCGCGGGCCTGTCGGTCTGGTAGAGGAAGAAGCCACAGTGGCTGACTTTTAGACTTTTGAGGATGTGGATAAGACCATTTTCTCGTATAAGGATCAGCTGATTGCCGATCTCCCTACATTAAAGAAATCAGCACTGATCAGTCGGTGCATGTTTATTTTGGGGTCAAAAATTAACCTACTAAGCATGTGTTTGGCCTGTGAGGGGAAGCCAGAGTGCCCAGAGAGACCCACACATGCACAGGGAGAACATGCAAAATCCACACAAAAAGGCTCTGACCGACAGGGTTTGAACCAGCAACCTTCTGCTCGAAAAATAAAGGACATCAAGCACAAGTTAATTTCACTGAGGGATAATAAACATGACTTTTGTCATATTTATCCTCGTGTGGTTATGATGCTGTTAAGTTTTATCTTCAAACTAATGTTGATCGATAGCTTAGGGTTTCTAGTGGGGTTTATGTGTCTCTTTAGGTATGGGTAAAAAGTAGCAGATAATAAAATAAATAACTGAACTCTAAAATGTAATAACTATTCTTTCTTAAATTACATTTGTGCACTCTACTTAAATCCTGATAACCTGCTGATTTAACTGAGTCAATATGAGTAAGGAATCCATTTAGCTTTAAAAAATTACACAACTTAGTTACTGTGTGTAAGATGGACTCTAAACTTCTTATCACAGTGATTGAACACTGAGTTCAGGATTTCACATGCGCAGTAAAGCCACATGGGAGACTCTGCAGATTGATTCAATGTTGGAGCATTCAGAATGTCTCTTCGTCTCAAGGTGAGTTATTTAACATGTGCATTAAGCTACAAAGGAAACAATATGGCAACTTTTTTTTCATGTCTTGCCTCAGTCCTGAGTCAAAAACAAGCTGATAGACTTCATTCTTTCTCAATGTTTTGACTGAACCATGTAAAGTTTGTTTAATTTGATTTGGTAAAAAATAAAGAATTGGTTTTTGTGTACTAGCTGTCCTCTGCTGTGCTTAATTTCATAAGAGGCGCAGTTTGATAGTGTGCTTGGTTGGTAATCAGGAAGTTACAGGTCTGGCCAACAAATGGCGATAAGTTCTTGGACAAGACACTTAACCCCAAGTTGAATGTGTTAGTTGACACCGGCGAATAACCAACATCCACTTTCTTGAAATAATTGTCTTAAACCAGGGTAAAATAACTGAACAGAATTAAGTACATCCAACAGGGTTCCAAGTACACAAAACAAAAACTATAAAGTAAATGCAGTCTAAGACTATTAATCAGATTAACTTACCTTTTTAAGGTAATCAGTTTCCTTATTTTTTACATAACGGCAACTTGTTAGATTTTAGAGTGTGTATTTAAGATATATGGTCAAACTTACTGCTGTGGTAGTTTGAGGGAGAAATACTTAGTAAAACCAGTAATAAATAAAATTAGTAACACATTTAGAAAAAGTCAGGGTGTATTTTCCCCGAAGTTAAAACCTTATAAAACCTGACAACAGTTAAAATGACCACCTTAGTAGCTCAAGTCTTAGTTCAGAAAGTGGGTGATCAATCAGAATAAATAAGTTTCTTTGTTAGGTTGACCAGATCTCATTTGAAAAAATCAATATTTGTTTATATTAGCTATTGTTTCAGACAAACGACCAGTTAACCTCACACAGCGACACATGCACACACTGCTGAAATATCCCCTGAAACAGCCCTCAAATTAAAAACGTAAATGGTCGTACAGAGAAGTGCAGGAACCCACAAACCGAAATGAGAACAGATCACGGTTAGAAACAACATCCAGGACCTGCGTGATTGCGATACTTATATGTAGAGTTATAGCCTCATCTGCTGAGCTGCTGCATCGATGGGCATTCATTAAGTATGCAGCTCATAAAGTCAAATGTTTTTCAATAAATATCATGGGAACGAGGCTGGAGATGCTCCACATCCAGACACTTACAATGGCAGCATATGTTGAGGTGGATCGAGTCCTCGGGCTCCAATCTGGCTCCCTCTCCCTCGGACTTCGAAAGATAAATTACATGGGCTATTTTTCCATTATGGTAATCAAAATGCTGGCCATATGCATTTCTGTTATTAGAAGACGTCCTGTTTGTATGGTGAGACCGTGAGACTGAGGCTTAATTGATCAGAGTTTTAGGATAGTCAAAGATGATTCAACAGCTGGTCATCTTTATATCTCTTGTTAACATGTTATATATGTTTTATGGAGTGTCAATTGATGTGTTTTCATACCACAGCAGAAGCCTATTTACAAGGATACTTCAGAGCATAATGAGAGCCTGATTTTTGGTTGCCTCTCCTGAGCCGTTTACGTGCTACAGCAGAGCAGAGGATGTGCTTTATGTGACTTTAAGTAAAACAAACCAAACAGTTCCCGCACTTCTGGCACTTAAAAGAGTCTGAGAATGCTTCGCTGGCCCACCTGAGCTGTGCTAATTGTTTTCTGAGATACACATAAGGTCCCAGGCACCATCTTAAATTCCAAGGTTGCACTTACAGCCTGCTGGACGTCCTTGACTGGAGCCAGACGCGGGGTCTAGAGAGGGCCGTTTGGCCAACAATGTCATTGTTATGGCCTTTGTCATCTCAATTAGCAGGCGGGTGCTAAAACACAGAGCTCTAAATGGCGGCATCAGTGTTAACCTGGGACACAACACACACCGCCCATAAACCCCAGCACTTATGCCTACTGCTGACCGAGCTGTTTGTCTCTCATTACCTTCCGGCAGAAAAACAGGGCCCAGAGGTTACGCTAATGGCCCACTCCCTCACAAAGTTACAGCAGATACACACAAGTATGAAATGAAAGTGATTCTGTGAACTAAAGTTGATATTATGCTGGATATTTCAACTGTCTAAATGATATTTGATCTGTATGGTTCGATTAAAAAAGGACATGTTCAAATGATCCTCTGTCATACCAGATGCAGATTCTACTAGGGCTGGGCGAAATGGCCAAAAAAAAAAAATCCCTGATTGTTTTCCGCAACACTCCATTTAGGATTTTAATCAACATCCAAGTGACACAAAAATGTCATTATGATATCAAAATATGATCCAAAACTAAACAGAATTACCCCCTTAAAGTGTGTGCCAAAAAATGTGAACAGGTAGTCGGCAGGCCTGTTGACATAAACTCTAAAAGAATATATCCAATCACAGCTACTTTTGTTGTGTGGAAAGGTTGGATGAGTTCAGAGGGACATCCAATCACAGCTGCCTTAGCTTGGTGGTGGTGGGATAAGTTGTGGAGCGATCCAATCAGAGCTGCTCTCTTTATGAATTGATATATTCATGTAGAGCAGGTTCACTGTTTGTTGTTAACTCTAGTGTTGTAACTGAGATGCTCTGCCAGGTAGCCTGAATACAGCTGACTGCATTTCATACAAAAGTTAATGGGGCATATAATTTACTTTTGAATCACAGTTTGACACTACAGTTGAAATTATGTATTGAGTATTGTCAATCTAGGATTATTTAACTTGCATTTGTAACTTTATTTATTTTTATATTCTATTTTATTTTATTTTTCATTTATCATTAGTATGTGTTTGTGTATATATGTATGCATATATTTGTATACATGTATTTTATTTACATTATTGTACCAAATCACTTTCGTTTTTAATAGTACAAAGATGCTAGTGTTTGGATGCCATGCCCCAATGTTCTAGATAAAGGTTTAAAAATGGTAAAACAAAAAAAAAGTAAAATTTGTTAATGTTCATTTATGAACTCAAACTTTATTAGCATTCAATAAATGTTTCATTTTATCCAGGAGTAAAACAGGACTTCAGAAATTCAAAGAAACAAAAAGTGCCTTATGCTGTACATTTATATTTTAGTCGACTATTGGCCCTTTTCCATTAGCCCTACTCTACTCTACTCGACTCTACCCGGCTCTACTCTACTCGCCTTGTGCTGCTTTTCCATTAGCCCCAGTCGCCTGCCCAACAGGGTGCAGTGTCGCTGTAAACAGCTGAGTGGCACTGCGGTGACGTCATTTTGAGCGCGACACAACAATCTGTGGCTTTTTGTCACAAACCGAGTAAAAAAGGAAAGAAGAAGAAGGCTGCAGGTGGTAAGAAGAAATACCCCTTGAGAAGCACAGGAGAGTTTTGGAAGCTATACAACAGAATGAAGCCGAGGACGAGAGCAATCGAGCTGCAAAGAAAAGACGTATGAGGGTAAGCTAATGGTAGCTACCACTGGCATGCTAGGTCGTCGCGCTCATGACTTATCGATGACAATCAGTAGCCGGCAGTCGGTGACGTCATCTTCCAGTATCGAGTCTGCTCGCTCGGAACCAGAGCGGAGTAGGTACTAAAACTAGCTTGTTTTAGGAGGTACCAGGCTAGTGGAAACACGCTGCAAATCGAGTAGGGCTGAGTAGAGTAGGGCCAAGGCGTGCTAGTGGAAAAGGGCCATAAATTTACAGTAGATTTCGTCCACTAAAATGTGAAAGTGAATTAACTAAAATTGGACTAAAATGAATACAATTCAGTTGACTAAAACTAAAAGATAATTTAAGGCAAAATACTCAAACTAAATTCAAAATAGCTGTCAAAATGTACGCTGATTTACTTTAGCTAGCTCTTTTGCCCTAAATGTCTGTTTCTTTGTGACACTCCAAAGATAAATACCGCTTTTTTGGAGGTATAAAAGAGTTTATTATGTACAGATGCAACTTCTTTCATTTTCCCCTCCCATCCAAATGCCAGCCGAGTTCCATTCAGCCAACTTCCAGCCACTGGGAGTCTAAGCAAGGACGTTTTTTGTTGTTGCTTTTGTTCTCAATTTCTCTACATAGTGGCATTTTCCCTGCTAAACAAAACGTTTGATTTATGTATCCAATTTCCTGTCCTCGACTAGTCAAGACTGTCAAGGAAATTAAGGAAAATTTAAGTAGCTCTAACTGTGGGGGTCTAACTGGTAATGGGGAAATGCTTTGAGTGGAATATGCTCCAAAAGTCTGTTTTGCATTTCAAGTTCCACTGTTTAAGTAAGTGGTGTGGTTACTGTATCACCCACCAGAAAAAAGATATCAGATTATAATGATACTGTATTATTTTTCCAGTGTAAGACATATTTCCAAACAATAAGAGACGAACAATACAACCTATTTATCCGCTGTCCTGTTTGATCATCCCTGTGAACTGTGCTGCATCTCTCTGGTAATTGGTCGTCCTCTCTGGTTTTCTGTCACCGTTCTCATGGTTTAATATTGCCAGCGTTTTCAGCACAGGCAGAGCACATAATGCTGTGCATGTTTAACAGTCATTTCCATAAGTAAGTGCAATTTCTGTACAGTTTGTTCTTGTGTAATGAAGTGAAATCTTGTTTGTATTCTCCTATTTCACATGGAAACTCACTCAAGCAGCTACACTGGAATTAAAGGGGCTAAAAATTAAAAACCAGCACTATCTCCAACTGAATGTCACATTATTAGGGGAATAAAATAAATTACTGGCAAACTAAGTGCTTCTGTTTTTTTGTTATTTCTGTTTTTTTACATTCTGCAAGAGCCGTTTCTCCCCTTTTGTTGTTATTGTCTGAGTCTATAAGTGACCTTAACAAGAAAAAATGCAAATGACGTGCGAGAGAAAATGGCTAACATTTATTTATCCTCGCTGTTCTCTTGTCTTGTTGGTGTCATTAGAACAGTTCGCTGCGTCCCATTCTCTCCCATTATCTCTGCTATCAACGCGGCACAGCAAGATTCCAGCAGGGCTATAAATACTTCCCCTGGACCACATACGGCTAGCACATCATCTCCCAGACACAGCTTAATGATGGAAAAAAAATCTAATGTCTTTTTGCCCCCTTTCCTCCTCACATTCTCACAAAACCATGAAAAAAAGTCAGCCAGCTTGCAGAAGTTACACATACATTTAGCCGAAAAAATACATTTGCACCTTGCGACGTCTTAGAAGGTGTGAGCAGAATGATAGATGTCCGTCTGATCATCCACTGGAGCAGGGTTTTTTTGTTGATTGCACCAGGGTCACTGGCGCTGGCTCCACAGATCCATTAGAGCGAGAATGCAAAAAGGACACTTTATCTGAATTCATTATAAATGGATCTATATCTTATGTTTAGGGGCCAAGGACACGATTTGTATCACAATGCAAATATCTATCATTAAATGTTGACAGTTCATTTTTCCTGGCAAAGAAAGAAAAATGTTTTCTGTACCGCGCTCTTTCCGCGCAGTTCTTTTCCTGTTAAGGCGCCAACAAAGTAGTCGAAGCTGATTTGTTGTCCAAATTGAGCGGTTTGTCATAATTTCATAAGGGGAAAGTATCCGCTTTCATGATTTGCATGTATGGTAGCATTACAGGTAAATAGTATGATAAATATAAAAAAATATGACCCCAAATGCAGACGTATAGCACGCTCTGGAGCTTGTGGACATTTTATAAAATTGAAAAGTGTCTGGTTTTAAAAAGAACAACAACAAATAAGTTTGGGATTAGGGCTGGGTGATGTTGGACAAATTATGTTTCAATACACTTAAGCTGAAAAATGTGCAGCTTGTCATTGTTTGATATTCTGGTGTATGGATGTCTTTGTTCTTCTTCATAGAGTTTGTTTTGGTTTTCCAGCAGCCACTAAAGGATGGATGTGTCTGTTTTTCTATTTAGTTCCAACTTTACTTTGGCAGAAAAGTGATTCGGAATAGTCTCTCTTTTGTCATTTGGCTGCAACAATACCAGTAGTAGATGTGCTTAATTCTGGAAAAAACCATGATCACAGTTACTTTGATTAATATTGGGTCATAATTTCTTACCAAGATTATTCTCTGATTTTACAACATCTATGGACGAAACAAATGATTAAATAATCAGACTGCATCAATATGCAGCAACAGCTAACAAATAAAACTGTTTAAAACTTCCAGTACTATTAATATAATAGGATTTATTTGTTTAACAAGTTTAACAAGAGATGTTTTAAACCAAATCACATTGGGCAGTTCATTTGTGGTAGAAATGTATCTTAAGCAAAGAAACATTTTTTTTTGTTAATAAACCACCTAAAACACTTTTAAAGTAATAAAAGTGGACATTCAGCATTGATGAAGTAAACCAATATGGTGTCTGCCAATATTACAGCCAATATATGGTATATATCACACCTGCTGATACCAATAATCAGCCTTTTAGACAATGATATGCTGATTTCAATAGTCTTGTAATAAAACTGTGCATTTCTAGTTATTTCTACAGCCAAATTAACTCAGATATACAGGATAAGGCTTTAATATCGGTACTAAATATGGGCAGATAAGAAGGGTCCTATAAAATCTGTGATCATGGAATCATGGAATTGGACATTTACAGTGATATTCAATATAAATGTAGAATATCACAGAAATGGCCGACATTTTATGTAAAAGTTTTTTTTTCTTGTAATAAAAAAAACACATTGAAAAATGTTTGTCAGAGGGTTTTAAAACATAAGTTTCTTGAAGTGTCAAACTCTGTGCGCTTGTAATATTTCCTGTGGACTTTACACAAACACACAAACAGACCAAATTTATCGACTTTGGACTTATGCAAGCAAGGAGAGCTATTGCATTATGATGGAAAAGTATGGACACTCCTACATTGAGAATGTGGACAAGGGAACTTACAGAGCATATCAGTTTGAAAGGACTATGGTATGTTGCTAAAGTTACACAGAGGAATTTGTCCAGCTCCTGGAACCATATATGAACATTATAGAAGCCAGGAATATAGGCTTCACCTGACGGTAGATGTAAAAATATGTAGAATTATAAAGATATTTATATTTATTAGTTTTATGTCTATATTTATATCTATATGCAGGTTGAATGCGGGTATGTGAGTATGTGAGGTTTGTTAATATATGAATGGGTTTAAGGCCTGGGTTTGTTAAGCTGTAACTGTGGGTTTTATGTTTTAACTTGTGTTTGTAAAAAATACCAATAAAAATATTGGAAAAACAAAGAACATATCTCTGTGGAAAATGCTCTGAGGGGGTCACTAAGGCTGGGGACAATGCACTTCACTTCCCCTCCTCCTCCTCCTCTCCTCTTTAACGATGCAAAGATGTTGAAGCGGCTGCCTGAGACATCAGCTAAGTCGGCAAAGAAGCTACGAAACTCCTGGCTAACAACAAAGTGCACAAAAGAGCAGTTTCCCAACGATTATTATGTGTTAGGCTATCACATGTTTTGCAAATGGACCAGTAAAGATACATGTGAGGACCATCTGAAGAGTGAGTAATCGAGATTAAATATGCATTAAATATTGAAAACTGAATTCTCAAAAAATTCAAACAGAAAAAAAGAGAATATTGGGAAAAAATATGTCCTTATCTGAAGACGTGGATAAATTACTTTATAAAGCTGTTGTCAGCAGATATCAACATCGTATCAACAATTTGGTGAATCCTATTAAATATTTATGTATAACTGAATACCGTATGTATAATCTTCATTTGCCTGTTTCCATGATTGTTGGAAGGCAAAACTATAACAGAAACTGTGAGTAAGCTTGAAACCTAATTTACCACCCAGCTTCATAGTCGACTAAATAGATTTGAAACAATTTGTCCTACACAAATCTTATTTAAACTTATATCAATAAAATTTAAAGACTCAACATATTGGCCAGCCCTAATGTGGAGGAATTACTTCTAAGTACGATGCCAGACAAAAAACAAAGCCAGGTAAGTCTAACTATCTGAGAATGTAACTCTTTGAAAAGTGCTTACTACAAGTGTGTTGTGATCAAATTAAAAGAGACTGTATCGAGCACCTCCGTCACACAAACTGACACATCATCATGTTTGTCCCTGACACAAACTTGTACACACTTTGTCCGATGCAGTGAGTTTGAATTGCTGAGCACATGGTTGGGCATGTCAGTCAAAGAGCAAAAAAAGGAGCGTCCCGTTGTGTCGCTATCTAAATAACGGCCATAAAGCGTAGCTAACGGTGTCCTCTGAAACGTGCTCAGGTGGAAAGAACTAGACAAACAGAGACCGCCACCGCAGTGCTCCCTGACACAGAGGACAAAGTGAGGGCCTCATTTCCTCCCTCTAATCAGTGTTTACATCCACCCCCGGTGCCAATGGCTGGTGACTGAGCAAGACGTGTATCAATCACCGAAGGCAGCCGAGCCGGGGAGGACGCACTGATACACAAACTCGCTCTTTGACGCCGTCCTGGCACCAGGAGACGCTCTAATCTTAACCCTCTTCCTCCTTTGTGTCCTCTCTCTCTCCTCTCTAATGGGTGCAGAGAAATTACAGCTAATTAAGGATGTAAATGGTGGCAGAGAGTGACTTCTAATTCTGCATTAAATTGTCTCTTACCTCAGCAGAAAAATTTATCAGAGGCGGCAATGTCAACTTTTACTGGGCTGGGTTATTTGCATTTCTGCACACATTAATTCAGGGATGTGCGGCGCCCGCAGAGGAGGGGGCCAACAACTGCATCCCAGCAACCGGTCGCCTCCACAAGCCGACGTTGTTATTGCTCTTCTCACTCTGTACCCTCGGAAATAATTGCTGCACAAGACGCACTTTGAAAGCATAGCAGGCGAGGAACGCGTGTGCCAAGTCTGCAGAACTGCTGTCGCTTCCTTCGCCCCGCAGATGTTTACAAGGTCAAAGCGCGGCCGTAAAGACGGGAGCGAACGCGGCCGACGTGACGCGGGTTAGGCGTACCAGCCGAGCGCATTAATTATCTTCGCAGGCCGCTCTTCGAGGTGAGAGCGGCGGGTTTGAAGCACGGCCAACAGAAGCGGTCTACACGGACCACGGAGTCAGAGGGCAAGGCGGAAAACATGTGGTTGGTGCCAAGCTGCAGGGTCTGAGAGCTGGGCTACAGGGACGAGCATGATTAGAGATTTATTATGGCTTTTCTGCAAAGTCATGCAGACAGACACGGAGGGGTCTGAGCATGAGGTGGAAAGAGGAAAGCGCAACAAAAGCTGAGATCTAAAAATAAAACATCACCTTGAAAGCTTGCCATATTTTGTATACCTCAATATATCTTAAGGTGATGTATTTAAAACAAAACATTCTCCATGGCTGCTATGATTTAGAGAATTTAATATTGCTCAAGGATGAAAAAAACAACACATTTCTATGTTATTTTAACACAAGGATGGTTTAGGTATGCACACACTCATGCCTGCAATATGGAGTCACCAATCAACCTATTGAGCATGTTTTTGTTATGTGGGAGGAAGCTGGAGAGCCCGGAGAAGATGCACAGAAACTATACGCAGAAAGGTCCTGACTGTAGCTGGTTTGGAGTGTCGCCTACTCTCTTTCTCGTCCCATTTCACAAGGCTGCCCCCCACAATAAAGGCACAAAATGCCCCCAAAAAAATGTGTAAAAAAGAAATCTATAAAAAAAATAAGTGGTAAGGGTTTAGTCGTCATGGAGGATCTTTTAGCCACGAGGATTAGCACTTTTCTGTCATGGACTTGCCAAGATTCTGCCAAGGAAAGTGGGGAAAATTTAAGTGGCTCCATCTGGATCTTTACCTGCAATCAAGACCTCAACCAAGCAGCTCGATTCCAGCAGTGGCTTTTTCACATCCCCTGTAAAACATACTAATCTGGATCGCCAGAATCTCCAGAATAGAGCCAAACTCAGCACATACTTGTACATGGAGGTTGTGCTTTTGTATGAGCACAACAAGTTTGGGGAACATCACTTAAAATTTGGGTTTTATATGAATTATTGAAAGTCGCCAATGGGATTTAAAGTTCGATGAGATTTTGGGTCGTCAATCTGGATCAGATCAAGATGAAACCGACCTTGATGATACGGAGATGGACCCCATGTTATCCTGGAAAATTGGAAGTAAATCTGTTAAAACTAGAAAAGCACTCGGAGAGCGCAGACCTCCACCAGAGCCACGGTCCTCACCTATGTTATGAATTTCACCATAAATATTAGTCCTACCTTTATTTCATGTAAATATTTAGATTTCTTAACCATGAAAAGATACCATTAGCAACTGGATTCATAACGAAATCTATTTTAGTTCAGTAGTTATTCACGAAAATCCCATTTTTCGTCATGGCGGATCCAGACGGTAATCTGGATCACTCCCAAAATCTAATCATTTGTTCCTTGTCCCAATCCAGACATTTCCTGAAAATTTCATTAAAATCTGTCGATAACATTTTGAGTTAACTTGCTAACAGAGAAACAAACAAATATACTAACAATCAGACGCCAGCAATAAACATAGCCTTAAGAAATAAAACCCCGCCCAATTTTAACATATGGGATTTAAGAAATTTGGGGATTCCTTGCATTCAGACAAATGTACGTATCACCACCAAAATCTAATCATATCTAAGTTGGACCATTTCGAACATCTCCTGAAATTTTAAGCAAAATCCGTCGCATAGTTTTTGCATAATCCTGCTAACAAACCAACAAAGAAACAAATGTACATGGTTGAAAACACAACCTCCTATGGAAAGAGGTGAAAATATTGATAATTTTTTAACATATTATTTCAAAGATTAAAAACTAAAGTTTCAAGATGAACCCATTCCTTAGCTACGACCTTACAAAGACCCGAGGATTGTGCATTGCCTGGCCATTGATTGACCCCGGAGTGAAGGATCTCATCATTCTCTCAGCTGTTCCTCCGTTTCATCCAGCTCAATCCATTTACATTTAAGCACAGCTCTGCTCGGCCTAATTAGTTCCACGGCTCCATTAGTCTACATTGTGGTCAATCCATTCATCACTTTGTATGTTAGTTAAAAGCCCATTTCTCTGATCCTGTCACTGTTCTCGGCCTATTACTGCTCTCTTTTTCACGAGTAAGGGAGAGTGAGGGGGATTATGGGTAACTAATTACCACGAAGATGGCATCACAGCAGGCTAAATCTTACTTGTAACTTCCGAGTACCAAATTAAAGTCTGAAAACAGAAGATTCAATTTGGTTTTGACTGGATGTAGGGTGATATGTAGAGACTGAAAGCATGTTGGTGTGTGTGAAAGGGGAAATAAAGAGCAGAATTGAGAGTGAGGGAGTGGGAATAAGAGCGACAGAGAGAAAGAGAGGTGGTAATGATCCCTGCATTGAGAGACTTGGCTCACCCACTGGCATACTGGCTCGTACGGTCCGCTGGCTGCAAACTTGCTGAGGTCTAAAACTCGCATTATGCCTCAAAAAAGGCAGGCAACCAGGACCCAAACACACTGGAGCTAATTAATTCTCCAGCATAATGAGACATTATCGTGTTTGATGTACAGTTTGCATACTCTCAGGGTGCTCGCAGCTATCAAATAGTCGCAGGGAACTTGCTCTGACTAAAAAGAGGCATTAATAAAGGGAGATTACCAGCATTTCTAAGGTAGGTAAAGATGTAACAATAAAGTGATCTTAGTTTAATGGTTAATAACTATTTTTTAACTAGTGAATAAGGACAATTCAAGAAACATAAAACTGAAGGTTAATCAATAAATTCAGTCTGATCTATGAAGTCCTCATTTTGGTGCAGACTTGCAAAGACATTTATGGGATACGTAAACTTGTTTTTGTGTCTTGCCTCACTCCACGACAAGCAGATAGACACCACTCTCTCTACTGTGCTGCAGTAACAAGGAAGAGACAGGCAGAGCTCGCCCACTGCTAATAAGCTTAGCTCAAACACTAGAGTCAATGGAAAGTGTTAGCCTGCCTCTCCCTACAGTCATCAGATAAGCACTTCAGCAACTCTAATCAAGCTGTTTTTTTATGATGCGTTACCTTCTACAATCAATCCCAATCAAACTTTGTTTATAAAGCACTTTTTCTACATAAAATGTAGCACAAAGTGCTGTACATTAAGTTAAACAGCAGATCAGAGTAAGGGGATATAGAATAAAATAGAAGCCCCACCCACCCACCCAGCCCATATTTAACACAGACAGTCACTCACACAAATGCGAACACACACACACACAAGCACTCTTCAAAAATCCACGAAGGACATAGGAAATGCTATCTTGAATTGAAATTTAGGGAACACAGTAATACTAAACTAAACTAATGCTGCGTTCACACCGCAAGCGACCCAGCTACCGAAATCGCGTTGCCCACTGACGTAGCGTCGCGTGTCCATAAATACCTCATTTTGGTCACTGTTGCCGTCGGCCGTCGCTCGGTGACGTCACGTCCGCTCGAGTTTCACCACAATCATATCATTTATCATATAATAGGATGTATAAGCGGACATTATTCCAGCTGTATCCTTTTCATTCACTTATCAACCACAAAACACTGCAACTGTCTGTCACAGGTACCGTCACACATGCACACACCACTGATTGGCTGTTGCTGCACAGCCACACACGACATTGTCTGAGAAGATCAACTTTTTTTTACTTTGACATCGCGCGACAAGCTATGTGGTAGTGTGACAAGTGGCTGTCGAGCCGCCGGCGGGTTAGCCCCGCCCCATTGTGGCTGTACATTGACTTTGCATGGAGGGTGATCACCGAGGTAGTACAAGTAGCGTCCGATGTGAACGCACCTTAAGACTAAACTGACTAAATAAAGAAATAAAACAATAAGATATAACAAAGGCAATAAAATGCTTAAAGCTTATTAAGATAAAAGTGTTTTCAAACCAAGCAAAAAATACATAAAAGTGGTAAAAAGGGGTAACACATAAATAGTCACTCTGAAAATATAATGGAGTAATACACATATGACGCAAATTAAAAGAGTAAAACAAAATTCAGCTAAACCTCAGATTAAAAAGGAAGGTCTTGAAATTTTCTTTAACTACATATTTAATAATAGATTCTACGATCCTCATATTGTCATCTACTTGTAAACAGAGGCTTTGTTTTGTTGACCTACTTCTGTGGTGGTTTGCATTACAGATGTGATGTAAGTGAACAAGTCAAGTCTTTTGAACAGCTCTTTTAAGTGAACAATGAGAGCCAATTCTCAGTTGTGAGTGAGACATCAGGTCAGCGGGTAAGATGTGAAAAATTCTCAAGCTCCATTTGTAAAAGTCATCAATTACACTTGCCCCCCATATAAGAGGCTTAGGATGGAAGTTCTTCTGTATCATGGACAGAAGAAACACTTATAATCTACCTAAAATCTAGTTCTTAATAGTTGGTGGGGCTTAAGTTGTATTTTGCCTTATGTATTAGTCACCCTATTGTTTCCTGGCTCGACTATTTTCCATTGCATATTCACTTTACCATCTTCAGGTCACCACCACCACGTTACCTCCTCTACCCGCTGAAGACAAGTGCGGCGAGGATGATTCTCGGGATGATTCAATGTCTGCTGCAGTCCCTGAAAGCGGAACTCATTTCCAGGCCGAGCTGCGGCGCGGTCCCAGCAGGGAGACGTGAAGCAATCTGAGGCCCGTGATGCCCTCCCACAGTACCTGCTGCACTCTCACTCCCACATCCTTCCCCTTTTATCTGGAATCTATTTTCCCTCTCCCCCCCCGAAAGGTAACTCCATCTGAAATTTTACATCACCCCCCTCGCTCGCCCTCTTTTCCTCTGGTTTCCTCTTCTCATGATGGATGAGCTCCACACGCTGCAGTGTCCCAGCCTGTCCATCATGCCTCGCGATTAGGAATTAAAAACTGCAAACGTTTCACAATAGCAGACCTAGGGCTGGGCGATAAGGCAAAAAATGTGAGCGCAGTACATTTTCTTGTATTGACTGATATTGATATGCATCACAGTTTTCCTTTTTTCACTGTTAATGCTAATTTAAAGAGGATGTAGTGTAAAATTGTCATAAAATGTCCTGCCAGTATAACCGCCAATGGGGTTTTCTTTATGCATGTTTTATATAGTATGCATACATCAACTTGAGCTTCAGTTGTTTTGGGGCGTCGCGACACAAAGCAACTCCCGTTTGTTATTGTTCACCCAGTGTAACTTTAATAAACGTCGTTTGTCAAACTTGGAATTTGCCTGCGTTCGTGCTTCATTGACCCGCAAGGGCACACATTTGAACTAGACCTTATTTACGCCAGTTTTATCTTAGCTGCCATTACCGTGCAGAAGTTACGAGCCAACTCATTCGATATTTACTGCTGTCGAAGAAGACACAGCAAGGATTTTTAGTTAATTAAACACCAAAATGAAATATATCATGCCAAATAAAATGATTGCTCATAAATTTAATGTTCAGCACGAAATGTTTTTGTTACTCGTTCACATTAAATGACATCCACAGGTCAGATAGATAGATAGATAGATAGATAGATAGATAGATAGATAGATAGATAGATAGATAGATAGATAGATAGATAGACAGACAGACAGACAGACAGACAGACAGACAGACAGACAGACAGACAGACAGACAGACAGACAGACAGACAGACAGACAGATAGATAGATAGATAGATAGATAGATAGATAGGCAGAGACAAAAACATATTCACTTTTTCGATCAAATTAAACAAACTTAAACTAAGTAGTGTGTATTGGTATCAAACCTTTTCACATTTTCACATTTAATTCTTTACCCTCAAAACCATTAGCAACAAAACATCTCTGAACAACAATAATACATAATGGAGTTTAATAACCCAAACTTCTGAAAAACATCATTATCTACAAATGCATAAACATAATTCCTTAAAGGCTCTGCATGTTGCAACCTGCTTACTTAATTTTCATGCTCATTTCATTTATTCTCATTTTCCGTTGTATTTATTTTATTTTACTTGATTTTATTTAATTTAATGCTCATATCTATTCTAACGTCATCATCTGATATTTCCAACCGCTATCCTGTGTTTAACAGCAACTGAAGCAACCAAATTTCCCCTTGGGGATAAATAAAGTATTTCTGATTCTGATTCTGAAAACTGGATACAACTCAAAAATGCCAGAGAGATAAATACTTTGGGGAAAGCATTTTCTGTTTCCTCATTGTTTACAGAGTTAAAATCTCTTTAACTACTTCATAAACAGCAGTGGTTATTATGCTCTTGCACCTTTTTGATTATTATTCACTCAGGGCATGCTTTTCATGCTAATGCTACTGCTAATGCTGGAGCTTCTACTTGTCCCAAACCTGCAGGGTGTGCGTATGAAGTCGAAGTAGCATTGCTGGCCCTTATTTTCATATTTATGCTGGAGTCAATGGGATGGTACCTTTTCAGGTGGTAAAAGAGACTTGTGTTTTCCATCAGCAACATATTTGTATTTGTTGATTTTGCGATTTTTAAAACAGTTTCAACACACTTGGCGTTGTGTGGAACTGTTTTATCAACGATGTCTTCGGCTTGTAACCTGACAGATGGACTCTTCAATATATTTTCACTTAGCAACAGCCCATGGGAAGTGTTTGGGAACAGGCAGAACCTTTCAAAGTATATCTAACAGATGACTGGACAATTTTTCTGTCTATCATATTCATTATGGGCCAGTTAGATGATGTAGTAGGTGGATGCTACAGATGCAGTTTAAAGTATAAATCATGAGCTACTTTGTAGGACAAACTCTCGCCTAAACATGTGAGGAGTGGAGCTAAAATATCCTTTCTATCAAGAAATGCTCGCTGTACCCTTACCAGCCGTGGACTCTGTCTGATTCCATTGACATGTATCACCATGTAATTTGTGAATGTATTGTCTTTAAATAATATGCCATTAGCTCCTTTCTCTTTATTTATTGTATCCAACCTTTAATTATTTTTATATGTCTTTTAGTTACTGTTGTATTTTCTTTACCTCATTATTTATCAAGTTTAGTGGGTATAGGTTGTACTGTACAAATGAAAACTGTAACTGCTGTGCTGCTTTAGGCTGAACACAGTTGTTGTAGATTGGAGCTTGACAAGAAGAATCCATCCAATTACAGACCTTGCACTGCAAAAACTCAGATCTCAGCGAGTGTGTTTGTCTATTTTCAAGTAAGAAATATCTAAAACACTTATTCTGGTAAGAATTCACTTCACAAGCCAAGATAAATATCCTACTATAAGGAATAAAAGGCAAAAATAAGTCATTAAAGTGCTTGTAATGATAAAATATCCGTCAATGAAACAAGCAAGTTTGACTCAGTAAATGTTCAACGTGTCTCATTTCATTGGCTGATTATTTTACAATTAACTCATGCTTTATTTTAGTTTTAAAGTCCTTAAATAAGATCTGTATCCAGACATATCAGGAAATTATAGCTTATAATAAGTTTAGTGAGGTATATTTTACTTGAAATTAGACCAACACTGCTAGGTTACTTGGCTTGGGCTACACTGAGTGCACATCCACCATCACCTTTACCCCCTCACTTCGTTTTTTTCCTCCTTTCCAACTTCATCTCTCTCCCCAGCGACCCAGACAAACTCTGACTGTGGTAAGTGGGCGAGGCCAACATGCAGACTCTTCTTTTGATTTGGAAACGGCTTTAAGGCTGCACTATTGCCACTTTGGTTGGAGTGTAGCGCAGGGTAACTACCTTTTAAGAAAACACTCTGACTGGCAGCTCCCCCCGTATGCTTCCTGCCGTGCTTTATCCAGTAAATACATCAACCTAAATTTTACCACGATCCTGTTTTAAGATCACTTTATCGCCCAGCTCTAAGCCAACCCTGTTCCCCCTCCGTCGGCTGCGACACAACCCCGCCTCACACCTGCCACACCATCACCATAAACAGAAAGCTACATCACCACCATGAGCACCACCCTCCATGCAGCCTAACACACTTTCCCAACTCAAAAGCACCAAACACCTCCATTCATCTAAGGGAGAAAAAAAACATAATTTATTTTGTACTTCCCAGATAATTTACTTTTTTTCCTTCCTTTCTACAGGAATTCTCCATTTCCCTATAAAATGAAAATTCATCTAGAATTACATCTTATGTCATCATTATGTTTATTAAGCGTGGATGATGTATATGAACAGCGCTGGCTTGCCGCTGAGTGCTTAATGATGCATAAGATTAAGCCGAGGCTCTCAGCTGCGCTGTGACTCCCCTCTGGTACCCATACTGCCGAGGCATGCTGGGAGTACAAGCTCCAAACGGCCATCAGGTGAAAGGAACTAACATCTCTCTTTTTGTCTGCGTGTGAAGCAAAGTGAAAGTGTGTGTTTGGCGCACACGGCTGAATGTGTTTCTCATGTAAGAGCTGCAGAGGAATGGTTCACTATCACCGTGCTTTATAGTATCTGTCCACCTATATTAGAAATAACTCGCTTTCTCCTGCCTCACTGTGCTCTGATCATGCTGTTTTCTCTCCTCCCTGCCCCTCTATCCATCCCCAGACCCCTTCTCTCTGTGTCCTTCCTCCCTCCATTTCTCTTCTGCCCCTCTCTTGCTGTTTTTGCCGCAGCGGTCTATGACAAAAACATTATCCTTCTGCTGCTAAACAATCCAATAAACCTCTCCACAGGGAGGAAGTTAACCTCTTGTCTGTTCGACTGATGCCTTCCAGACCACGTGACGGCTGCCACAGTAAATTCAAATCATTAGTCTCCTTGCCCCCCATCAGACGAAAAAAAACTTCTATTAGTAATGGAGACCTCGTAAGAGACCTTCCGCGGAGAGAGCGCTGCCTTCCCAATTCCCAGTGGAGAAATCCCGCGCAAAAAACTAATTCTACTTTTAATAATCTGTCATCAAGACCAGAGGCGGTCATAAATTATGTGGGGAGCATGTGCGGGAGCGAGCCACAAGAGGGAAATCAGGCTGGAAAATCAAAGCCCAAGTTTGACAAACTTTCCCGAAGATAAATAATAACTTACAAACCGGATTAGTTGTTAAGTCACAGCCGAGCGCACAGTCAAGCCGCTCCAATCAGCCAATGCAGATGAAGAATTTATAGGTAGAGCTTGTCATTTGTTTTCCGCTCTCTCCTCCCTCTTTTTATATGCATCCCACCTTTTCTCATTCCTGTCTCCTTCAAGCTTATTATATTCACGGCCTGTTGTCACACCCTGTGCTGGTTTTATCTTTAACTCTTGGTGTGCCACAGCGAAATGCACAAGTACAGGCCTTTTTAGAGGGACAGGTTTTGTTTTGGGGATGATTCAGGACAAAAGATGACACAGGGATAGGGCCGGGCCATATGGACCCAAATATCTTGACATTTTAGGCTTGCCAGAGATTCACAGTTTAAACCATACCTGTTTTTTATGCCGTAAATAACAAACTGTTGCCTGATTACCAGGTTGAAAAACTGTATTGGTTTGAGAATATACTTACAGTTTATCTCTTTTTTTGAGAGAGATAAAAATTGGGTAAAATCATAAATCAAGTGTTGTGGGAAAAAAAATGAGGATTTTATCTTAAGGTCACCTCCCCCAGCCCTAGCAGATATGTGTGCTCATTTGAAAAACTGGATGGAAGTGGTACGTTTTAGTAGAATTTAGACCATGTGCATCATTTGTGCATTAAGCCATTTTTGATGCTATGAGACTTCAAGCAGATGCCAAACATCACAATTCATTATCTTGGCTTAATCGAACATTGTGATGTTAACCTACATATATATTGTTGAAAACATGAATACTGAGGATTTACCACTTGGGATTAACTGCAGTGGTCAGACTTCTGCACAAGCATTTTACCTTTTAACATTAATGTATGGTGTGTTCCTTGGCATTAGATCAAAAGCTGCAAGAGTCTCCAGGTTTCTAATCAACATTAAACCCAATACAGGGACATGCAGATAACTGTTAAGGTCATACCCACTGGTTTGTACTTGCCTTACAAATATAAGCAAATACAGTTGATGAAACAGTTGGCGGTAACCTTTGACTTCCAAACTAAGAAATCCATTTGCAACATAACATTTGTTTACACATTCTTGGTCAATTTATTTTGATACATTTGAGTTTAGGATTACCCAATCAGGAAGCAGATATGTTGGTCAACCCACTGGTTGACTTGCCTGTTAAGGGTATAATGGGTGTGAATGGATTTCTTTCATCCCTGAAACAAATTTTTTGTTCTTTGTAATAAATTATTCATGCAGAGAACAAACAAAAGATTCTGGAAATATGTGACAAGATTTTTTAAGATTTCTAAGGAGCTATGCAGCAATGATTCACTTCTGTTTTTCTAGTTTACAAACATTTATATTCATGTACAGCAGTGTATTCATGCACGTGTTGGTGTTACAAACGCTATTCAGAGGAGAACAAACAAAGATGAACTTTCAGAGTTTCAAACACAGTGGTTCGACAGCAAAAGTCAACCAAGCGGTTACAGTGCCAGTCAATGGGTTAAAAAGGTCAAGTAGGTCTAGGCCCACCTGCCTGTCGATAACTACTAGGTTTCCTCTGTTTTTCTCCTCTGTGTGAGAGCATTTTATGAGTTTCTAGTGATGTTTTTATTCATCTGTTTTCAACACTGTATCAATGTTGACTTTGTATTTTCCCAGTGGGAACAAATAAACAAACTAACCATCTAATATCTTACAATGCAACTGCCCAGCCCTACTGCCCTGTTAGTATTGTAGAGTGTAGTATTTTTCAGGATAATAAAGCTTCCAGATCTGAAGTGGCTCATAAAGAAAATCAGCCTTAAAGAGGTGCTGCAAAAAACAAAAGACACATTTAAAAAAAATGTCCACTCCACTATGAGGGAGTGTGAAAGCAAAAAAAAAGACCATCAGCCGCGAGGGTCTGCTCTCTGTTCCTGTGTCAATATCTCTGCAAACTATCGACATGCATCATAATCGTTGCCTTCTATCAAGTGCGGACTAAAGAACAATCTCCATTAGGTGACAGCGCCCCGGCAGGTTGATAAATGCTCCCTGACGAAAGGGAAGGAATTGCGTAAAATAAAGAGGCATGTTCCAACAAGTCTTGTCAAAATGGTATTGATTTAATCATCTGCAGAAATACACATTCTTGGTTAGTGTAGCGTGCAGCAGCGGCAGCGTTGGCGGCGGCAGAAGCTGGGATACGCTTTACAGTTGTTGACGCCGAGACGCTCTCCCTCATTGGCTTTGCAGGTGATGAAACACACGCTGAGATGCGCTCTAATTTTTTCTCCCTCTCTGCCTCTTCAATCACATGTTATTCTAAGAAAGTGTCTCCAAATCTCCTTTTCTATTTTTATTTAGGAGCGCAGACAAGTATAACTTAATGCTGGTGGGCGAGTCTATATGGAACGCGCCGCCGTGGCCTGCCTTCCCATTGGCCCCCTCAGCGGCGTGCAGGGGCGACGGATAACAATAGCCC
This sequence comes from Scarus forsteni, assembly GCA_036419115.1. Taxonomy (NCBI): domain Eukaryota; kingdom Metazoa; phylum Chordata; class Actinopteri; order Labriformes; family Labridae; genus Scarus; species Scarus forsteni. The sequence continues at coordinate 8,857,108 of JAZDUH010000263.1, forward strand.
TCCATCATCCAGACACACCAATGGTATTCCAGTGGCTGGAGTGAGCCGGCCAGAGGTCTGGGAGTGTTTATTTAACACGGGGGTGCTGGGAGAGTGTGTGTGTCTCACCTTGGGACAAATGGATCCCCTCTCCTTCCTCCTTTGGCAGTCGCAGAGTAAACAGCACGGCAGAAATCTGGAGGACTGGCTGTGCTGGAGAGCGAGTTCATCAGGCTGGTGGGTGGGTCCATCACTGCAGGATGGAGTAAAACATGGAGGATGGATGAATGAGGACAGGTTTAGAACAATCATGACGTAGGGTGGAACAACCTAGCAAGTTTATTAGGTACAATTGGGGCTGCCCCAAATGACTATTTTGATAGCAAACTAGTCAACGACTATTTTTTTTTTGATTAGTAAACTCATCATATCATGCATGAATTGTAGCCTCCTGCATCAACAAACAGCTGCTCTTGTATAACCATCATTATTATCCAGCTTTAAGTGTTCGAGGTATATGTAGGCTAACTACAAATAGGAAAATTAAGATGGTAGTTCATTCAACTTTTAATGAACTTTGCAGCTGTTATAATGTGACAGCAAACACATAATGTGTTCTAAGGCTTAGAAATCATCGCCCAATAATGTTAACGCTCACAGCTGATGCTAATGTTAGCAGCTAACTAGCCAACTAGCTTATCAAAATGACTGTCCCTCTTTGTCAGAAATTGAATCAGCCACAACATGCTTCCTTTTCAGATGCTTATGCATCGCCATCGTACTGCCATTGAAGGCAAGTTCAGCCTTGCAGATTATGCATTGACTATCCTTCTCTTTTATTTTGGTAAATGCTCCCAAACTTTCGAGCTCTGTTGCTGGTCAGCCATGATACGACTATTAAATTATTTGTCGACGATTTTGACCGTTTACATGGTCAAGACCAAACTCAGCACATGCATGGAGGTAGTTATCCTGTTTGAACACAACAAGTTCTAGCACTAAATTATGATTTTATATGAACTCTTGAATGTCGTCAATGGGATTTTCCATTATAAAGTTCTTTTTTTTTTATGATATCAATCTGGATCAGATCGAGATGAAATTTACCATGTTGATAGAGAAATGAACTCCATATACTGTCTTGTAAAACTGTAAGCGAATTTGTAAAAAATGTCAAAGATTTGATATTATTAATTCATGGGACTTTATGAAATTTTAGGAGCTTATTGCATCCAGACAAATATATATATCAGCACCAAAATCTAATCATTTTTTAGCTGGATCATTACTAAGATCTCCTGAAATTTCAGCGAAATCCATCCAGTAGCTTTTGCCTAATTTTGCAAATCTTCCTTTTTTTCTCTTCTAAATAAAAACTCAACAACTTAAGATATGCTTTATACCACTGTGACAAAGTTACATGTTTAAAACACGTTATATTTGGTTATTCATTGTTTTTAAATCTCAGAATTGATGTTTTATTGTTCCTTTGAAAAATTGAAGTATGACTATAAACTTAAGCTCAATTAATTTTTTGACAATACAGATTAGTTTGCCAGTGTCCATGTATCAAAAATAAGAAACTGCCAAATCCAAGGTGTCTAGACAATCTATACTGTTGAAGTGGTATCAAATATATATCATTTTAATTTCTCTTTAACCGGTTATCAGAGTATATAACTGAAGTAATGTCACAACCATTTATTTTTTTACAAGCATACATACCAAGATAAATCCCATATTCTGTCATTTCCTGCAAAAATGAGATCATACTGGTTGTTATGCCAAACACGACTATGATGCAAATAATTGCACCAAAGTAACACTGGCAGTAAAAGCAGTTGTTTTCTCACAATTGTCATCATTTAGGGGGTTAAAGGGGCCGTGATTATCTCTGCACAGCCCATCTGAGCAGTGATGAGGTGAACACAAATAATGTGCGTCCCCGCACAGAGGGAAGATGTGTGGCTGTGGCCGCTGGGGGTTGGAGACAATCCCGCAGTGACCTGACCTTGACATGTCTGAGTGAAATGGCGGCGGAGGCTAATACCTCATCATATTGAGTTTGACTTTGAGCTCACTGCGGTGGCCATAAAACAAAGGATAACAGTGTGGACAAACAGTAATAAACTATAGACAATTAACATACCTGAAGATTAAAAATAGCATCAAGTTTGCCTGATTATTAGGATGGAAAAATCATCCTGGGAGCTGCTTTGTATCTTTATATTTCTCTGGCATTTAAAAGGATATTCTAGAAGAATAAATCCACATGTTAACTCCCTGCAATATAAGAAACATGACAAATTCACAATATACACCTGAATGCCTGAACTAATAATGCAGATGGGACACGATTGTATCCTGACCATTAAACCCTGAAGCCAGTGGGATGGAATCATACATGACCGCACCATAAAACGTCTACATTACCAGGAAAAAAATGAAATGCCCACTTGTCTGAAAATCGGGACATAACTCATCATATCAAGCCAGGAGCGGAGCTTCAGACATTATTCAGTCCGGGAGGACACATGGGGAGGTGAGGGAGACACCTCATGTGAGCGCAGACCTTTATATATTACCTCCTGCTCCGAAGTAAGGACAAAGGGAATGAAGATGACTGCCCTGTCACGGGAAAAAAACAGATGAAGCCGACAGAGCTGACTGAACTGTTCACTTAGTGCAACCTGAGCCTCACAAAGCATACCGCAACCAAACTGTTTTTTTGATGAATGTTTTTGATAAATAGACATTCGGGGGTGGTCGCACACGCCTTGTGTGCTAAGACAGTGTGACAAAATAGGGATGTGCACGAGACACCTGCTAAAAAACAAAATTCAGATTCTTCAGTCGACATTACAGTGATCATTTGGTTTAAGAAATTCTTAATATGTTGATAAGCACTCACAACTCAACTCAACTCTGCACCTGCAGTTAACAGCCAGCCTTTCTCCTTCCTGCTCTACCACCTGGATGTAAACAAGCAGATTGAAGGTAAAGCATCGACAGTATACAGCAGGAACAGAGCACTCTGGCAGCATTCTGATATTGAAGATCAAGCTATACTTGTATTGGGGTGCCGGTGGCTTTGTCTGGTTGTATGCGCTACTAAAAATCCAAATGTTGCATGTTCTAGCTCAGCTCTGGTTGTCACATGTTCATGTGTTCTTAGTCATAACACTTAACCCCAAATTACTTCACTGCTGTGTCATTGGAAAGCAAATGGGTCTGAAAGAGCAACAAAGTTGTTGTTTTTCTTTTTGGGGATGCACTTCATGGATTTTTGCCCATATCCGACATACCGATATTTTTTCATTCATTATCGCAGATACCAATATTTCTGGTCAAGAGCACGAGCTCTGTGCTAAATAAAAATGAACTTGTTTCTTTCATACAGCATATTATCACATGAACAGATGTAAGACAAGAAAAACAGCCTTTAACTCTCGGAAAAATGAAACCCTCGATCTTTAAATGCAGTGATGAGAAGGTGCATCAATTTTGAAGGTTTGTATAGTTTTCTGATATTCCAGCCGTATGTGTGGTCGACATATCAGCTGTAAATTTCTGCAAAAATGTCAATATCGGTCAATAGGATTCTTAACTTCTAAGGCCGATATCAACCAATATGGATTTCAATCTGATAATATTGTGCATCCTCAGTTTTTGTGTAAGGATTTCTTTCTGCTTAGATTCAGTTATAATGTTTTTGTTTCATGTTATGAAACCATTTTATGTTTCACTGTCACTTGCTTCCTTTTCTCGATTTTCATGTGTTTATATTACCTTTTTACACAACTGATTTCCACAAACTTGTTACATTAAGAAATATAAGCTCCAAGTTACATGAAAAGGGCAGTAATGAAAGTTTTGGGAAGCTCTCATGATCCTAAAAAATGCTGTGCTGGTACTGAACTTGTATCAGCTTGTGGTTGACTTGTTTCTTGCTCAGAACACATGAAAAAATGAAGGTAACGGCCCAAAACTAGAGGACTAACAACAAAGCTAAACAAGCATGTAAACTGTTTTCTAAGGCATGTTGTGGAGCAGTGGATTCTGAACCTTTTCCTTGGAGCCCTCCTAGTTCTGCCTTATAAAAAGACAAGACCCCTCTTGGTAGTGTTGTGTTACTCCAGACTTGGTCTCAAGACCATATTTTAAAGGTCTTGGTCTTGTCTTGGATTCAATAGAATTTTTACCTGGTCTTGTCTTGGTCTCAGACTGGCCGGACTCTGGATTTTCCATCAAGACCAGCACTGATCTGCTGTTCTTCAACTTCATTGACGTGAATAAGGAGGAACACTTGGTAAAACAACAAAACGCTTCAATTCATGTGTTATTTCTCCCTGTGATGACTGCAACCTTCTCGGTGTTGCGACTGAGGGACACCCCCCTTAACTGTTCAACTTTGTCATGGTTTTTAAAATTGATTTTGATGGTCTTGGTCTTGTCTCGGTTATGGCTTGTCTCAGTCTTGGTCTCGACTCGGTCTTGACTCCCTAAAGTCTTGGTCTTGCATTCTGGTCTCGGGCAAGTCTTGGTCTTGGATAGTGTGGCCTTGAGTACAACACTACTGCTAGGATCTACACAAAAAAACAAAAAACAACAATTTGAAATGCTTTCATGACTAAAATCAAGATAAAATTGGCCAACACACCCTCTCTAGGGCAAAACAGAAGCCTTTCTGTTTAATCACTGTTTTGGCCACATTGTTTCAGCCAAATTTGACCATCAGGCTGGACCCTGGGTTGAGAACTAAGGTCTTATCAGCTGTGGAGCAACTTAAAGAAAAACAAAGTAGGACGATCTGTACCTCACCTGGTGAACGGTGCATCTCAGAGCAGGGAGAGCTAATCGAGTCAACCGTTGACTCTAAGGAGCCTGATATGTCCAAAAGTCTGTTTGCACCACATTAAATTACTTAATTGAGTGCTTCCAAACTTTTCCTCTCACCCGCAGCTAAAGATATGATTTAAGGCATTTAACTAGCTTCAGACTTGGGATTAATTGGGACTTATTGCTGACAAAAACATTTAACATTTAGTTTTGTCATCTGTTGTAAAGCTGGTCAATCCACTACAATCACTGCTTCCCATTTAAAATGAAGAATACGGATTAAAAGATAACTGTGCCACTTGATACGTGGCACTTATGTCTTTTCCAGCTATCAATATTTCTAGGTAATTGCATTTTAAACATATTCATTTTGTGCTCTGAAAAGCTTAGAATGACGGTTTTCAGTGTTTTATTTGATGGTTGTGGTGCATGCTGCAGACTCAGTAAGTAATCGAGTTTTATAGTTGTGATCTCAATATCTAACAATGTAATCAAGATTTTTTTAAACGTATTTTTTGGGCATTTTGTGCCTTTATTGATAGGAGAGAGACAGTGGATAGGCTTGTGAAAGGGGGTGAGAGAGTAGGGGAAGACACTGCAAACTGGTCACAGGCTGGATTTGAACCTGGACCAGCAGAGGCAAGAACATGGAGTGCCTGGTTGCTAACCACCCCGCCAAACCAGCACCCCAATATAATCAAGATTTTGACTTTTGGTACGATCAAGTAGGCAATACTGTACTGCCTTGTTATAGTCACCTTCTTATCTTCTAAAATATTAAATTTGGTCAGAAATTCAATGTGACTGAGAGACTAAACTTGCCAATGGTGTGTTATTTCTGCCAGGCACTTCTCTTCAATTCTGTTAGCGTGGCAGTGAAACTTATTCTGACTGTTACACGGATATCACGTACGGATTTTCATTGGTAGGTCTTAATAATTCGCCCAGCTTGATGGTTACACACCACACTGTGGGTGTGAAGTGAATAACCTGCATCATCACACATGTTTGCTGGTTGGTTAGCCAAACACAGACTTGTTTTGTCCACAATTTTCCCTGTCAGTCTCGTCATTGTTTGTACCATTTCTCAGGTCACAGAACAAGAACACAAAGAAAAAAAAAGGAGAATTTTGACAGGTAAGGTACATCATTCATGACGGGCGCCAGCGTCAAAATGAGCTAATATTCACATTGAGTGGATGTCAGATGAATGCATCACTTAAGGTCCTCTAACAGTAGAGGCAATCTTCATCTTTGTGTCGATAATGAAGACGTGTGTGGTATCAACTAGTCAGGGTAATTAATAGGAATGTCACTGACATTGTATTAATAGCATCATGCATAGCATCAATTTAGTGCAAATTGTCGTTTTGACAAGCCGTTTTAATTAAAACTATCACACAAGAATTAAAGGACCGTGGTCGTCATTTTGGGAGACTATCAAATAATGCTGCCATCTGGTATTTTTTGAATGTCTTCTCCCCGCTAATTATAAGTGATACTCGAAAGGTTAGAGGCACTTTGGCAGATGCAGTGATCACCACCATACTGTCCCAGCAATAACCCAGAGGTCATTACGCCAAACATAGTGAAGATGTGAGGCCTGCTGCTCCATTATGATGGACAGTAATCATGAGAGCACGGATCAGGCCTCTGATATTCGGCTTCTTTCCTATTATTCATTATTATTATTATTTCTCTTTTACCTGTCCTCTATCTGCCCTCTTCTTTTCTATCTTCCTGATGTGATGTCAACCTTCAACAGTCTTAAATTTCCCTATGTATCTGTAAATCTATGATCTATAAACTGTCTTGTCTCCTTATCATTGTGCATTACACCAGCTTTCAATCTGACCAGTTTATTTTTTCTCATTTTGTTGCTTTCGTTAACACTCTCTGTGCCTTTTCATTTGACTCTCATCATTGTTGACCTGATAGTTGATTTTATTCTGCCTTTGTTTTGTCTGTTAAAGCACTTTCCAAACTTCTGTTTTTAAAGGTGCAACATGAATAAAGTTATTATGATATTGTTTACAAGGTCATGTGATACACAAGCTCAACCCAGAATGTACTTCAGTCTTCAGTGAGCGGTGATCCAGCCCAGGAATCAATCTTCCTGACCACTCTCTGAGCTCAATATGGGCTCAATTCCTGCGGGCGGCTGCGGGGATGAATTGAAATAGCACTCCTGTACAGTAGCCTCACAGACAGTCTTTACAGGAAGTGTTGCTTTTTATTCATCCAAATGCAGCGACGGTGCATCTCCAGAGAGCAGCAGAGCTCAGTCTGCCTGTCAGAGGGTTTCGTGATTCTGCAGGGGTCACCTTCATGACTGAGGAGGAGACTGCTGATCAACACGGGCTGGAGACAGGATTTGTAATGTATGAGTTTGAAATCTACTCAAGTTCATTGCATCCTGGTGCAGATTTGAAGGACTGTAACACTTTACATCACAGCAAGTTGAGTTAAAATTTTGGTGTTGGCAAAATTTCAGCAATTGAAGAGTTAGGGTGAATCCCAATTCTACCCCTCAGCTCTTCCCTTTCGCCTCACCCCTTCTCCTTAGTTGTCTGTTCTGAGGGCCAAGGGGAAGGAGTGAAAACGTTCCTGAGAAATGAGACGCCACTGCTGTCTTCATCTAGAGCCGCTCGCTGGCTGTGACGTAAGCAGATACAACATTAGCCGTAGCTATAGCTGCGAAGGCTAGCTTGTTAAAATGCAAATTTTTAAAATGCAGCCTACAACTAAAAGCATGATTAACATGTACTTGATGATAAAATAATTACTTGCAATTAAGCGCTTCCTTCGGTCTCCACCCTGCCCTGTGTCAGCGGATGTGGTGTATTATGGGAGATTCTCATGGCCCATCATTTCAAGTGTGACTCCAGTATGTCTTCGTTATGAGGGCTGTGCAGCCCTGGGTCTTATGCTGCATTCACACTGCAAGCGACCCAGCTACCATAATCGCTTCGCCCACTGACATAGCGTCGTACGTCCATAAATACCTCATTTTGGTCACCGTTGCCGTTGGCGGTCGCTCAAGATTCACCGCTATCATATCATATCATATAATAGGAAGCGGACATTATTCCAGGTGTATCCTTTTCACTCACTTATCAACCACAAAACACTGCAGCTGATTCCCTGCAGCAGCATCATCTGTGAGTTTACCTTGGCATCGCGGGACAAGCTATGTGATAGTGTGAAAAGCGGCTGTCGCATCGTGGGTGGGCTAGCCCCGCCCCATCGTGGCTGTACATTGACTTTGCATGGAGAGTGATCGCCGAGGTAGTACAAGTACCGTGCAGTGTGAACGCAGCATTAGCCCTACGGAGTATTGTGACACCACTTCTCTAGATGTGAACAGGTAAAACCAAGGGGTAAGGGGGTGCAATTGAGATTTACTAAACTCAGCTAAATAAAGCCCTTTAAAAACAACCACAGCTGAGACAAAGTGCTGTACATAAATAATCAAGACATAAAACAATTTAAAACAATGCACAAAATAAAAAGGTATAAGCACGAAAAGAGTTGTTTCATTGTTTTTAAAACTATTTAAAAACAATAAAAAAATTAACTAAAAAAAAACATGAAACACTGAAACAGAAGCAGAGTCTCATGTTGGGTTAAAAGCCAAGGTATAAAAATGAGTGCATAAGAATGCAAAAAGAGGAGATGTTCTAGGAATTACACAGGCCCATGTATCTGAAACACAAGAACATTGTTTAATTTAACTCTGGATGGAGTCAAATTCATGAAAATTTACTCTTAGTTGAAAAAGAGTTGGTGTCAAAAACAAGCGTAATGATGGTGTTTTATTGAATCAAATCCATAAGTGTCACTGTAGAACACTTACAGAGTCAATCATCCCATCTGTTCTGTTATTGGAGAAGTATAACGGATGCTACAGGCCCACATCATGAAAACAGAAGTGCAAATGAATTCTATTCTTAGGTCAGACAATTTTCTCCATTATTATGCAGTGTTACTGTACAGGGTCATTAGTTTCCATACATAGGAAAATGTATCTATATATTTGACCAAAATCTTGATGCAGAAAGGTATTTAGCTGTTGCAAGGAACAGTGGAAAACAGGTATTAATATGTATTTCTGAAACAATTGAAAACATATAGATCACATTATATCAATAAAAACAGTTGTCCAATATGAATGATTATATTTCTCATGTATGGAAACTTATGGCCCACCCTGTAGAGTTACTCTTCACTGTTCAGCGCTACAAAGGTTCAAGTTTCAACTCTAAGAAAGAGTCAACAACTACACTTGATGAGAGTAAAGCCCCAACTCTCCAAAAAGAGTTACCACAATGTTAGGTGTTGTGAATCCTTTTAGACACTTGAGAAGTGTTAATATTAAGTCTGACCGTGTTGATTTGTCTATGCAGATTTAGATGTGTTCAGTACATGTACAGAATCTGGAAATTAAATTCCTATCTTACCTTTTTTTAAGTCAGAGAGCACCAACCTCCACCAAGGCATTTCTGACATTGTTTACAGAGTTGTTGACAATAATGTGGAGAACTATCCTACCCTAAACGTTAACAAATCCTTTAAAAAATCCTGAATCCGCACCTGACTTGAAAAAAAACATTAAATCAAGGGCCAACAACAAAAATATATCCAAGTTTGAAATGAAAATATGTTATCTTAGCTTCATGTGAGGACTAAGGCTGACAGATTTATGGTTTTCGAAATCATAATTTCAGACGACACAATCATGTGATCGCCAAAGCTGTAATTTTTTGCAGTGCTCCTGACTGACCCAGGATCTGTTGTTTCAACTATTTTACACATACTATTTTACAAATTTGCAGGCAATTTGTTTTTAAGATTGGCTCGCAAATGAATGGCTTACTCATAAATGTGAATCACTTCTTGTTGTACACTCAATAGAGCCGTTGAAAAGGGTCGACTCGATCGGGAACGTAACATCTCCACCGTATAAATGCTAGCAAGCAGGTCAACAACACAAAGCCTTTGTTTCGGAGAAATTATTTATCCCTTATATAATGATAACATAATGATAAAAGATTATTATTAGCAGATTTTTATCTCTTCTCGTTTAGATTATTGTAAGGCCCTGCTCTCTGGTCTTCCCAAAAAGACAATATCCAATCTCCAATTACTACAGAATTGCCTCTATGGCCGGAGGTCCCTGCACTGTGGTGTGGGGCCTCGTGTCTATGCTGGGCGGAGAAGTCCCTGGCTGCCCTCCTCGTGGGCCAGGAGCCCTCCCCAGTGTTGATGGCCCCCACAGGTAGCTTATTCCTTGCCTCAGTCCTCGGTGTTCAGCCATGTCTCTCTCTCTCTCTCTCCGCGTTTTCAGTTTTTATGTTGTTTTTAGCCTCTGTGAGGCACTTTGTGTTGCTTCTATGAGAAGTGCCTTATAAATAAAGTTTGAGTTGATTTGATTTGATTATGTATCATCAATCATATTAGATGATGAACAACATGTTTTGTGCTTTTGGTCACTGATTTCCTCACTGTTGTTTCTTTTATGTTTTTACTTTATGCAAGTATGCAATTTTCTGCTTTTAGTTGTGTATGGAAAGTGCTATACAAATAAAGTTTGATTGATTGATTGATACTGTAAACATAGTGACTATTGCACTGAAGCTTGATTTGAAGAAAATCATGAATCAAATTGAAATCACAAAAAATGCCAGATAAAACACAATAAGATCTTTTCCTTAAATCGTACAGCCCAAGTGAGGACCTTAAAATACTGTAAAAGTGATGAAAATCACCTAAGTTCCTTCTTGGCAGATAAAATCAATGCTTGTTAGGGCTGGATACCTTTTTCTCCTGATGCGATTTTTTACGATTTTTTTTGGTGCCGATTCGATTTAAATTGTGATTCCACGATATTGCTGATTTTTGCAATCTTAAGTTAGCTTTTTTAACACCAGCGCAAAAGATTAACAACGATTATGCCTCTGAACTATATCAGGAAAAATACACATCACATGTGAGTCCATTTTAAGGATTCATCCAGCAACATATTTTAATCAGCTGTTTATACTCTCTCTTCAAAAACATGGATTTAAAAGTAGTTTATTAACACAGACCAAAAATAAGCATTTAAATTTAAAAACCGTCAAAAAAAATCCCATACTGACGTGAATCGATTTTTTCTCCCACCCCTAATGCTGATCTTCCAAAAGTTACAGAGTGCCACAAAGACATTTTTGCCGTGTTAATGAAGCCCAGACATCAGTGATGGAGTGATGAGGTGAGCTCTGCATGCGTCAGGTGAGAGAGTGATGGAAAGAGTAAATGAACGAGTAATTGCAGCAGATGAGAGCGTGAGCAGCCTGACCCCTCTGCTGACTTGTGTTCGCAGTCACTCGTCCTGGTTACTGTGCGTCATGCTTTGTTTCATCTGACGTGCAATTATTTTTCCCATTAAATACACAACATGTATTTCACTTAGTTTTTCTGAATGAAATTTCAATCAGAGGCCATTACACTCTTCAGACAGAGAAAGTTTAGAAAAATAACAAGGCGCAATGGAAAAGAAAATAATGCTCTGTCAACGCAGATGGAAAACACAAAAATAATCATTTTCGAGAAGCAGGTGATGCATATGTTAAAGTGTCAAGAAGCAGAGGGGAAATTAATAGCTTTCTGCCATAAGCATTCTCTGATAAATATGATTACATTTGCATACTTCATTTTACTCTTGATCTGCTGTCTCGCTGATTCTCGTGATTCTGGTGCGCCTGCTCCAAAAGGAAAAGTAATTTCCATTACTGTTCAAACATGAAACAAGTACTCTGCTCTCATTAGGGATTTCCCGGCTGCTCGTCCGCTGACAACACAATACAGCCAACACATGTCAGCAGGACCATGTTAGATAATGTGGATCAAGAGGAAGAGGAATGCTTAAGTTTACGTTGACGCGATGTTTAATTACCTCGACTATTTGTGCAATGTAAACACTGCTATGTGAATAATGTGTAAATCAATGCTTTGAGGAGATGGCTGTGGCTGTGGGTGCTTGATGGGTCTTCTCCGAAGTGTTTTGTGCCTCATTAACTTATCAATAAGGCCATGTGACACTCTCTGTTTGCCCTGGTGGGGAGGGCGCTCCGGTCCAGTGTAACAGCCCGGCATTTGTTTGACGTCCTGACATGTGGAGAAAGAATTAAGTCCTGCAGGCCACAGTCAGCTTGGAAATAAGATCAGGGTGAGCCTTTAAAATCATAAGTGAGGAGTGTTTAGAGCTTTTTGAATCAGATGAAGCTCCAGGTTGAAGTTTAATTTACGTCTTCTGATTATAAGTTCAGTGTTATATTTTAAAGTCATACTATTTAACATGGGTCTTTTGTTTGACATCTAAGACACACCTTTACTTTTACGTCAACTACAATCCTTTTTAAAGGTGTAGTGTGTAGAAGTTGGCAGCATTTTGCCGAACATAGACATAGGATATATTATTTAGATTTTTAAGTCTGTTGAAATAGGTGTACAATTATCCCTGTAAAAGTTAGTTTTCTTTAATTAAGTTACAAAAAGTATTTAATATCTATGCACTGCAGGTCTCCACTTTGTGGAGGCTGACATAGCGATCCACCATGTTGTCAACTGGTGGGTTTTTGGGACAAAAAGTGCAAAACATTTTTTATTTTTTTTAATTTATACGTGAGCAATCTGAGATAGCTTAAAGATGTTATTCCAAACTGAAAAGTGTGTTTTAACCCAAATTTCTTGAATAACCTTGATAAAATTTCCAGGCTATATATCTCCCACCCCTACATAAAGCATATAGGAGTTCTAACCACAGCATAAGGTGACAAGTGTAGATCTTCCAGAGTGTTTCCATCATGTCACTCTACTTTATCGAGGTGTTGCTCTCGTCACGTTAAAGCCAAAGGTCACTGAACAGATGTCCGCCCTCTGGTCCGAGTGTACGCCTTTAACGTGGCTGTGGACATGCCGTGATTGAGTTACCTTTTCCATCCCGGTAATGGACCTGCTTGGTGCACTGCATCTTCAAGGGTGAGTCTACAGCGTCCACTGCTTCACTGTGAGAGGTGTTGCTTTAATGAATCAGATCTCTAAGTTCTATAAAATCTGGATTGACACATTTCCAGGGTGAACAGTTTAAATTGAGGGCTCAGTTGTGTCAGTGTGAATGACTGGGTCCAAAATTGACTGTTTGTTATCAGTCCTGTATTGTTGTTGCCAAGTTATTATCTCTGCCAAGAAGGTCATGTTTGTCCCGGCGTATGTTTGTTTGTTAGCAAGATTACACATAAACTACGGATTTGCTAAAACTTTCAGGAGATTTTGGTAATGGCCAAACTTGGAAATGATTTAATTTTGGTAGTGATGTTTGTTGTCTAGATGCAAAAAAATCCCATCTGTGATGCCCTTAAGGCATTTAGAGTTAATTATTTGTTTACTGTTTGCATGTTAAGAAATATATATTATCGGCTAAGGTCAGGTTATTTTATCTTCAATAATAGTACATTGTTCTAATATGGGATTTTTTTAGCATAATTCTTCCTGCAGATGTCACTTCCAATTCCTGATGTCACTTCCGTTTTTGGTTCGTTTGGCGCTAATAAGAGCAAGAGCCGATGGTTGTAGAAACAAACATATTAAGTCAAGCTTATAAAGCAGCTGTTAGTATTTGTTGGCTCAGAACAACATGTATGAACTGATATTTTGCATTGTTATGATCTCAGTTTTCACCGTGAAACCGAAGCCACTATAAATGTTGAAACTTGCCACGCCTCAGTTTAACTTGGTGTTTAATCGGAGTTCCCACTCTACGATTAAGAACGCTACACTATCAGTTAACATTAGGCATTTAAAAAAATCTTATTTCTGCCACTTTTTAACAGATTCACCTCCAATTTCACAGGATAATATGTGGCCCATGTCTTCACCATCAAGGTAAACTTCAGCTGGATTTGATCCGTATTATCATCACAAAAATATATTGAACTTTATAATAGGAAATTCCATTGATGACATTTAATAACTCATATAAAATCAAAATTAGGGGATATTTATGTTGGATATCGATCTGAAAGCAGCAAAAAAGAAACATCGTTTTATATTGGCCTGCATCTAAAATATCTGATGTAAGCACTCCGATACAAGTGGTCCATTGTAATTTATTTTTTTATTTATTTGATTTAGTTGTAAAATATGCTTATGCTTAAGTTAAACACAGTGGTTATTTGGCAATTTAAAAATATATGTTTTTGTTTTTACTGGATTTCTTGAGGTTACTTTTCAGGGTCTAATTTATTTTTTATTCATTTTATTTACTTGTACTATAGTCTATGTTTAAGGTTAAAATTTATTGAACCCATTGGTTAATAACAAATCGGTCAGTTTTTCTGATAACTACCATTGCTGACTACTGTTCTCTGTTGGAGTAATCTCACAATCTCCAAATCAAACTATTAAGTGATGTTCCCAAAACTTGTCGTGCTCATACAGGATAACAACTTCCATGTATGTGCTGAGTTTGGTCCGGATCCTGGCACCAGTCTGGATGTGGTGATCCAGAATTGTATCTTTTACAGGGGTTGTAGAAAAGCCACTGCCAGAACAAAGTGCTTTCTGGTTAGTAACGTTTTTGATGTGGATAAATGTTGATTTTATAGCACTATCAATTGTGCATTAGCAGTTATAACTTAGTAATTTATAGTCCTATCTCAGTAAAAGCCTTGCAAATAAGCTTAGTCAAAATATACTGCATTTTGAGGGATTAGTTTGGCATGTAAAGGTACAAGAAAATCTGCACACCAAAAAATATCTCCCTTGAAAAAATTTAATTTTCAATCAACAGTGACGTTTTGAGCCAAACTGCTTTTCCTCAGACTTGGCTTGAAATGTCACTGCTGATTGAAAATAACATTTTTTTCAAGGAAGCTTTTTTTTGGTATGCGGATTTTCTTTTCATGCTAATTTTTTGGATCCAGCACCCTACACAGGATGTGCATGTGTCTACCTTGTTTATTTTTCAACATTAGTTTGGCATGTTGCACACTTTCTTTTAATTTATGAATGGCCATGAAATACATTTAAACTCTCTCAGAGCAGAGGTGGCAGCTTTACAAGTCTTTTTATCATCCATAGTCAATTAACACCCCTTTAGAAAGCCTTAATTCAAATAAAAGAAACTCCTCCTGATGAAATATTTGACTAGAATCACTGTTAACCATCTGTACTCCAACATTGTTAACATTTTATATCTCCGCCATGGATTGGAATCGACACACACGTTCACGGTCTTGGCGCAGTGATTCTCTGGGCGACGATATTTGCACTTTTCCCCCGCTGTTTTCCAGTTCAGAATTCCAATTAACCTGTGCAAAGCGTGACGCCAATCACAGGACGCCGTATCGACAACGGGCATGAAAAGAATAATGCTGTTAGGATGATGTAGCTTACTGCGGAGAGAGGGGGGACTCCTCCCTCGCTGGTGACAGAGAAGTTTGCTCCAGTCATTTATCAAGTCCTCTCTGGCCACCGAGGGGCTGGCGAGTCCCAGGGCCGCCTGCTGCTTGGGGGGCCAGCGTGCAATATGTGCATTTTAGGCCTCTGGTGGGTCGGCGAAAACTGCTGATGTGCTCACTGCTGCTAAGTTTGATGGATCTGTTGTTGTCATTTGCTTTGGTTCTGTTCCCCGCGACAAAACAAAGGGAATCATTAACTCTTTTGTGCTGCATGGGACTTTTATGGGTTGGGGATAATGCAAAACGAGATGGGGTACAGATGGGGTCAGCTGGAGCGTTCTGTCGCCGGAGCCTTCCAGAATGGGGCGTTCAACATGCATGGATGATCCTGCATAGAGAGCTGATTACAGAATGATTTAGTGACCACTGATTTCCCCTTTCTTCCTCAAGCTCCCATCATCGGGCTCATTTCAGCCGCAAGAGTGCAACTGGCAGCGCTCACCGCTTATATTTATAGCCGCTTTCTGTTTAGCGCCTCATGCGATGTTCTGGCCAGGCAAGAGTCAGAGCCAATACAGTGCATCAGCGTTAGGGGCCCGCACTGTTTACTGAGGCCGGTTTGGCACAGGTTCGATCTGCTGTTTCAGGTCTGCTGCTGAGAATGTGAAGAGGAGTCACTGTTAAAAGTCAGCATTGTTTCCACTTAAGTAAAAAAACAGATTCTGGTTTTAATTAGGGATGCCAAATTATCACGTTAATTAACAGAATGATGTAGCAGTTCAACCCTGTTGTTAGCCGCTAGCTCACACTTCAGTCCTTAGACCGTCATCTTATCTTACATTAAATGATACCACACTAGCCAGGTTTACATGCAGACTTTTTTACACTGATTAAAACCATTCTGATTGAAGATCTCAGGTGAGCTGTTTACATGTGACGTGATCTATTCCAATCTGGTGTTTACATGTGCCACAACATTTGATCAGAACAGCTGTTTTACAGACACATGATATGCTCAGATCTGTATAAACATCACAAGATTTATCAAAGATGGCTGTAAGTAGGTGTTTTAATGAATTATTTGAGGGTTGTGCTGTTTGGCCTTACAGTAGCCAGACTTCAGAGTTTTCCAGCGGTTCCTTATTTGTTCGTTTTGGTCTATCCTGGCTTCGCTATGTTTTCGTGAACTTTTTTAAATAATTCAGTATTTCTTGTTTTCCCACCGTCTAAATGTGCGATAATGTTTAGTTCTTTAAGAGTTTGTATTAAAATCAAACTCTCCGATGCAGATCAGTGCTGTGTGCTCTGTTTGGAAGCCGCCATGTTTCCAAGTGAGTAAACGTCACTGCTCGTTTACGTCAAGACAGAGCATGTGCAGACAGAACTCAGCCTGACAACTTTTCGATTCACCGTTTACATGACAGGATTTTACTGTTATTCGGTTTGGGAAAAGGAATATACGACCCCTGTGCAACCGAATTAAATTCTATTCAGATTTGACCTGTTTATTCCGATTGAGGTGTTTATATGGAGCATTTTTATTCGGTTTGGGCTTCCAACACGATTCTAATCTGAATATTAGACTCCATGTAAACCTGGCTACTGATGTATGATCTGCCACTTACATGTGACATGAATCCCGTCAAAGATAAAACCCACCAAGTTCTCGTGGTAAACTTCTGAGGAAAGCAAATTTCATATTGTAGGGTAACCATGACTACGGCGTCGTTTGTGCTGCATTTCCACATCTCCCTTTGTGTCCGAGCAGTGGGGAAGAGAAAATTCATAATTTCCCATAAGACAGCTTGAAGTGAAGTTGTTTGCTCCTCTTTTAAAGCAGAAATCAAGTCCATATACGATAAAACTGCAGATCTTTCTGCATCCATGGAGATCACTTTTACACACCGCTGTTGTTTTCAAACATGCAGCCACTTCCTGTTGTCGTCACATCTGCAGCTCCGCCTCTGTCCCCTGTTTGCTGGAGAATTTTTTGTGCTTTAATTTTTGGGAGGTGGAGAACAATCTTTTGATCTGCCACAATAATCTAATGAATATTAATGAAAATACCCCAAGTTCAGTTTTTTTTTCAGCAATTTTTAAAGATTCAAAAATGATAAATCTTTCAGCCCTACAGTACATCATGTAGTTTGGCTTCTACCACTGCTGAGAACTGCAAAACCATTTAATGATGGCATTGTGTTTTCTTTGTAGCACACTTGGCTACTTCCAACCGCTTTGTAAATGTTGTGAGAAGGTTAAAAAGTCAGAAAGACTCTTGCAGCTCGAGGATATTGAGCAGAGGAGGCAGAGTAGCTTTAGTAAACCGTTTTTTCTACTCAGGTCATTGTTTTATGTGCTGGATTTTTATCAATGCAGGGCTCTATAGATGGATGCTTTTGAATGTTTGACAGGAATATCAGTAACTGAATTTTATTCATTTATTATCAGTTTGTTTGGAAACTGCGGTGTGGCAGGAATCACAGACATTTGGTAAAAAAAAAACAGTGTCAACACTGATACAGTGCTGAAAATAGGCAAATAAAATTCATTAATATCACTGGAAATCTCAAGCAATGCACTCACCCAGAGAGGAAAAGCAAAGGAATCCTAGAAGTGATGGATTAATATTATTATTATTGTTAATATTATTTATTGATTGATTTTTCTACTTGGAACGGCCTTGTAATGTGTGGTGAAGGGAGTTGACAGAGCTGTAACAATGTATGATTGTTCTATATTTTTATTAGGGATGCAAAACATTGTTTTTTATGATTGTTCTATATTTTTATTAGAGATGCAAAAATGGACTTGTTCCTTTCAGTTTTTCAGTACATTTTTGCGATGAACTGATGCAAAACAAGAAAAACAGCTTTTAACTCTTGCAAAAACAAAACCCTTGATTTTTAGATGCACCCATGCAGTGATGAGAAGGTGAGTCAATGGTGTCCATTTGTGTAGTTTGTGATATTCCAGACGATACATGGCCGATATATCAACTGTAAATACCTGTAAACAATTCAAAATCGGCCGATACCAATACTTAACTTTTTGGGCTGATGATTTTTTACCTTCTGTTGTGAATCACCTGTCCATCTAAAATGTTTACAATGATCTATAAGTAAAGTTGGGAAAAAAAAATCAGTCACTTGTGTAGATAATTTTATCTTCAAGACTATAACATCTCTTACAAAAGCTTAAAACTTGAACAGATTCTACGTTGAACATAAAACTTAGAGGCTTTCTGAATTCCTGCTGGTTCTCTCCTATGAAATGAAAAAAACTCCCATTTTCTCTAAATGATTGTGGATAATGGGACCATTTGGTGTCAGTGCAGTTGTTGGTGAAATATCACAAACTATAACAGATGAAGCGCCGCTTTGGATCGAAAGCAGGCGGCCGCGCAGTTGCTAAACTTCAAGGTGAAGACTTACTTCCTCAAGGGAGGCTTGACGATCAAGACAAATCCTCTTATTTTTCTCTGTCAAGTCATCACAGTCTGAGAGCAAATACAAATTGAGATTGTAGCAAACGGCCTGCGACAGTGTGCTGTTGACTGCAAGGGTTACAGAGGTGATTGAGTGTGTGTTTGACTGCTCGAGGCCGAGGGCTAACAGTACTGTTACACACACAAGGTCGTCTCGGTGAGCGAGGGAGGGAGAGTAGCCTCAGCACATAATCCCAGTGTTCCCGACCACTGTGAACACAGAGCCGCCACAAAATTGATTAAAGTGGAGGAACATTACTCGGGGAATACGATCATCAAGATGGATGGAAGTGTATGGTTTTGGTCACCTCTTGCCTTCAAATGTGTGTTCTTACTTTAGATAGTGTGGGCTCTTAAAACTGTCATTGAAACTTTAAATGTTTTCTCATGTTGTCCATTCAAGGGTCAGCAGTCACGGTGACGATAATTTAGCCCCTTTAAGAAAAATGGCCACAATACAAAGCAGAATATTCACCAGTAATGATCAACCTTTCTTTCTTTCAAAGGTCTTTTTATTGACATCAATAGTGACACAATAAAAAAAAAGACTCAATGTATAACAACACTTATCTCAAAGGAGAAAGCAACAAAGTTTAGTTACACAAGATAACCCAACCAACTAGGGATGGGACGATTCCCTTTTGTCCCAATTTGATTTCTTACTATTTTTTAGGTGATTTAAACTGCGATTGTACGACATTGACATTTTTGCAATCTTTAGTTAGCTTTTTTAACGCCAGCGAAGAAGTTGAAAAATACACATCAAATCCGTTTTTAGAATTTATTCAGCAATATATCTTAACCAGCTGTTCATAATCTCTCTTCAAAAGCTTGGATTGCATACAAAACTGGCTTATTAACACAGACTAAAATGAAGCATTTAAATTTGGAAAAAAATCAATTTAAAAATCGTCAATCAAAAAATCCCAGTACTTATGTGAATTGACTTTTTCCCACACCCCTACCACTCACCCTCCCACTATATCAAATATAGTCAGGGGTACTTAAATATTAACAAATGCTTAAAACTTACTGAAATGTATTCGAAGTTAATGAATGCACTAAAACGATAGAGCAAAGAAAAACAACAGGAAGCTACTCGGATCTGTCTGTTGTGGATTTCACAAAAAAAAAGTCAGGAATGGGTAACAAACTCTGTTAAATCTATTTTCTGTGTGGGATGTATTTTCTCTAGATTTAAGAAGTTCATTGTGTCTCTGATCCAGTGCCAGAGAGCGGGAGAAGTAGGGTCCCTCCACTTTAAGAGAATGACACGCCGAGCCACCAAAGACAAAAAAGCTAAAACTTCAACTTTTACTTTTGGTAAATCACCATCAGGAAAAATGCCAAAGATAGCAGTCAAAAGGGTTTGGTACAGTTTGATAGTTTAGAATTTCTGAAATGGTTTGAAAATAAGATGTCCAAAACTTACTTAACAGAGGGACGGGACCAGGGGCGGCTGGCCCATAGTGGGCTATAGTGCACCGCCCTCCTTAAGCTAGGGCTGGATAATTAATCGAAAATAATCAAAATCCACATTTAGACTCTCTAATCAATGTAATTTTACTCATGACGATTATTTTGATTATTTTCCTTGTGTAAGTCACGTGCCCACGCTCCCTCCATTCAGTCTACGTTCACTTTCGCCAAGAGCGAAGGACGCGTCGCGAACATGGAGGAGACAAAAGTCCATCTATCAGAAGACCTTGTAGCCAAGAAAAATCCCAGCTCTGTTGTCTGGGGACATTTTGGATTCTGTGCAGAGGACATTGAGCAGAAAGAAATTAAGTGTAGATACTGCAGGAGGACCAGTTAGACCGCTGTTGGTGACACCACCAACTTGTTCCAGCATAGCATAAAATAATTGTTTATTAATCATAATCAAGAGAGGAGCTTCAATTAATCGTGATACTGAGATTAGGCAATACTGTCCAGCCCTACCTTAAGCCACGTGAAAAAAAAGAAGAGTTTATTGTGCCCTAATTGTTCTTCTCTAAGTCCTCATTGTATTGTTTAATCAGCAGCCCGAATATTGCTGAGATGTCACTCTCCAACCAGCAGCCAGTCTGACTGAAAATCGCCCAGGCCCTCTCATAGACTCACATGTAGAGACTCTTTTTCACCTTTTAGACCTTACAATGCATTGCTATGGGCTCAGGGTGGGCTCGCCCCGACGTGATTTCATCATACGCACCGATGCCTGCTCGGACGAAACGCACAGCGCGCACATGCGAGAGAGTCAATTCAAAGTTAGCATGTGAGTTATTTATCAGTGGTTTATTTTCAGAGTAAATAGCTTACAAGTATTGTAAATAATAGCATTAGGATCATTCTTAAGTATTTCCTTGTTGTTCTTTTGACATATTTTGCCATTTATGTCCCGTTTTTGTCATATATTCACCATGTTTTTACCATGTTTTGCAGTATATTCGCTGTTACGTGCACTTATAAACATACACACTAGGCCTGTGCTCAAAATATCGATACAGCAAAGTATCATCTCGCACTCCTTAGGGATATGTGTATCGATTCGGATTCTACAGAATGATACGGCCTCAATGTTTGGACAGATGTTGTAAATACACTTTGGGTAACGTTGACAAAGGCACAGTTCAAAGTAGAAGCCAAGCTACATCATGAAACACATGCTCCAGATTTAAACTTAGATGTCTACCATCTTTGGGAACCTGAATTAAAGTTCATAAGTTGTAGAGTGATTTTAAACTCATCCTTGTTCTTTTTCTTCTCGTAATAAAAAACAAAAGTTGCTGGGAATTCTGAAAAGCGCAGTCAGTGTTCACAATTTATGTGTATTGGGATACATATCTTATCGAGGCCTCAGTATCGGGATACGTATCGTGTCGTGGGGTTGCTGGAAATACCCAGTCCGAATACACACTAAGACGAAGGATGGGAAGTGAAAGCAAATTCCGGTTGAGGATCGATAAAAACTCCCTCAAAGAACAATAAAAGAGAGCATATTGAGAAATGAAAGAGGGTTAGCCTGGGGAGGAGGGTTACCATCTGGACAGGAAGTGCTTCAGGAACTTATTGTCAATAAAAATGCCTGGACATGGTCTAACAAAAAAAAAAACTGTAACATGGACTCTAAATGCTGCAGGCCAAAAATATGTTTGAGTGCATGCTAATATTTTTTATCATCTCAAAAACATTTGCACATGTTCATTTACAACTTTTATAAAGAGAAACCTGCTGAAACTTCTTGTCAATTTTCTTTTCTTGTAATTACACACTGCTTTAAGCATTTATCATAATGACAAACTTGTTTACGTCTATTCCTCATGAGCATAGGATGAATGAAATTTGTCAAAAGTTTATTTCCTGACACATTTATTGACAAAGAAAGACCAGACAGCCTGTTAAAATTACAGTTTTTAAAGAGTTATTTTGGACCACCCAATAAGTAAGTGTTTTACTGTAGAACCAAATGTTTTGTAATTTAGACATTAGCCTGATATAGCCATACAGAAAAACTGTACGGTATGGGCATGTTATGTCTGGTGTTTCCATCGACAGGAAAAACAAATTAAACAACGCAATGTAACACTGTAAAATAGGCTATCTGACTTTTAATTTATTAATTTAGCTATTGAACAGGTGATTGTAGCCATTACATTCTCACAAGCCTGGTCAACTTCAGTGTAAATACAAGCTAATTTTGTTTTAGAAATATGAATTCCATGAACTACTTTAAATTGTAAAAGAGCATGTCTGGCACATATAGAGGAAGAGTGTACGTGTTTGAGGGGTAAGTCCCAGCTAAAGCCAACCTTGATGTGTTCCCCTTCGCTCATCAATAACGCAAAAGAGGAAAGTTATTTCCCATATAAAACTAATCTTTTCCTTTTATTGTCTTTTAATGAAACAGACTTGGTAGTAAGGCAGTAATTCATTCCATTTGTTATGTTTGGACAACTCATTAACATTATCATCTATTATCATTAGACGCAAATTTTAAGCTTCTTCTCCCTTGAGATGCCGTGCGTTTCTTCTCTTCGGTTTGCATTAAAACAAATGTGGACCTGCTGATGCATTAGATTAATGTGCTCACTCACTGCCTGACGCGAACGCTACAGTCCAGCTCCAGAGTCTGGTCCTTTCTTTTGAGTCTCCTGCACAAATAAACCACGATTCTTCCCTGAAAGTCACATTTTTACTGTACTTTGAGCTTGATTAAAATGTAAATAAGTGCTTTCTTTATGCAGTCCAAAAGACACAAACAGATTTGTACTAGTACCTGACTGATGTGCCTGTTTCTCTTTTAGTTTTTGCTTTGAATTGTTTATTTCTGCCCTCATCTTTTTACTTAATTATCTTTCTGCAACAAAGAAGGAGAAGCTCTTCCATCTTGTTGTAGATTTTGTAAAATGACAATAAGGGGCGTTCTGTTCTATTCTTCTCATAGAAAACCTTTGGGATGTGATGGAACAGATGATTTGCATATTGGATGTGTATCTGACAAATCTGCAGCAACTATGTAATGCTATCACATCAACATGGACCATATCTCTGAAGATCGTTTCCAGGACCTCGTTGAATCAATGCTATGAAGAATTCCAGTTCTGGAGGTAAAGGGGAGTCTAACTTGATACTAGCAAGGTGTACTTAATAAAGTGGCCAATTTGTGCAACCAAGAAAGTTTCTATTCATTGTGTGGTTTTTAACTTCTATTTTTTACTGTTGCACTTTATGTATTCATCCTTTTATCCAGAGCATTTTGAACCCTTTTTATTCATTGCATACTTGTATTATTACCTCCACAAGGAGTTTATGTTATTGCCTGCATCTGTTTGTTTGTTTCTCTGTTAGCAACACAACTCAACAAGTTATGGACGGATTTCAATGAAATTTGCAGGAAATGTCCGGATTGGGACAAGGAACAAATGATTAGATTTTGGGAGTGATCCAGATAACCGTCTGGATCCAGGAATTTTCTAAAGGATTCTTTAACATTGCAAGATAGGACCATTTTCAACATTTGTACATATTACTCCATCAAAAATAGTCAGGGCACTTGGAAAAAAATACAGGACAAGTTTCCAACAGGTTCTACAAGATATCAAAGACTGATCTGGATCCCGACAAAATTCCTGATTCTCTGATCCTGAACAAGAAACATTTTGATATCCTTGGAATCTTCGTCATAGCAAGGGATCAAATAAAGGCATAGACTTGCAACAAACGCCAAAATATAGCCAAGATACTGTGGCATCTGGAGTGTTCAATCTGATTTGTTGTATCTTTAAAAACTTTGGAGCTACGTCCAGAAGAAAACGCCATGACGAAAAATAACTACTGAACTAAAATAGATATCATTATGAATCCAATTGCTAATGGTGTGTTTTCATGGTCAAGGAATCTAAATATTTAGATGAAATAAAGGTAGGACTAATATTTAAGGTGAAAATCATAATATGGGTGAGGGCTGTGGCTCTGGCGGAGGTCTGCGCTCTCCGGGTGCTTTTATAGTTTATAATGTCATAACTGTTTAGTTACCCAGCTATTTTATTTTAAAGTGTGAATGAATGAATGTACATTGGATGTGATCCAGGAGAAACATCTTCTTGTTTTGTTGGTACGGAAATCTCAATTTGAATTTAATTCAATTTGAATCTATTCAGCTAAAAGGGAATAAAAGGAACCATATTTATCACCTTTACATGAGAGCTTTAATTCCCCTTTAATTCCAAATAAACCTAAATCCTCTTCAAAAAGATTAAAAATGACCATGTAAACAGCTTAATGAAAATTATAATTCCAAATACGGCTTAATTCCGAAGTAAGTTTCTGGTTAATTCTGATTTTAAATCTGAATAAAGTAATTCCCCCAAGATCATTCCACTTTAAATTAATTCTGGTCATTCTGCACATGCTCATTCCCTTGTCATGTTGCGATGGCACACAGGACACTGACGGGAATAGGAAGCAAGCGAGGACTTGAGCCGAAACAATTTAGAAGGTTTGGAAATAATTAAAGTGTGGATGGACATAAGCATCAACATGTGGACCTTTTTAAAGTTGTAGTGTCCAAGTTGAACGAGGCTTCCCTGACAGAGAAGCTGGAGACGTGGAATTTTTCTTCTGGTAAACGCAAATTCGTCACTATGTCGCGTCCGCCCCTCGTCCAATCAGAACCATTCCCAACCACCAGGTCTTCGGCAAATAAACGTGTTTTCCATGTAAACCTCTATTCGGAATGACTATTTCCATGTAAACATGAAAGATAAAACTTTAATCCTGATTTATTTCAGTCTGAATAACTAATTCTGAACAAAAAAATCGTCATGTAACCGTGGCCATTGAGTATCACCATCCAGATATTATTTTCAGACCACACCGCCCATCCCTTCACTCACCTCAGTCCAAACAGCCCAATAAAGCCGTCTTGTCACACACAGTCGTCTGTTTTAACCTCATAATTGAATGTAAACATTGCTCCAGTGAGGAGAACAGAGGAGCCTGTGCTCATCCACTCCTCATAATAGAATTATTTGCCCACAGATTAATTTCTCTGTTAATTTACTGCCTAATATAATCATCCACACGTCAGGCATTAGCAGCCCTGTTTTTGCCTGACTTCATGTAACATTTACTAAATCATAATGCTAATGAGTTATTCAGACTTCCAGATCAAACTCAAAGTTCTTAATTCTCAGAGTCTGCTAAAGGAGATCGAGCCGTTTGCTAATTACAAAGTTTGCTTTTTTTTCCTGAATAAATAATGTTGATTAATTAGCAAGTCAAAGTAAGTGAAGATGATCTATGTAGCATATATCACTGTCATGAGAACTTACTGAGACGTTTCATTTACACGGCTCCACTTTTTAATCACATGCATCCAAACTTTGTAAATCTGATGGAAAATTAATAACGTGAGGTGAAAGGTTTCCCATAAAAACCTGACAGCTCAAAATAATCAAGATGTTTGAGTGATGAAGCCATCAGCATTATAGCGGCTTCTGAGGAGTTTGAGACATTTAGAGTTATTTTGTTCATCTCACAACACATTTCCAATAAATGTTAAAGATGTATATATATTTTAATCTGGTTTTCTTGGACTTGAATTGTCTTTACTCCCAACTGAAATTAGTTTTAGTCTTTTGCCTCAAATATCTGTAAGTTTTAGTCATAGTTTAGGCATCTAATTGTTGTTGTATTAACATTAGTTTAGTTTTTGTTGATGAAATTTCACAACATTTTAGTCGACGAAACCTACAATGAATTTAGTCAAAGTCTAAAGGGTAAGGCATTTTTTATGTTTCCTTGAATTTCTGAAGTCCCGTTTCACACTTGGATAAAATGAAACATCTAATAACCCTTTACTGCATTCAAGTAAAGTTTAAATGTATAAATTACAGCAAATTTAACTTTTGTTTGAAATGCAGTCGCCTTTATTTAGGCTACCTGGCAGAGCATCTCAGTAACAACACTACAGTTTACAACAAACAGTGAACCTGCTCTACATGAGTATATCAGTTCATGAAGAGAGCAGCTCTGGTTGGATCACTCCACAATTTATCCCACCACCACCAAGCTAAGGCAGCTGTGATTGGATATATTCTTAACTTGTCTCTGCTTTCTACATGACCAAATTAGGTTTGATGGATTAAGTCTCTGTCAAACATTTTAGTCAAGTTTTTATTTGATGATGAAAATGTCAGTTAAAGGTGTAGTCAGCGATCTTCTAATCTTCTAATCTAATGCACTATTTGTCAAATTCACCGTATTTCTCCTCTCCATCCACAAGATGTCACCACTGACAGCATGTTGAAAAAAAAGTCTGGTTTCAATACACAGCCTTGGCTCTGAATTTCTTGGGAATACTGGGGCTCGGGCTGAGTTACCAGAACAGGGTACACCCCCCTACATCCAGGGGGCGATCATACTCATACGCAGATCAGACAGAGGGGGAGGGGGAGTAGGAGGTAGCGTAGCGTGCGCAGTTAGCATAAGAGAGAGGGAGATACAGTAGGTGCAGTAGCAATGGCTGAAAAACAGCCCAAAAGAAAAAGGTCAGAGGAGCAGAAAGTGAAAAAGAAGGGCTATGACCATGAAAGAGCGAAGACCCGGGTCAACATTGGTGTTTCTTTCCAACGGTGGAGGGAACTCGACCAATTGAAAGACCTGAAAACGGACGCGGATGTCGCCGTCTTTCTGCTGGACAGGTTAGCAAGATTAGCTTTGTGGTGCTTCACATAACAGTAACAGCCGTCGGGCATTCATCTTATTGTCTAATCTGCCAGAATGTACTGCTGTTGTGATGTTTTCAATATTGACAGTCGAGTTGTCTGACGAGTCGGGGTTACCTTAGCTACGTTGGTCAGCTACGCAGTTTCTTTGGCCATTTCCATGACGATGCACATCCATCAGCTTTCGGGGGTGGAGCCAGGGGTGAGGTATGAAGGGAGAGGCGGGTCTAAATTTGTTCATAAACAACCTCTCCACTCGTTTTCTCCCACATCGCTGACTACACCTTTAATTTAGCTTTAGTTTTTGTTCATGTGCTCTTGTTTTAAAGGTTGCTGATGAAAACTATGACAAAACTAACAAAATGAACACTAATACAAGTTGATATGAAGCTGCTGTAAGTAAATATAAAATAATTTTCCTGTGAAACATGCCTCTTGGTGTGGAGTCTCAACACCATGATCTGTGACACCTCCTCCAACACTTTCTTCCTTTTCTCTGAGACTTCACTGAAATTGATATTTAGGTAATTGATAATCCCTGAGTGAGTAATGTTGTCAATTTGGCCCCTAAATCCTATTTTGGTGGCCATCTGGGCTCACTGAATTGCTCCCTTGAGAGCTGAGGTTATAGGTAGTAATTATTCAGAAGTCATTTACTTTTAGAGGTGTTTAGTGCTTATCTGCTGCGCTGTTAAAAAGCTGAACTGATGCCCAAAGATTTTCTCCTTCCAAAATATAAATTAACCTGGATCATCGGGACTAAAACAGAAAGACGTATAAGACTGATAAATTTAAAAAGTACAGTTACAAAAATAAGTGTAAATAGTCAACCATTAAAGCAAAATGTAAGAGGAGTTTGAACTCAAATTTTAGACTTGTTTAATTTTGTATAAATGAGACATAAACAAGTCTGCATCCAAACTTTCAGGCCCCTCTTCCATGCAGATTAGACAAGTGATCTGTGTGACAAATGTCAGGCTTACGCGGGCTTATCCGACATGCTCTCTCTCTGTGCGTTTCACTCACTTATTGCCGAGGCACTCCGTCAAATTGATTATCCAGTCAACTAATTCCCAGTCTATGTTTAGCTAAAGTATGATAGAATCATTGTGTCCCACGGGTGCAATTCTCATTTGTGTGTCTGTCTGTGTGAGTGAGTATTTATGTGAAAGAGGCTAACTAATCAACAGACCGGGCCAGGAGCTGACTACCAGACAATCTGGGACAGTTGAGGGTTTGTTTCAGGGCTCATCACAGCCCAAATGTGATGTCTGATAGACAACGAGGCTAAAGTGCAATAAGCAGAAAGAGGGGGTTGGACTGATCAGGATGTACAATACATGATCAGTGCTCAATATGCAGAGAGGGGTGTGATCATGGCTCTGCTAATTCAGGGATTTGATGGAATATTATCTGTTCTGAACATTCTTTTTCCTGCACATAAAAATAAAGATCATTATGGCTGACACTCGTAACATAAAGTCATTTAAGAAAAATAAACAAATAAATAAATAACAATAGTAACTTGATGTGCTTTGAGAGCACAAACCAGCACCAAGGGAGGTATTAGTGCTATGAAAAAGCACTTTGCTCAAACAAATCTTTAAAGTATGTGCATTTCGCATTTGGTTTTGTGGATTAATATTAAAGATAACATCAAACTGAGCAAAAATATAATACAATTGAAACAGATTAATAACAGCCACGTTTTTAGTAAATATATTAATGAACAAGGGAAGGTATAGGTAAAAGTGGATGACTGCAAACTGTGTCTCTAGCTCTGCTATTTTTTTTTTTCATGAAAAACTACTTTTTGTACTGCGTTAATGATTGATTAGTGATACACTGATGAAAAATAGGGTGGGGCAAGATAAGCCGAGTTTCCATTTCGACATCGTATAGCATTAACACTTAAAGAATTTCTGTAAATAATGTTTTATTTTTTTATTTTTTAACTAATATTTTATTGTTCCTATCTTCGAAATAAAAGTGATCAAATCAATTAAAAAATATCAAATCCAAAGGCATTTTCCATAATGTTGAAAACTACCCAATCCCACACTGTTGACAAATCTACTGGATACACATCCAGATTCAGATCATCACCAAAATCCAATTGCTTTTCGTTAGTGCCATGACCAACATGCCCTGAAAATATCACCCAAATCTGTCCAGAACTTATTGAGTTATTAGCAAAAAAAAGTAGAAAACTGCCCTATCTATATAAGTGAACAAATCCTTTAAAAAGTCCTGGGACTCGCATCCATTTTTGGATTAGGGCTGAATGATTTTAGGAAAGGACGTAATTGCAATTTTTCTGTCTGATATCAATTTAATTCATGATTTTCTTCAAATAATGCTTCAGTGTAATATTTACTATGTTTACAGTAAAGACAACAGTAAGGAAATCAATGATCAAAAGTACATAACACATTATTCATCATTTAATATTGGTAAATAATCTGTGTTCATTATTTAAGGGAAACTCTAACTTCAACCCCTTCACAGAGGCTTTGTGTTGTTGACCTGCTTACCAGCACTTCTGTACATGCACATTTGTAGAACAGTATGTGTAAATAGTTGACAAAACAGATCCTGGGTCAGTCAGGAGTGTTGCAAAATATTGCAGCTGTGGCAATCACATGATTGTGTTGTCTGAAATGGAGATTTCAATACAAAACAATTCATTTTTCAGCCCTAGTTTGGATCACAACTTGTGCCTTGACCAACATTCCCCAAAAAAAGTCACACCAAAATCTGTTGATGAGTAACTTTGCTAACAAATTAACAAAAACATCACCCCCTTGGCAGAGAAAATAATAATAAAACCTAATTTTAGGCAAAATAATGAACTTCCTATTATTCTCAGATCATAAATCACATCATCTTTAATGATTTATCAAGATGTTTTAGACTTAACTGCTTATTTTTATTAGTTCACATACTCACCTCTGATTTTATTTCTGCTGATTCTACACGTCTTTTATGTTTTAACTATCCTGTTCAGATTTTAAAAGTCTCAGCACAAATGTCAGACTTTTATTATGATGTCAGCAAAATGTCAAAATTGTCTTTAAATGTGTATGCATTTCTCAGACCATGTCAGCAAAGTATGATTCATCAAGTAAAGATAATGTGAGTTTTTAATAGTCGACGTTTTCGTTCTTTGACTGTTAAAATGTTGCTGCTGTTTCTTAAAATCCATGTTTGGTTTCACAACGTCCCTTTATCTACTTAATTAGGCAGAGCATCATCAGAGGTTGTCTAGCATATCCCATGAAGGCTTTAGCTTCCACAATGGGCAGCCTGGTTTCTCGGTTTATTTCCCAAATGCACCAACAGTGAAAAAAATGGCATCAATGTTTAAAGTTTGATTGAAGACATGACTGAAACACTCCTAGCATTTCTTTTTAGGCCCATATTGTACTAAAAATCAACAATATAAGACAATTTTGAACATTTCTTGAAAGAATCTGTTTCAAGATCTTGTCAGATATTTAATTTTTGCCTGCCTTTAAACCCCTGCGTTTCAGCCCTGCTCAAAACAGACTGTCTAGATGTAAATCTTCAAGAACTGTACAGCAGCAATTTTTAAATGGTGTAGCCAGGCCTATCATGATTTTTATGATTATAGTTTAAAACAAGGAATGCACAATATGATCGGTTTGCTTTTGGTATTGACCAATATGGAAATTTTTGCAGATTTTTACACAAAACGTCCAAAAATCACCGAGAATATCGGCAAATTTCACAAACGAACAACAGTGATGCACCTTTTCATCACTGCATAGGGACATTTAAAATTCAAAGGATTAATTTATTCAAGTTTTTAATGCTGTTTTTCCTGTTTTACATCTGTTTCTTGCAAAATTATACAGGAACACCGGAAGAAAGAAGTCCATTTTGTTAGGTGCAGAGCTTGTGCTCTAAAATCAGAAATATCGGGATCAGCGATAATGAATTAAAAACTATCGGTATTGGCGAAAGTCTATTATCATCCATCCCAAACATATAAACATTTTTTCTCCCACTTTAATGTACTTAGGATTGCAATTACATTTGTAAAAACTGTGCTATATAAATGAAGCTTGATTGCTTGATTGATTGATGGAGTGACTGATTGATTGATCATCTGGGTTTGCATTTTCTGAATCAGAATCAGAATTTAATGCCAAATAGTTTTTTACACTTCCAAGGAATTTGCTCTGGTGCTCTTGGTGCAAAGTGCAAAGAGACAAATAAGTAAAAAGATAATACAATTACAAGGTTTCACCCTTTTTTGTCCCGTGGATTGTCCAGATACTTAAATATATGTCCAAAAAAATATTAAAACAATGTATTTTTCACCTTTCCTCATTGATTATCTCTGTTTGCAGCTGCACTGTGAGGTCAGACCTCTTCTTCTTACTAAACTTGTTGTACTGCTCCTTTAACTGTACAGTCTCCCACCCCACAGGCACCGATGGGGAAGAAAGCCCCAAACCCTTTGGTCACACCAGGACACCTTCTTTACTCCCTATTGGAGCAGAAATATCTTTATTACATTATCTGGTGGCCGAGCCGAGTCCGTGGAGAGGAGAGCGGCGGGTGAGGGAGGTCACGTAGAACCAGACGGGGACTCTGGCATGACACTGTGACATGTTCGGATCCCCTCCACTGAACTGAGCCACGCACAACAACATGAAACAAGGAAATGAGCCACAAACTCTGTCCTGACCCCCTGCGGCTACTCAAACGTAAACACACACATGCACAAACAGCGTGCAAACACAAAGATGGTGTCATAAAAACAAAAGTATGGCCTGATTTGATTCTTTAAGCGATGAAAGTGCAGCATCAGGGTGATTTAGGTGAAAGTGTGACTGCATCTCTGTGCAGATGCAGGACAGCAGCGGCGAGTCCATGTGTTCATCTTGTTTAGTGCAGCGAGCTGACAAGACTCCTCTGAAAGGGGAATTATATGTCCTCCGCTGGGCCCGCTCTCTAAATGAGAACCATTGCCCCTATTAGATAAAGGTTAATAGTCATTTGGTGGAGAAAACGGCTGATTTTATGTCCAATCCAAAAAACAAACACAACCAAGCAATGGTTACATTTGTTCCCCACCTCA
This sequence comes from Scarus forsteni, assembly GCA_036419115.1. Taxonomy (NCBI): domain Eukaryota; kingdom Metazoa; phylum Chordata; class Actinopteri; order Labriformes; family Labridae; genus Scarus; species Scarus forsteni. The sequence goes on from JAZDUH010000263.1 coordinate 8,889,172, forward strand.
TGAGACGCTCTCTGCTCAAAGAAAGCCCTAAATATTTTAATTCTGACCATGTGAAGGATGTTATGTTCATTCTGCGCCCGTGCCCCGCAGGCAGGAATCAATGACATTTGAAATAATTGTTGTTACAGGGGGAATCTCTGGAGGGAGAAGGGGGCAAAACTGTAGAGAAGATTTGAGTAAATTACTGTGTCAGCTTCTATTTATTTGCGAGCCGATTGCCAGAGGCAGCACTTCAAGATAGCCATTAGGAGTCGGGGCAATAAAGACAGAGCGTGTAGCCATTGTGGGAAAAGTTAGCGTGTAATGCAGCAAGTTATCATCAAAGTGCTCCCCGTGGAGAGAGCAGAGAGCTCACTGGGGAGAATACATGTGAGGAGAACCAATTATAGCACCGAAAATCTCCGCCGCACAGAGGGAGGGGTCATAAATAGGCTGCTGGAGTCGTGTACGTACGCTGTAGATCATTCTATATGGAGATGTCGCTCTCATTAAAGGTGGCAGCCATCCTTAAACTGAGTCCACAGGCTTAAGTGTACTTTAGGAGAGTACAGTAAAAGCTGTAAGCATGAAATAAAAGCCTAAACAAAGAAGTCTAAACAAAGAATCAACCTCAAGAATGACTTTAGATTTACTTGAAAACTAGTGTCAAGTGGAAATGACTTGTTAAAGTAATAAATCATTCTCAAACTGTTCGCACTGGCCACAGTTACATGATGTTTTCTAGCTTGAATTAATTATTCAGAATTATTACTCCTAGTGTTTACATGGAAATAGTAAATCTGAATAGAGGTTTACATGAAAAACATGTTTATTTGCCTTTATTCAAGGCCTGGGGGTTGGGAATGCTTTTGATTGGACAAGGGATACAACGTATTTACGTCTATTGAAAGAAAACAACTCCAGTTCAGCGTCTCCAGTAGGGCTAAAAGATACATCGTTATTGTATTGACATTGAAACATAAACATTCAAGATATAAATATCGAAAAAGCAACGATATAAACGATAAAGATATGCATGTACAGCTCTGGAAGTCACAACACATTTAATTTTTATGAGTGCCTTTGAATGCACAGCTTGGTTTAACTGAACCCATATTCATATTGTATCATATCGTATAGAGATACCTGGCATGAATATCGAGATATAAAATTTTGTCCATATCGTTCAGCCCGAGTCTCCAGGGTCTCCGTCAGGGAAACCTCGTCCAACTTGGATGCTACAACTTCAAAAAGATCCAGATGTTGATGCTTGCGTCCATCAACTCTTTCATTATTTCCAAATAATGAAAGACTCAAATGGCTTGAGTCCAACACTTGCTTCGGGCGGCCATATTGTTTCTATCAGTATCCTTTCTTCCCAACACGAGCATACGCAGAACGACCAGAACTGATTTGAAGCGGAATGAACACATGAATTATTGAGGAATTATTGAATTCAGATTGAAGTCCGAATAAATCAGCCACTTACTTTGGAATTCAGTTTTATTCTGAATTACTATTTACATTCAGAATTAGGTGTTTACATGGTCATTTTTAATCTTTTCAAAGATGATTTAAGTTTTATTCAGAATTAAAGGGGAATTAAAGTTTTTATGTAAACGTGACAGCTGATCAAATAATTTAATTGGGAAAAAACACTAAACATGTTTTTAGGAAAAACTGATCAGATATTTTCAAGTTCTTCCTACTCATTTTTCGCTCATGTAAGCTCAAAGGCTTAAGAAATTACAGATGAAGTTATTTGTTGTTTTCGCTTTTTGATTATCATTTAGTTGTATTTTTAACTGTTTAACATTGTCTTTTAGATGATCAAAATAAAGATATCAATCAATGAATGAATAAAAGTGTATTTTCTAACTGGATAAATTGACGAGCTAATTCATTATTTTCCAGGTAAATATTCGACACCCGAGATGGACCGTTTCAAACAAGATCCATAAGATCAAAATTCAATGGACACCTCGAAAGGTGCACCTGTTGAACTCCCAAGAGATTAAAAAAGCTTTCACAAATCACTTAACCACGTGGCAGCAACTCAATGCATACAGGCATAAACCTAAACATCAACTCGACCTGCTGAAGTTCAAACAGAGCTTCACAAAGGAAAATCTGATCTGATCAATGTGAGATTTTAATGCACAACCACTTCTAGGGATTACAGGGGATAATCTGAAAAAGGGAAAATAACATTTAAGTGATAGAAATAACACATGAAAAGACACTAAACTTGTTGTTAGGGATATCTGATCAGATATTTTCAAGTTCTAGTGATCATAAGCTGATATAAAGTTTATTTTCTATCTGGATTAATTGATGACTTAACTCATTGTTATTGTTCAAGTAAAGTTTCCAGATGAACTGTTTTACATACACATAACATTAAACTACATTGGCAACTTTGTGAGAAGCACCTGTTCAACTCCCAAGAGATTGAAAAAGCTAATCACTCAATCACAAGGCAGCAACTCAAGGCACACAAACACAGTGTTTCCATTCACTTGAGGTTATACAGTAGGCGCCTTTTGTAAAAACTACGCCACAACTGGAACTGATAAGGGAATTGATTAGCGGAAAGACTAATGATAATGATACTTTGATGGAGCCGTTAATGATTCTTAAGTAGAATTGGTTTTTGATTCCCATCAGAACAATAGCATATAATACCACTTAGTAAGGTATGAAACATGCATTAGGGTACTATGCATGATGATAAGATAAGGTAGAGCTCACAGAATTGGACATTAAAAGCAGAATTAAATATAAGTGCGGAATATCGCGGAAATGGACAACATTTATGAAGTTTTATTTTCGTAATAAGAAGGACCATACCTCTCGGGAAAATGCTCCGAGGGGGTCATTAAGGCTGGGGACAATGCCTGCTTCACTTCCCCTCCCCCTTCTCCTCCCCTCATAAACAATGCAAACATGTCTAAACAGTCGTCTGAAACATCGGCTAAGTCGACAAAGAAGCTGCGAAAGTTTCGGCGAAGTCCGAAGTACAGGGTAGAGCAGTTTCCAAACGATTATTATGTGTCAGAGATGAACTGTTCTGCAAATGTTACTGTTGATTGGACCCGCACCAGAAGAGTGAGGGATTATATTTCATTACTTTATACTGCATCTCGAGGTTAAATTTGCGTAAAATACTAAAAACTAAATTGTCAAAACAATAAAACTGAAAAAAACTGAATATGGGAATATTAAGACAGAGTTTACAGGGCCCTAGATAAGGTACAAAATACATCCATGCCATGTTTAAGATATGATCAGCTCTATTGAACCATCTCATGAATTTAACTATGGTGTTGTACATTTACCTCTTTCTAAAATTAATAACGTTGATTTAAACAGTAAAGCTAAACCACATTAATACATAATCGGATAAGCAAATACCTATGTTTACCACAAATATATGTTTTAAACTAAGAGTGTCCCAATCCAATATTGATGTCAGATATTGGTCCAATATCAGCTAAAAACAAAATATTTTTGTATTATATTGGCCTGCATCTAAAATATCCGAAATAATCACTCCGATACAAGCAGTCCATTCTAATTTTTTTGTTTATTTATTTAATTTAGCTGTAGAATATGCTTATGCTTAAGTCAAACATAGTGGTTAATTTTCCACTTAAAAATATATGTTTTTGTTTTTACTGGATTTCTTGAGGTTACCTTCAGGGTCTTCAATTTATTTTTTATTTGTTTTAAAAAAACAACAAATCGATCAGTTTTTCTCATACCTACTATTGTTGACTACTGTTCTCTCTTTGAGTAATCTCACTTGATCAAGCCTTTTCTAACAGTCCATGCTACAAAATAAGTAATTAAAGTATGTTTGATTCCTGCTGATATCAGATCGATATTGGCCAGCACTCAGGACTGCAATATCGGTATCAGAGGCGAAGAAAAGTTGTATCTGGACGCCCCTATATCAAACCTGGGAATGTGTCCATTTGGGCAGGTATTTCTTTATATCTGGCGGCTTGAGTCACTCTGAATATCATTATGTAACAAAAATCTGCTCTTTTTCAGACATAAAAGTCTCAGAATATTACTAAGTCTCCTGGGAAATCCTCATAAAAATGCTAATATCATGAACATTGTGAACATACACAATTAGCTGCAAATTAAATCACACAAAGCTTCTTCAAAATAAAGGCCAGCATGAACTGCTTAATCCTTTTTACTCTGTTTTAAATGAATCCTGACCTCCTTAAGCACATTTCTGAGGATATTAGGAGCAGTAATGGTAAAACAATGAATATGTAAGAAAGTCATAATCCACAGAAGAGACACCTTTTTAATCCCCCAGCCACTCAAATATGGTTTGAAAACCAGAGGAGGTGTTGACTTTTAAATCTGTGGACTTAAAAGAGGAGGGGGGAGTCAAACAATGAACAGGAAGTGGGGATGAAAAGGGGAGGCTGCATTAATTAGATGACGGCGATGGGCTACAGCGGCGAAGACAAGGCCGGGGAGAAAAGGGGATTGAAACTGTTTGTAGGGTCTGCCAAACAAATGGTGCAGGTCCCTGCGGGGAAGAGATTATTATGGGCTCTGTGTCTGTCAAACATGTGCACACAATACAAAAAAGCGAGGACGAGGGGAGGTGGGTGGGGGGCTGCCAAAGGCGGCGGTGCTGCAGCCTCACAGGGCCCTCGCAAGGACCCCGGGGCTTCTCCGCAGCAACACCGGCCCTGCCAAAGAATGTCTGTAATCCGCAGAGGTGATCCCGCCGCTCTCCCCGCCAATGCAGCGGGCTTCCCTATTGTCGGGGAGGAAGCTGGGGGGGTGGGGGCGGGGGGGCCCTGGCAGCAGGGGAGGTGGTGTCCCTTTTTCAGCCAGGGTCTTATATGAGAGCTCCCCCGCCATTGTCCGAATATTACAATTGCACTTTTCTGATCTTTTGTGCTCTCCTGTTGACAGTGGTTATTGACTAAGCGGTCGGACATGGAAAGGATATGACCCCCCACCCCTGCCCCTAACCCCCCCTCTCCTACCCGAATCCCCCCACCATTTTTTTAACGTTTTGGGGGGCCTCCACGAACAAGAGAGGAAGCAGGTCTGAGGTTTACATGTAGCATTAGCCTTAAAAAGGGGGTTTGAGGAGGCTTATATGAAAAAAGGGAGGACAGAGAGGGGCGGTGGGGGGGTGCAGGGTGTGTGTGTGTGGGGGGGGGACAATGAGGAAAGTTGGAAAGAAGAAAGAGCAGACTTTTCCCCCCTCCAAGTGAAGATTTTTTTTTCCTCCCTTCAAACAGATGCTAAGGCAGATGGCGGTGAATTAGCAGAAAATGGGCAAAGAAAGAAATGAGACGGTATATTAGAGGTCGGGGAGGACGGACATGACGAAATAAAGATTAAAGTGCCACCGCAGAGGGGAGGAAATCTCACCCAGGGGTGGTGGGAGGTCTGAGGTGTCATGGAGGAAACATAATGTACAACGACTTGCGCTGATGAGCGATGCGCCCTGGGCCCGGGGTAGCTAAAGGGCCATCAGACGGCCCAGGAGCAGCAGGGCGGCGGGCTTCTCGGGGTGGGACTCTCAGGGTGAAAAACAGCTGATTGATGCAATGATGGGGTCACATTAAAACTGGCGGATGGGTGCAGATACAAATATGACTCTGGAGAAGGATATTCAGCATTTTCTGCCATTTACTGAACTTCAGTCAGCTCCTTCAGGATCGACCTTTCAAACCAAAACATCACACAGCAAACAAGTTCACAAACTATCAGAACAAAACTGTTGATCAGTTTGTTTTTCTCTTCTGGACTCTTCCCCTTCTTCCATTTACTTTGAGATTTTGTGTTTTTCCATCCAGTTTATGTTTATTTTGATCATGACTTAATATTTTCTTACACTATAACTTTCTGTGCCGACAAGAGATGTTTTTCACCTTTATTTTCTACGTCAAATCCAAGAATTTCTTCCTTGATTCAAGCTTTTATTGAAGTTTATCCTGCTTAATCATCATCTGCAATTTGCTTTTTCATGTCACTTTTTTATAAAGTAAAAAGTCAGAATGTGCCTATTTTTAAATCTCGTCCTAAACTGACTTTTACTTGTCGGCTTTGAGAGTTGTGTGGTCCTTGTTATATGTGTTAGGCTTTAATTCCAACAAAATATAGTACATTTTTAAATGCTTTTTACATTTTTATCATTTTATTGAATTCTATCATTTGGTTTTTAATGTAAGTTTATCTTACTTGACCTTATTTCTGTTTTAATTCTGTTTCACTTCTAATTGGTAGTCTCTTTCGGCACTTTTGTGAACTTGGTTGTTTTTAAAATTTTTTAATTTGATTTGAACTCCTTGCTTTTTGTTCTCTCTCATTGTAAAAAAATAAATACTTGCCAAATTTTCCCTTGATTATGAACTGTTGTTGAAGTCTTTTCTCTTTAATTATGACATACTTTTGGCATCTTTCCTTTGGTTTCGACCTGTTTTGGGCTTTAATATCAACTTTGATTAAGTCTTATTGTTATTTGTTATTTTCATTAAGATAAATAAATTCTTGTGGCCCTTTTACTTGATTACAAACTGTTGCTTTTAGCCCTCCATTTTGGCTTTGATTGTTCTAACTTTTTTTTTCTCCCATGATTTATTGTTTTCAGTCTTTTTTATATTGATTTTGGTTTGTTCTTGTGTTGTTTTGCGTTAATGATGCCCTGTTTTGGTTTTGTTTTGCTTTTTGCTTTTCTTATTGTTTCATTGTTTTTCTTTTTCCTTTGACTCGCTGCCCTTTTGACTTTTATTGCTTTAAAACTTTGTTTTGTTTGCTATATATTTTCTTTTTTGTTTCTTATATTTCTCTTTTCTGTTATAAATGATTCCTTTGTCTTTATCTTTGAAGTTCGGGCCTTTTTGTGTATGTGTTTTTGTCTTGTTCTTCTTGTGGATATTCACTGTTTTTTTTCTTGTTTTGTCATTTTTTCATTTAATTTATAGTTACTATCTCTCGTTTCTAGACTCAATATTTTTTAAATTTGTTTTAAATATAAAAAAAAAACAATTGTTTGGTGATTTCCTTTTGTTTTCTTTGTTTTTTGTTGGTCATTTATCCCCTTTTAATTAATTAAGAGGGTTTTGCCTTAATTGTATATTTTTTAAGTTTTTTTCTTCTATTTCTGCTTTGAATGTATTATATTGTTTAATGATTCTCTTTTTTCTCCATAAACATTTATTTCTGACAGTCCTCTAACATATGATTAATGTAATGTCATATTTTTATCTCTAAAAGTTCATTATGTTCTCACAAAAGATCTGTTGTGGACTTGCTTTGCACTTTTTCTGTCCTAAATCTCTTTCTTGAGTATCTGTTACTGTGAGAGATTGACAGAAATAAAAACAATGAAAGCTCAGACTGGGTTAAAAATACAAAACAAAAGAATCTGTGCCTGTTTGATTTATCTGTGTCAGGAGGAGCAGAAACGTGCACTCGCTCTTCACACATGAAAACAGTGGAAGTGCTGTTTTTACGTTTCTGTATCAGATTTCCTGTGTGCAAATATTGAGCCCTATTGTCTGATTCATTTCTTTTATGATCTGCAAAATATCAGCAGGGTGGTTTAAAGCATAGCTTGGCGTTTTTGCTGAGGGCTTGACTGTGAAACAAAACAGGTCAGACTGATCTGATTGAGTCTATATGTTGGATTTTAAGGTTTGGAGCTGCACAGAAACTGAACAGAAACTAAGAAAAGAAAAAAGTAAGGGGTCCGTGAGGGGATTCTGGAGAGCCTCTTTCCTTAGAAATGATAAATCTGCACTGAGTCCATTTTTGAATCCAGGGAACAAAATGTTATTAATTTCAAGCCAACAGGAGACCCCCCCGTATCACAGGCTCTCAGACTGTAGGTAATATGCAGAGGATGATTGACTGACAGCTGCTGCAGCTCGCCTCTTTGTGCGGGATGAGTGTTCTGGAGCATCCCATCGCTCCAGTTTGTCTTGGAGGAGTCAAACCATATAATAAGAAGCACCTCATGCCCTCTGAAGGAGCTCTGACTTCAAGGGGACGATTACTGCTCCCATTACTGACCATAAACGCTCAATTAAAAGCCTGCATCCCCACTGATACCTGAACCTGTGCAGCTTCAGCCCCTATTTTAAGCCTTCTGCTCGAAAATGACACACTCAAAGAGAAAAGAGTGTATTTCTGCAACCACAAGGTTCATTTGAATTATTTTGGTGTCATAATGAAATTAACACTTGAGAGATTTGTCCAGATGTGTAATTATCAGTATATGTGTTACTGGGACAGAGAAAATAAAGATGGAAGTCAGAATAATTTAAAAATTTTATCGTCATCCAAAACAAACACAATATTTTTATTATGAATATCTCTTTTAAATGACGCTGGAGTGGCGGTACAACTCTAAAAATGAATAATGTCAAGCTGATGCCATCACGTTGAAGACATCATCTGCACGCCGAAACGCGACCATGTAAACGATGGAAAGGTGTATGACCCAGGTGTGATGTTCCCACTAAAGCCAATCGAAGGTGAGCCAATCAAAAGCCTGTGTCGCTTGCATCGCTTAGATTGGTTGACCTGGGTCAAAATGCCAGTTAAACCCTTTCAAACTGCCGACAGGACCTGATGGTACCGGGTTTAAACTATTTGTTTGGCCAGTGTGAAAGGGGTGTAAGAGAATAAACTCAATTCTTAGTGAAACCAGCCCATTTACAGTGATACCAGAGCACCAAACACCTGAAAAGGGTCTGTAATATACAATATCCTGTGTCACAGGGGTGGGCAGGTAACATCTCTGCAGACTAGGGATGCACAGAAATTAAAATTTGAATAACGAATAAAACATAAACGCTTGGTCGAATACCGAATATCGAATGCGGAGGCAAAGTAGTTCACTATATTTTTTTTATAGTGCATTAATAGCTTAGAGTACATTTTTAGACATGTTTTTTAAAGAAAGTAATTGTTTATTGAATATTATGACATTTTTTAATATTCCAGTAGCCTTTGCTTTTCAAAAAAAGCCCAACAAAGTTTTTCATTCATATTAAGCCTTCAAACAAAACAAAACATACATTAGAAAAATACTAAAGTGCATTGAAGTTGATATAAACCAATAAATCAATAATAACAACAAATAAATAATTGTCCTTTTGACACAAGTCTGCTTTAAAGCTGTCACTTTATATTCGATATTTGAATAACCGATCGAATATGGGGATAAACACCTGTAAACAAATAGTAAATAAACATTTGAATGTAAAATATTGAGTGTGGCGACACATCAGATCTGGAGCAGTGGACCGTTCCAACCAACAGAGGGCGCTGTGAGCGCAGCCTGACCGTCAGTCATATCCGCTGCTCTCTTGACCTCAGTAAACAAAGAGTTTCCACTCCGAGTGGGCATTAACAGCTCTGAATCATCCAAGGAGGGCTGTGTGGGAGTAGTTTTGGTTCTAAAACACTGGTGGCAAACTTAAAATCGAAAACCAGGCTGTGAAATACAGTTTACTCATTCGTCCTCCACTCATTTGTGGGCTCAGCCGTCGGCTTTCCATCAAAGCTATACGGCCGAGTGCAGCGGCGCTTCGTCAAGAGTTTAACCCCGTGTGACTGTGTTTTTTTCGGCAGGGTGGATAAGAGATCTGTCCCTTACTGGGAGGGGTAATCGAATATCTTAGATTATTTGGGTGCATGATTGAGTTTGATTTTTAGGAAAAGTGACAGCCTTAGTCTGCTTAGCCACAGTCACACGCAATGACGTAGTTGATTTTGTCATTGCGTCACATGGTACTATTCGGCCTTGCTATTACCTCACTCCACCGAAGGCCGAATATGGCTTTTTTTGCATTATTCAGCTGAATATATTCGGCCACGGAATATTCGGTGCATCCTTACTGCAGACCCCTCACATCCTGGACACAAACTATTCAGATTCCTCCCTTCAGGTAAGCGATACAGAGCACTGTACGCTAAAACCACCAGGCACAAGAACAGTTTCTTCCCCCAAGCTGTTGCCATACTGAGCTCCTAACTGCAAATGTCCGACTGTCTACCCTTTACATGATTATTCATTATACATATCATTAGGGATGGGAATTGATAAGATTTTATTGATACCAGTGCTGTTAACAATCCTGCTAATTGATCCAATTCTTTAACGATTCCTTTATTGATTCCTGCAGATTTTCTATGTGGGTAAATGTTGGTCTGTAGATTTTCAGTGTCAACAATGTCAAACACACGTCACAGCATAGATAACTGCTTCTTCAAGCTGCTGGTGTTTCCACTCACTTAAGGTTGTACAGTAGGCACCTTTTGTAAAAAATTAAGCCACAATTCTGACGCTTCTGAATTGATAAGGGAATTGATTAGCAAATAGGCTCATGATATCGATATTTTGATGGAGCTGTTAACGATTCTTATCTGGAATTGGTTTTTGTTTCCCATCCCTACATATCATCCACCCATGTTTATGCACCTCTGCACCTTATTTGTTTGTTTTTAACCTTGTACATTGTACATATTATATTTTATTTCCATTCTTATCCTAACTTCATTGTCAAACTTTGTCAAAATTGTCAACTCCTGCCTTGGGATTTTTGCTTTTTTGTTTATAATATAGGAGATGCATCTACTCTGTATTTGGAGGGTGAAGTGAGCCAGTGCCAAATTCCTCTTATGTCTAACACAGTACCTGACCAATAAAGCTGATTCTGAATTTTCTCGTCCGTCTCAAGATGCACCACATAAAAAATCCACCACATGCCAACAGTCTGACCCTTGACATTGAGAGAGGAACCCTGTCCTGGTGCGTCTTACTCCAGGTGCAGTATCTCACCTCTCTCTGCCTACCCAAACACACTGCATGGCTAAAGATAGTTATTCCACCTTGAACCGCTCTCCACGTGATCCCTGGAGAGCACCGGTCCCTCCTGTGAAACCTTACACAGCGCAGCATCTCTCACTTCCTAAAAGAGGAGTCCAACAGCACAGAGGGGGGAGGGCGGATGGAGAATATTCCACGAGGAAGCCTCACTTTAAATCAAGATAAAAGACTGAAATGGAAAATAATACGGGGAACAAACCCCCGGACGGCACCGGGGCCCCTAATGGAAACACATGGCTGAAGGCTGAGGTGTTGTCAGCAGCCAACACAGTGACATTCCTCTTTGATAATCTGGCCTGCCATAAAATTAGAATAGCAAATACGTCCTGACAAAGATGCATGTTCCTCCTCTATTGTGCCGTCATTAAAAAAAAATCCTCCACTGGTGACTCCGTACGCCACAAACTTCAATTTAAATTTACAGCGCCGAGAAAAGAGAAGTGATATGCACTCAAAAATTTTAATAACCTATTAAGTTACGACTTCAATTCCATTTTATGAATATTTTCCTTGGGGAGCGCAGCCATCACCGGAGAAAGATAGAAATTTAAAAAAGATAAATAGTGCCATTAATCTACAACATTTCTCTTCCATTATCCCTGAAAATGAGGAGTTATTTTTGCTCAGATCCTCACGTAATTAGCTCCTTACACTTGATTCACTAGCCAGAAAATGACCATGTTCAGAAAATTAAAAATTTGTCATTAAGTGGAATTTAACATAATATCATTTATCTTTATATATTCCTCGGATGACAAGCGGCAGCCTTGGATGTTGATCAGGCTTTTGTGTGTGAGGCGCTGAGCGAGGACTGCACATTATGAGAGGAGGAGGACTGTTAATGTGAGAGCAGAGGAAGCAGGAGAATATTGGCACATTTAGCTGCTTTCATTCAGAGTATTTATTATACTAATGCTGCTGTCATCTGAAACAGGGGCTCACGAGATGCTGAAACAGGAGGACTGAAATGCTGTTTGACTGTGAGGCACTATAATAGGGACAGATGTAAACATATAGTCTTTATTTAGGTCTAAAAAGGACCATTGTTTGGTAAAATTATACACAAAAATCTTAATTATTTACTATATTTGTGTATCAACATAGACAGAGATGTTTAATAAGAGAGATTATTTGATATATCATACCACTTAGTATAAAAAGTACATTTAATTCAACACTGTGTTAAAAGCAAGCTACTGAGAAATTAATCAGAAACTGTGGATTTGGATGTGGGTCAGTGGTAAAGTCTGTTGTCACGCTAAGTGTCCTTTGCTAAAGGAACCCAAAAATTCTCCCACAGCTACATCAGTGATGTGTAATGTGTATGGATGCATCTGAATAAGATATAATATAACACATGATAATGAAATGTGACTTTAATGTCGAAATTTCAACCTTAATGTCGACTTCCCCAACATTGTTTTCTTCATCTAACATGGCCCTAATACTCATCTGTACAATGTTAAAGGTGTGATGTTCTGCAAAATGACATTTTCTTTGCTTTTATTGTTGTAAAATGTAATGCACTATACTTCCCCAAGGAAAATTTACATTAAAACATCTGCATACCTCCCTCCCATCATCTTCAGGTAGCCAAAAAGTGCAGAACTCAATATTATACGCTCCTGTAGCCTCCTCAGATTGAAACATTTCCAAAGGGGAGGGGAAAAGAGTTGCAGCTAATCCCTCAAGTATTTTTAATGTATGTTCTTATTCAACTAAAATCATATTCTTGCTTTAGACACATCCAAGACATGAGGTTAACAATCAAACATCAAGACATGGTACCTTTAAGGTAACTTAACTGGCATAAGTCACTTTATAGGTCTGTGATTTCACACTCCATCTTTAAACAACTCCTAAACTGGCAGTGTTCAGGCAGCACATTTCTTCACAAAGTCATTTTTGACATTGTGAGCCGAGTGACTAGTGGAAATGAGCAAAACTGCCCTAACTCGCAATGTAAACACATCCTTTAAAAGATTTCCCTGATCTTAGTTTGTATTTAGATCACCATAATTATCTACATTTCCTGAAAATTTCCTTAAAAATGTTGAAAACTTTTTTTTATTTATCTTGCTCAGAGACAGACGAACAACATCTTTTTTCTTTGGTTCAACTTGGCACTAGCTGTCAAACCATTTTGTCTGCAACTATGGAAACATTATTAGCTCTTTTTAAACTATAATATTGTTAAAACTGACAGGTTTGTGTCTATGGTATTTTTCCTGAATTGCTAGTGCTCACAATCGTTACAACAAAAACATAGTTCATCGAGCATCCTGAGCAATCAAAATCAGATGGTCTGTCTGATATCAGCTATGGCGTAAGGGAAACTGATCCAACTTATCTTTATGAACACGATACCCAAGCTCGACCTACCTCTAATGCCAAGAAAGGTCACATTTTAAGTTTTCTTGATGTTATATGAAAGACACAGACCCTTAAAGGTGCTATGAGGAGAATCTATTACCGACGACATTAAGACTCTGCTACCCATGAGCACATGTGGCGACTGTCGCAATGCTGCGTTCCAGTAACCTCAGAACTGGGAGTGACATCATCTCCGACTTACCGGCGTTCCAGTTGAAGTCTGAAAAATACATGCCGATCTACCAGGCTATCGTTAGCTGTTGTTAGCACGCCCTGCGTTGTTGTTCACAAATATCACATGAAGAATGTGATTATCACTATGGCAGCATTTTTGTAAATATAAGTCTAACAATACTATGTATACAGCTGATCTAGAGCGACACACCACAGTCAAAAGTGCAAATAAGTTGATTATTACAGGAGCTAAACAACTGTTCACACTGGGGGCACCCATCTTTGATTGTCAACTCAGGGGTGGCGAGGTTTCACCGAGTGCCCAGTAGGAAATTCCGACTTCGGGGGACGTTCCAGTTGCAGTTTCTTACTCGGAGCCTGGAAATTCCTACGTCTGACTACAACTGGAACGCACCAAAGACCCAAGCCAAAGCGTGTGTTTGTTGTGATGAATGCAGCTCGGACCTTCCTCAGAACTCTGCATTGCTTTACAACTTCTTCTTTCAACAAAATATATATATATATATATATATATATATATATATATATATAAATCGCTACTTACAGCCTGGTGCTCTAAAACGTGTCTGAATAGTATAAATTGCTCTAGTTTTAATTATCTTGTTCCCGAAATTGAGTATCCAGGCCGGTCCAGCTCTGTCCAACCCGACCGGTAGGCTAAGGAATAGCATTTATAGATAACCTATTTTGATGCTATAAAACTCATCTTAAAGTGTGTATTTTGATCAGGCATATATCTAAAAGTGAGACTTTTTTGTAATTACTTAGAAACTCTTCACAGTCCCTTTCAGTGTCTTATATTAAAAAAAAATAGTAAAAGAAGTATGATTTCCTCTTGATAATGTAAAAAATATCAATACTTTGAAACCATAAATGATTTACCGGTTTAGAAACTTTAATTAAGACTCAAGAAGTTACCATCCAGTGGAAATAAATGATCACAAAATAACAAACAAATCCAACAAAAGCACATTTAAAGTGATGCAATCAATGAGTGAAACATACACAGGGAGAGATCTGAAAATGGGACGCTCAGTTCTGTGCTGCTGGCTGCCGAGTGTGCTCTTTTTTTTGTCATTTACTTTAGTTCTACACAAAAACATGTTGGTCATCATCTCGCGGCACAGCAGGCTATCCATTAACATCTAATTGATCATCAGAAGGAACGGAGGGAAGAAATGGAGTTGATAATGGTGAGAGAAACCATTTTGTCTCCCTCCCATTACAGAGTAACAACATTCTTGTTTAGTTATTATTCTCCTGTGACTATGAAAACAAGAAGTGAGGAGCCTCATGCTGCACTTTGCTATTGGAAAACTTTTATTTCTTATAACAGCTGCGAGGATCCTGTAAACCTTAAGACGCCTGTAGACTAAAGTGATGAAAAAAGAGAGAGATTTTGATAGGAAACGGTGTAAAATTCCCCTCAATGTTCCTGCACTCACATGCATCACAGCTGAATCGTTCTGCAGCGTGCATGTAGTCACGGTATTGAACCAAATTAGGGATCCATGTCGTACAATACAGCCTTCACGTCAGTGCTTAATGCAGGTTCTCGTCACCCATGCCTGCCCCCCTAAAGCAAAAGCACATTACAGCTAGCTTTAAAACTAATAAACTCATTTCATAATAATATGTGCAGCTGCCCTGGTAATAAATCATTATGAGACTCCTTGTTCCCCTGATACTGTATTGAAGCACTGACCCCAATCAAGCGCTCGCAACAAATATTTGGAATTACAAGCTGGAGATGAATAATTTCACCTGATCCTGAGAGGAATCTTAGAGGGCGTGAAGAAGAGTTTATTATACTTTAAGGGGAGAAAAGAAGGAGATTTCTATCATATAAAAAAGAACGAATAATTAACATTTGCCACAAGCAAAACTCAAACCTCATATCACATCAAGTTAGGATGTTGTGTAAAACTTAAAGAGGTAGTGTGTAGAATTTGGCAGCATTTCGCCAAACAGAAATGGTGAATAAAGGATATAATGTGTCTGTTTTTATGTAAAGTCCATTGAAATAGGTGTACAATCATCCACGTTTTCTTTTTATTAAGTTAGAAAAAGATTTTTATATTTATGTATCGTGGGTCTCCCCTCTGTGGAGGCTGACATAACGATCCACTATGTTGTCTACGGGTGGGTTTTGGGGACAAAAAGAGCGAAATACGATTTTTGAATATGAGTCTACAAAAGTTTACAAAACCTATAATCATCATCTTAAAGCTGGGGTTGGTAACCTGATTTAGATACACTTTTTGTTATACTGGTTAAAATGGTCTTTATGACCCGGTGGTAATCAATTCATAATGTGTTCTTAAAACAGAGCGAAAAATATCCGCTATCTACAGCAGAAGTAAAACAGGGAAAACACCAACCAATAATCATGCTGTAACATCTGTTTTTAAGAGGGAGAGAGGGAGAATGTTTACCTTTCAAGTTTTGTCTTTGAAAATAAGGGGAGCCCGTTGTGAGCCGTCCCACAACCCCAACCAAGCTCCAGTATCCCTCACATTTTAAGACAGATGTACAAGAAATCTAAAATAAACACTTTGTTTTTCTTGGTTTGTTCTGTTTGGTCTAATCTCATGACAGCTGCCACCCAGGCTACTGCAGGTGGACGTTCTCACAAGGCTTTTTTTTCTTCTTCGGTTTTTCGGTGGTTGGCATCCATCATTTTGGAGCATTACCGCCCCATTCAGGCTAGAGACAGAGCTCAGTTTGGAGAGGCAGAGGAATGTTTTTAGTATTATATAATAACACGGGAGATTTACGGGAGGATACTAATACGGGTGGACATCCGGAAAGAGGATAAAATCCGGAAAATATGGTAGTTTCATGACCAAAATGGGAGATTTGACAGCTATGTGGAGAATGTCAGAGGAACTACCTATACCCCGATCAACATCGGCTGTGAGTACAAACTAACTTTACATGTTTGTTTGTTTTTTTTAACTTTACTATGATTATGTTTTGGTGTTTTCTTACTGCTGACTGAGACATGACTTAGAGTAGTGTAAAACAAAAACATTGCGCTGAGGGTTTGGAGTTGACTTCTATTTCCAGTCTTCTGGATATATCAGTCGCGCGTGTGCATGTGAGCAGGAGGGGGGGCTAGGCGGAGCCCTGAGGAGATGCTACATTCAAATTCAAGCTAGTTTTCCAAAATTGCCAACCCCACCTTTAACTGACCTTTAATCTATCAACATAATAGTTATAAATATGGATGAAAAACCCTCACCTTTTGACTGTTGTAAATGATGCCCTGTTCAAGATCCTTTTTGGTCTTCTCCGGCTCTCATTTTTAAGTTATGTTTTAGAAACGGATGGGCTCATTCCAAAATCTGAACACTAGATGTCACCAAAATGCCGATTTCTACACACTGCACCTTTAAATAAAAACAGAGTATAATGATTTACAAATACTTTTGACCGAGACTGTTGAACACACAATAAAAAAGATATTTAACATTCTAACTGATGAAAGCTTTATTGCAAAAATCCACTTATTTTGTAATTGAGGCCTGTAACATGATCTTTGATTTTTTATGATTAACATATTATTGAATTTTTACATCGACAACAATTATCTTTTATCAATTATTTAGTACTTGCATATCAAAAGAAGAAAAGAAATATACACAAAAAAATCTAGTAAGATAAAAAACAAGGCTTAGATTAAAAAAAAATAAAGGAAAGAAACAATAAATAATTAGTAAAAGTTAAGCTCAAAGCTTGGTGACAATGGACACATAAGCATGACACAATGCAAGATAAATACGTTTCTCTTCTATGTAGACCTTGGGTAAGGAGGTCACCAAATGTCTGTTGCTGATAAAGGTTCTAAATCTTAACCAATAATCAACTCCTCAGTTTGAATCAGTAATACTTGCCAGATAATGATTGCACTTCAAATTATAGCAATGTGTTCTGTTTGTAAGTCGAAATGACAGACCCTCCAACATGTTCTTCATTTTTTACAACACTCAGGAATCGTTGTGAACTGAGGACATTTTTTGGTTGAAGCTTCGTAGATGGAATTCTTTCACAGTCTTGCTTGATGTATGATTTTAATTGTTAAATAGTCCGGGGTTTGGGTTATTGTATTTTGCAGGAAGGTCAGTCTTCATCTCTGAAGCCATGTTGTTGTAACACATTCAAAATGTGTCTTTGCCCTGTCTCTCTTACAATGACATCACTTGGATGATGGCATGTTGCTCCAAATCCTGAAAACACATGTTTCATGGTTGTTTCTTTTGGTAACTCATTTTAAAGTTTATGAAATGTAAATTAAAAAAAAAAAAGATTTAAATAGGGACTTCTGGCTCAGACTCCCAGACATTAGGTGGTGGTAATGCTCCTCTGACTTTGGATGCCACTCGCGGTTAAACAAGAAGAAAAAAGCTAAATGTAGTCTTGTTATCATGGCGGAAGCAGTAAAAACCAGAAGAAAAAAAAGTATTATCGCATGAGACGAAAAAAAAGGAAAGTGGGAGAGTAACAAGCTAAATGCTCAGTCAGGGATAAACACTGATCATGTTGATTTATTGGAATAGAAACATGATCAGATTGTACTTTATCAGTCCACATGGTTTATTGTCTCTCAGGACATCCTGTCAGCTCGCTTCTCCTCCCTCTGTACGTCAACAAATGCATGTTGGCGTAAGACAGTGCAGTTACACTCAGCTACTATAGAGGCCCCTAGAGAGCTAAAAGCAGGAATCTTACATAGTGCGGCTTTAAGACAAAACTAAACTAGAACTACTGCCAAGTACAGGGGTCAGCACCCCCAGGCACTTCGGCCATCGCTGGAAATGCAAGAGCACAAACTGATTTCTAGAATATGACAATGAGCTCACTGTACGTGTCCTCCACAGTCACCAGCTCTCAATCATGTAGAGCACCTTTATGAAGTGGTGGAACAGGAGATTTGCATTATTAGATAAATTACATTAGATCAGATAGTACTTATTAATCCGTTTGAGAAAAACTCCCACAGGGAAATTAAGAATCAGTAGCAGTTTATTATAACAGATAAAAAGATATAAGAAAAAATACATTTAAATAAAACTATTAATATACGTAAATATAAATAAAATAAAATAAACATATGTTGCTACAGGCTGGCTACTACTGCTCCCTCCCATACGCTGTCTTCCTGTTACTACTCCTCCCCTCCAGCGAGGAGTTGTACAGTCTGATGGCTTGAGGGACAAAAGAGATTCTCAGTCTCTTGGTCCTATAAATGTTGCACCCATGTGAAGCTTTAAAGTCAATATCAACCAAAATCGCTGAGGAATTTTTCAGGTTCTTTGTTGAATTTATGGCACAAAGAATTAAGACAGTTATGGGGCAAAAGGAGGTCCAAGCAAGGACTTGCAGGGTGTACTTAATAAAGAGGCCAGTGAGTTTACCATACGAATTCAAGAGCTTTACAGATGAGGAAAAGTGTCCTACGATGCCACCAAACTCCACGTTCCACATAGTTCATAACAGGACAAAGTAAAGTGGACGGAGCTCACATGCAGAGCACATCCATCCAGCTCCTCGGGGTTCAAACCGATCTCTGCGGTCTCCACCGCGAGTCCCTCTGCTCCAACCTGCAACAGCCATCACAGCCATTAATCCATCTGCCGAAGATGACTGTGACAGATCTGACCACCAAACAATCAATTTGTATCTCTGCCCTGCTTCCTCTCCTGGATGTAGAAGAAAAATCATGAAAAAGTGTCGTGCAGAGTGAAATAATAGAGCGACACGACAATGAGCGTTTGACCTTGGAGAGCAGATAATTTATCCGCACATTTGTCTTAATTATTTCCTCTGAATGGATACAAAAGACAAAGTGAGGATTTCATTTGTGCTTTTGTGACAAATTCATTTTTTACCTGCTGATGATGCTTCCAGTTTTGAAATGGAGCAGCATTTATTTGATATGAAGTCTGGAGACTGGTCATCTAACAAAAGACCAGAACAAACCAGGACCAGGATCTTCAGAATAAGGTCTTAAAAATGGGCCTTAGTGGAACTTTTTGATATGCAATCATCAGACTGAGTGTTATCTTACTCACAGACAGTCGGATGAAGAAATGGACAAATACAGGCAATAATAATAATAAACATAGCAAAAGTTTAAACATTTCCTACTCTGGTTATTCTCCTTTCATCAATATAATGATAAAAAGTAGAGCTCTGTTATTCAGCAAAAAATCTTGTATTAGTCAAACTCCACTTCACCTATAAAAATATTTTTATTGCAATTTTATGTACATACATTTCTGTTTTTCTAATAGATTTTGTTCTGAATGTTTGTGCATCTTTATTTTCTTTTTCAAAAGAGCTCAAAGGTGTTCTGTGGTAACATTACAACAGTTCTATACAAAAAAGGCAGGTTGGCTATTTTGATCTTGTATCTATTTAGTAAGATCACATTTTTATTTTTGAGACAGTATATTATTGTTATTATGTTTAATTTGACTTAAAAAGAAGAACATTTCTGAGAACTCCAATGTTCAAATTAGGATCAAATATTTTAATTTATTAATCAATTGTGATTACATTCTGCTTTAGAAGAATCATTAACACGTATGAGTGATGGGGCACTCATGGCATGACAAAAAGGCTCAGGGGGTACACAAGACAAAAAAGGTTGGGAAATACTGTTGTAGAAAGTAGAGACAAGTTAGGAATCTATCCAATCACAGCTACTCTGGTTGTGTGGAAAGGTTGGATGAGCTCAGAGCGACATCCAATCACAGCTGCCTTAGCTTGGTGGTGGTGGGATAAGTTGTGGAGCGATCCAATCAGAGCTGCTCTCTTATGAACTGATATATTCATGTAGAGCAGGTTCACTGTTTGTTGCCAGTTCTGGTATTGTAACCGAGATGCTCTGCCAGGTAGCCTAAATAAAGGTGACTGCATTTCACACAAAAGTTAAATTTGTTTCTGTTCATTTATAGATTCAACTTTACTAACATTCAGTAAAGGGTTATTAGACGTTTAATTTTATCCAAGTGTAAAACATGACTTCAGAAAATCAAGGAAACATAAAAAATGCCTCCATACTTCATATTTTAGTCGACAAAATCTACTGTAAATTTTGTCGACTAAAATGTTGTGAAATTTCATCAACTAAAACTAGATTGAAATTATAACAATTTGGATCACTGAATTATGATGAAAACTAAAAGATATCTGAGTATGAACACTATAAATAAAGCTAAATATAATGGTTAGTTAGACAGTTATTGAGCAAAGGAATCGTTCGCCAATGGCAGTTATCTGCAGGCTCACTATTTGTTGTCAGTTCTGGTATTGTAACCAAGATGCTCTGCCAGGTAGCCTAAATAAAGGTGACTGCATTTCACACAAAAGTCAATTTGTTTCTGTTCATTTATATATTCAACTTTACTAACATTCAATAAAGGGTTATTAGATGTTTCGTTTTATCCAATTATAAAATATGACTTCAGAAAATCAAGGTAACATAAAAAATGCCTCCATACTTCATATTTTAGTCGACTAAAACATTGTGAAAACTAGACTAAAAATAAAACAGTTTAGATGACTAAATCATAAATAAAACTAAGAGATATTTGAGTCAAAAGACTATAACTAAATATTATGGTTAGTTAGACAGTTATTGAGCAAAAGGGATCGTTCGCTAATGGCAGTTATCTGTATAACAACCAAATCTTATAATTTCTAAGTTGGGCCATTACCAACATCTTCTGGAAATTTCAGAAAAGTCCATCCAGTAGTTTTTGTGTAATCTTGCTAACAAACAAACAAACACTTCCTCCTTGATGAAGATATAAATTGAGAGCAAGTTTAAGGGTCTACTATTTGAGATAAAGGGTTAATAATAGGGGTGGGAGAAAAAATCGATTCACATGAGTATCAAGATTTTCTGTTTGACGATTTTAAATATTTTCTGTTCAAATGAGCCACTTTGAAATGCAATCTAGGCTTTTGAAGAGAGAGTACAAACAGCTTGTTAAAATATATTGCTGAAAAAATCCTAAAAACGGACTCACATGTGATGTGTATTTTTCCTGATATAGTGAGTAGGCATCATCATTGTTCATCTTTTCGCTGGTGTTAAAAAAACGAACTAAAGATTGCAAAAATCAGCAATATCGTAGAATCGCAGTTTGAATCGAATCAGCACCTAAAAAATTGTAATAAATCGAATTGGGAGAAAAGCGCATCGTCCCAGCCCTAGTAAGAAAAAAAAGGGCTAACAACACTGCTGTTCCTTACTGAATCTGTGAAGACATCAAGCGTCTCATGTTTTTTATTTCAGTAAAGTGTAAAGAACACGACCGAGCTCTTTCCTAAAATCTGTGCTCAAAGTTTAAAAGGGTTCGGAGCGTTCGTCAGATTGGATTCAGACCCTCGCTGTGCCTGTTATAACCCATCTGACTCTCCCCGCAGCCGTGCAGATAAAGCCGCCCACAGCGGGCCGTGATGCGAGAATGCAAAGCAGGCCATCTGATAGCAGCGAGCAGAAGGTGGGAAGGAGGCGTGTGTCTGGGAGAGGCAGCCGACGAGCATTTGTCAGGAGACGGTGACAAAAGGGGGTTGAAGGGGCCTTGCTCGACGCTATTCAGAGACAATTTGTAAGCCCGGCTGTTGAAGCCAGGCCAAAGACTGGCGAACAGCTGGAGCCCTGCCGTGATTGATAAATGTGGGCCTCCAAGAACTTCATTTTGATATGAATGAAGACAAAAGCGCGACAACATTCTGTGAGTGTTTAATGTTACCGTCATTAAGTGGCGACAGTGGACCAACACCCCCCACGTCCTCAGCTGGGGATACACAACGCCAAAAGGGAGGTCAGCACCCCCTGGTAATTAACATTTTTATGACAAAATACACTTTTTGGTGCAGATTTGTAATTAATTCAGCTTTCTGGCTGAGTGATAAAAAGGTTGTTCATTGGGATTTAAAGGGTTAAAATGGCACCAGGGAATATGCTTTCAAATGAAATAAAGTATTTAACTATTTTTAGATGAAGTAGAGTATTACAGACATTACAGTAGTTTGTTTTTTAAAATAATTCTGTTGAATCACACTTCAAAAGCAATGTCTGCTTTTCACTAGTTGATTTTTAGTAAATTTTTATGTATCATTACTTTTGTCAGTTTCAAGTTATTCCAGTGACCATGTCGGTTTTTCTTTCTTTAACAGAAGGGTACCAACGATTTTGGCCACGTCTGTATTTCTATTTAGTGTGCACAAGATAAAACACCTTACCTAGGGCTGGGTGATATGGCCTAAAAAGAAGACATGTAACATACCTTTATGTTGTCAAAATATAATCAAACCAAACAGGATTCTTTGAGTTAAAGTGTGTGCCATAAAATGTTGATTATGTAATCCAAATGTAGACAGGTTTGTTTACATAAACAGTGAAACCTGAGCTATTTTAACAATATGTTAACATAATACTTAAAACAAATGCAAGCCTAGAAAGTGCTTGTGCAAAACCTGACAAGACCTATCAAAAGTTAACTTTCAGTATTTATTGTTCAAACACTGCAACAACTTACAATTGGAGTAAGTCAAGAAAAAAATCTTGATTTTTAATTTTTAAACCTGCAGAATATAACTGAATCTGTCGATTAAATCAATATATCGCCTGGCCTTACCATTAATAATATGTTTTCACAGCAGGTGGTCTGGTTTGGTCCAGGTATTTCCCTGTTCAATAGAAGGTTTACTTTTCTTTTATGAAAAAAGGGAAACTTAAAGAGGACATGTATTCTTGCCTAACTTACACAGAGAATGAGTAAAAAGTGGGTGTGAGGGATGAGGGTGGATGGTTGTATTTTTCTACCTTTTATTATTCTAATTTATTTTCATTATTTCTGTGTGAAACACTTAGTGCCACAAAATTTTGTATGAATAGTCCTTTAAAACTAACGTTTTATTGATTGATTGATTAATAACAAAGCTGTTTTTCCACAATCAAGACGAGCATTCTTCATTTTTTTAAGGCAATAAGTGAAATCAATGCAAGGAAACAAGCATTATAATGCTAAGAAAAACTGTCTTAATTTACTGGCTGTCATTGGAAAACTGACCATGATGAAATATACAAGTCAAGGCCACTTGGAGCCTCCGTACAAAGAGCCTGCTCCTATTTTGATCAATTTTATGTCACAAAAATTAAGAAAAGACTGAGCACAAGACCTGCTCCTATTGGACATTTTTGAAAGTCTTTTGGGGGTTTTCATGCCTTTTGGCTGTAAAGTAACATTTTATTAGTCGGTAAAGTTAATGTGATGGTTTATTGGTTCTGAAATTCATGGTCAAAAATTCAAAATTAAACATCAGTGCTCACACGGTGTGTTGATATGATACAATAGAAAATCACAGTGTCGCAAGTGGGGCGATACGTCAGTTATTTTTAAGTCTATCTTTGTTTTGGGTTGCTTTTGTATTAAAACCCCCCAAAATAATACGCAGTAAAAATCTATATGCCTTCACAAGAACTCTCAGTGGAACACAGATGTCTGCTTGTTTTTAGTAAGAGTTGTACATTTTTGTTTCTTTTAGTCCTTTAGAAAAAAATGGCTGGTTGATTTACTACACCTGGAGCACTATTGTAATTTTTTTCAAAGTTCAACCAGAGCTATTGGATTATTTTCATATCTGCAGCTTAGGGCTGGGAAATATATTGATTACACAGATGAATACATTTTCTTCACTTAATTTGTTAATTTTATTTAAAAAATTAACAGTCAAGATTTTTTCTTGACCTAGTCCAAGTACCATAATTTCTCAAATATAACACAAATTTTTTTGTCCATAAATAAGGTCTACTTTACAGGTGCCTATCGTACACAAGCACAAGCAGAATTGTAAAATATTTTGTCTTGTAAACATTGCGGTTATAACACATCTGAGACAAAAAAGTTGATATATTCTCTTTCTCTGCAAAACATTACCACCAAACTTTCGGAATTCTTACAAAACTCACTGTTAAACTGTTCTAATCCAATATTTCAGGTCTTAATTAATTTACCTTTGTGTAATGATTGTGTAATTCTCCGTATTACGTTACCGCTCAAATGTAAACACACTGGACGCCGTCATCTTGTGAGTAAGGGGGCCAACAAAGCTGCACCCTGATTGGTCGAAAACATCACCATGTTGATAGCTGCGCTCTGATTGGTTGGTGCACTACAATTGATGATACGGCCTAAAGTCATTGCTTTAAGTGCTGTAAGACAATCAGAAGGTGTCATCTGGGAGAGAATAATTGTACAAAAGTAAAATACAATTGAAAGTTTGGCGTGAGTGAAGCTAACATTCGTGGTTGGAGGAAAAAGAAAGCAGACATATGAAGGACAGACCAACACAAGAAGGTTTTGGACATTTGAGAGAGAAAGGCTTAGGCAAAATTTGGGTGCACATTATATTTGAGCATAGCACTTTTCCTGTGAAAAAAAAATGGGGTGCGTGTTATGATTGAGTGCGCTTATATTAGAGAAATTACAGTAATAAGTTCATGATGGGAGGCCATGTCAGGTTTTACACATGCATCTTTATAGGCTTTTATTTGTTTTTTTATTTGAGCTAAAATGGAATATTTGGAATATGTTTTGACGACACAAAGGTAAAACTTAATTCATGGCCTTTTTGTGTCACTGGAAGGGTTTTTTATGAGAGAGAAAAAAATATAAATATTGCAGAAAAGCAGAGGCCTCTCTTTTACTTCCTAAAATATTGATCAGGAGAGTTTCATGTTAATATCCTGTGAAAATGCCTCAGCCTGACACACTTAAACTTTAAGACAGAATTTATTGTCATTCAGTATTCAGCAGGTGTACAGAACGAGAGTTCGTTGCATAGGCTACAGTTAGCAGTTTTCAAGTACACTACGAATAATGAAAAAAGTAGATGTGAAGGTGCAAGTTATTGTAGAAAAATATAATAAAGTATAATAGAAGTTATGCAAGATGCAAGGGAGGTATAAAAATACGAAATGTATGTTAAATATTAAACATTAAATATCTGATACGTACAAATGGCTGGAGGAAAGAGATTGAGTCAAGGACAGTCAGTATGAAGCAGTATGAGTTATGACTCAGAGTGAGAGTAAAGAGTTAAGAGTAAGACTTCAACTTTAAGATAGAACATTCTGTCTGGATTGGAATATACTTTGACAACACAAAGGCAAAACTTGATCACGTCATTTTTGTGTCACTGGCAGGTTTTTTTATGAGAGAGGAAAAATCGATCAAAATCATGGATCAAGTGTTGTGGAAAAAAATCAGGGATTTTATTTTGAGGCTATATTGCTCACCCCTACTACAGAGAGTATTATTTCAGTCTTTAGTGCAGAAAAGCAGATAGTGGCCTCTGTTTTACTCATAAATATTGATCAGGAGAGTTTCATGTTCATATCTGGTGAAAATACCTCAGCCTGACACAATTTACCTATAAGACAGAAAATTCTGTTTGGGTTTGGAATATATTTTGACAACATAAAGGCAAAACTTGATTCACGTCAATTTTGTTTCACTGTGAGGGCTTCTTTTTTGAGATTGAAAATTCTATCAAAATCATAATAATAACAATTTATTTCATTTTTATAGCACTTTTAAAAACATAGTTTACAAAGTGCTTTGACAAGCGTTCAGCACAAAATAGTAAAACACAAACAAACAATGAGCACAATGAAGTAAAAACAAAAAGCACAGCTTAAATCAAGACTAACAGAAAGACACAAAGGTAAAAAGACACGAGGCGAAAAGACAGAGGGGACAGATTTCTTACTGAAGGCCCTTTTCATACTTTATAGGAACCCAGACAATACAAGAACCATGCAGCATAGAAAGAGACCACGAGGACCAAACATAAAAACATAAAATCAGCAAGAATAGAAAATGCAATAAAAAGGGGATGAAAGCAGAAATCAGGTCTGAAAATTTTAAAAGATGAAATGAACAATGATGATAAAATTACAAAATAATAAAAAAAGTGGTGATGATAAAATACAGTAATAAACATGAGCAAGAGATAAGACAAATATAAAGGTCTAAAAATCATCTATAAAAGAGTGTAAAAAGGTGAACCATTCATAAGATAAAATCAAAATTAATAGCACATAATAGTATTAGTAAATTAAAAAAAGGAGTAAAAGAAGGTAAAGCAAAACAAACAGTAAAGCCAAAATAATATAGAGATAAAATACAATAAAAGACAGTAATAGACGTATCACATAACAGCAAGTCTGTAAAAGTGAGTCTTTAAAATTGAATGAATTGGGAAAAAAAACAGGAGCTTATTTTAAGGCCATATCTCCCACCCCTACTACAGAGGGTATTCTTTCATTTTTTAGTCTAGAAAAGCAGATAGAGGCCTCTCTTCTCTCATTTATGGGCACATCTGGCTGCAGATGTTTTGACTGATGCACTTTATCTTTCTTAAGAGGACAATCCAGGCAAAATCGTGACTTTTCTTTCCTAATGTTCTGAAATCTTGACTTCTTATTTTTAGGGATGTCCCGATCCGATATTGATATCTGATATCGGTCAAAAAAACAAATATCGGATTATATCGGCCTGCATCCTAAATCTCCGATATCAGCACTCCGATACAAGCAGTCCATTCAAATATATTTATTTTTTATTTTATTCAGTTGTAGAATATGCTTATGTTTAAGTTCAACACAGTGATTATTTTGCAATTGGTGAAATATGTTTTTGTTTGATGTATTGAGGTCACTTTTCAGGGTCTTCTAATATTTTTTATTCATGTTGTTTTAATTGTACTATATTCTTATGTTTAAGGTTAAAATTTATTTAACCTATTGGTTAATAACAAATGGGTCAGTTTTTCTCATACCTACTTTTGCTGCCTACTGTTCTCTGTTTGAGTAATCTGACCTGATCAAGCCTTTTCTTACAGTCCATACTACAAAATAGGTAATAAAAGTCTGTATGATTTCTGCTGATATCGTATCGGATTGATATCAGTATCGGCCAATACTCAAGGCTGCAATATCGGTATCGTATCGGAGGTGAAATAGTTGTATCAGGACACCCCTACTTATTTTATCAGTTTGATGTCTGCATGTGTTTGTGTAAAACTACTGAACGTGCTGCGTCTTGCAAAAGACATTTTTAATCTCGGTGAGGTTTTCCTGGTTAAATAAAGGTTACATTTAAAAAATGGGCACTAATCTAATCCCACTGCAGGCAGTTTGTCATCCTAATCATTCAATAACCAAATTTCAGCGGGTATTGACGGCACACCATGAGCAGAGTCTGTCACAGGCTTTTGCAGATGTTGTGACCCATGCTGCCATGGGTCATTGAAGGCACCGCTGACCAGCGATGATCCCTTCACTTACCGGGTTCACTGAGTTTTAAAGCTGCTGGGAACATCTCTATCAACAGATCATCTTTACTCCATGAAACAGAGTAAACAGTCAAACAGATGAGGTGATCCTTTCCTCTTATTGATTACCCTTTTTTTTCAAAGTAAGCTGTTTTATCAGCAGAAGAGAGGATTTCCCATCAGTTTTACAGAAGTGAGCGTAAACTATGCACATTCATCCCTGACCTATTTAATGGCTGGATTGTGCCGCAGACCCACGCTCAGGAAAATTGAAAAGTTTGCCATCATTAAGTGATATATATGGCTGTGAGCGGAGTCCATAAAAATTGGGAATTGTTCTATTCTAATTTAAAATTCCATTTCGGGGCCTCCTCGCAGCGACAAAGGAGAACATCCATCCAGTAATACAGTGGAGAATTTGCTGCCAGGATTCACGATGAATGAGTGAATATTGATGAAGTTCAAAACTCCACCGGGTCCTCTTTTTTCCATCTTTCCCTCTCAACATCACTCCAGTGGAGGATGGTAAAGGGGGGAGGGGCTTATAGTGGCGGTGAGAGGCTCCTTCCTCCATATTCAGAATCCCAGCGTCGTGTGCGCCGGGGTCTCAGAAGCAGATCAATCTCACTTTGAAGCACGGAGGGGCTTCATTTGTTTGTGAAGGATGTGAGGTGCTGCCTAAGTGACGACCACGATTCTTCAAAACCCACTCGCAGTTGACACTCGGTGCTCCTGAATTCATTGTGATTTTTTTTCGGGGAGGGGAGGGGGGCAGCTTTAAGTTTGAAGGAACACGACTGAATCACTTTGGAGGGGCTCGTTCAGGATTAAGATCTGAGAGCTTGGAAGTCAGATTTGTTACTCGACCATTTCCAATTTAAAAAAGCTGAGCTACTGAGGAAAGAGGGAATTTAATCTGGTTAAAGGTTTTGAATGTGCAGAAGGCATTTTATGACCCCCCAGTAAAACCTATTCTTTTATTTGAATATTAAAGACATTAAAAGTTCACTTAGACATTGACTTACAGAGGAAGTTAGAGCACAAGAGCATCAATATTCTTATTTAATAACAGATTATAGGTACTTATTTGGAAATTTGACTTGACTAGAGATGACTGCACCAAAAGCTTGGCTATACAAAAATCATTTCTCAATATTTTTTAACTTTAAAGAAACACCACTTTATAAAGAATTCACTAAAAGTCAAACAACAGCTTCAATAAATTTACCATAAATGGCAGCCATTTATGGATTTCTTTGCAACAATCTAAACCTCCCTTCTCCTTGTAATTGTATTTTTTTATTATTACTGTTATTACAAATATTTCTTTATTTTATTATATCTTTATAATTATTATTATTTTAAATATATATACATATATTGCCTGTTTGATTCTCATTTGTATTTGTTATATGTTCTGGAAAGAAAAAAAATACACAAATTTGAAGGTGTTGACAGACATTTGGTGCTGATATGTCTGTTTCTGTTTAATGTATGCACATCAATAAAAATATGAAACTGAAAAATCAAACAACAGCAGCGAATATTTTAGACCAATGCAGCAAAATTAAAGTCCAAGATACTTAATGTTGGGTAATCTTATTATTGGTGTTAGGGCTGGGTGTTATGATCGAAAAAACAAATTCAATACATTTTTCAAGAAATTTATTTTCCAATCTTAGTTGTTTTTTTTAAGCCGTAAAATAGAGACAATACGATTAAACTAAGACAATAACACACTCATCATAAGCTTACTTTAAAAGTGTGTTTAGGCCCATTTTTTCTGATTTTTGTCTGTAAGAACATAAAGAAATTATGTTTATTTGTACATTTATGCAAGAAACTGTTTTCTTGTGTGTCCCAGAGGGTCATGATTCTTCTGAGGAACAACTTGGCTGAAGGCTTTTAGGAAAAATAAACAAAAACATGCTCGCTGTAGTTTGGATGGAGGGAGTCTTTTTTTTTTTTTACATTTATGCTAAAGCTTTATTTCCCTGAAACTGCCTTATCATTATTTAACTCATTTTTTTTTAAGGTTTAATGTTCCTGTGCAGAAATGTCAGAATCTTTCACCTTATTTTACAATGCAAAAAAACAGAATATTGTTTGAAGGACAATACAGCATCCTTTAACACATATCATTTGTATCAGTAAACATGTTTATTTTTTCCCTACAGCTCCCTACAGCTTCCCTACAGCTTACAAAAAATCAAATATATACTTTTTAAATTGCAACTTACTATCCAGCCCTAGTTGCATCCATTTTTACGCTACATTAACATAGCTACTTTTTGGTAATAAAGGCGAGCAATGATCTACACATCAAGTCCAGTTTTTTACATTGTGAAAGTTTTCCACATTTTTTAACCTGGCCAACAATGTCAGAAATGCAGAAATGTTGTGGTTTCAGAGCACTTCTTTATTTTTGTTTTTTATTGCTTTTGTTTTATCTGATGCCTGTCATGACTCTAGTTTCATTAAGGATTATGATAAAGCTGAAGTTGAATTATGGATCATTTTAAGGATGACTGAGGGCTTTATCATGTGCCTTTTTAAAAGAAAAATATATGAATGGTTGAGACATGTAATATATGTTAATACTGTATATTTATTTTTAAATAAAAAAGAATAAAAGGGTCTTAACCGACAATCTTTTTGATAGAGACATCAAATCTGTGCTAACTATTCTCTTACTTCTGGTCCAAAAAAAAAAAAAGTGTATTTTGCTACGGTGGTCTGCTCCACAGGTCCCAGCAGCTAATATGTGGATTTCACAGATTGCAACTTTGTTCCCTTTGGAGAAATTGGCTTACAACCTTAACCACAAATCCAACCATTTCTGGAGACTGGAAGCCCTCAGACACAAACCTTCAAAAGCTTTAAGGACAATTTCTTAGTTTTGAATTATCTGTCTTTATTTCCAATTGACACTGTTTTGCTTTTGTTAATTTGGTGCGCAGCGATATTTTACTCAGCTATTCAATCTAAAAAGTTTGTGTTAACGTGATCACATTGTACTTCAATGTAATTAACATATCATATTTATGTTATTTTTTATGCAGCGCTTGCTGCTATTTTAGGGGTGGGTTTGTTTTGCTTTTCTATCTTTTGGATCTAATGGCCCTTTTCCATTAGCCCTACTCTACTTGACTCTACCCGGCTCTACTCTACTCGCCTTGTGCTGCTTTTCCATTAGCCCCAGTCGCCTGCTCAACAGGGTGCAGTGTCGCTGTAAACAGCTGAGCGGCACTTAGGTGACGTCATTTTGAGCGCGACACAACAATCTGTGGCTTTTTGTTACAAGTTGAGTAAAAAAGGAAAGCAGAAGAAGGCTGCAGGTGGTAAGAAGAAATACCCTTTAAGAGGCACATCAGAGTTTTGGAAGCTATTCAACAGAATGAAGCCGAGGACAAGAACAATCGAGCTGCAAAGAAAAGACGTATGAGGGTAAGCTAACGGTAGCTACCGCTAGCATGCTAGGTCGTCGCGCTCATGACTCATCAATGACGACATTGTCTGACCAATCAGTAGCCGGCAGTCGGTGACGTCATCTTTTAGTATCGACTCAGTTTGCTTGGAACTAGAGCGGAGAAGGTACTAAAACTAGCTTGTTTTAGGAGGTACCAGGCTAGTGGAAAGACGCCGCAAATCGAGCAGGGCCGAGTAGAGTAGGGCCAAGGCGTGCTAGTGGAGAAGGGCCATAAGTTTTGCTTTGTTTTATCAGTTCTTGTTTGTATTGTAAAAATGTGAAAAACTCAATAAAAAATAAATACAAAATTTTAAAAAGGGTCTTTTCCTTGATGAGACACTTGTGAGAGGACCTGGTTCACTGCTCAACATTTCATTCTTACTCAGATGTATTTCCTGTCCTGCAGTCCAGTTTTTAGTTTGTAGGTTGCATCTACCATAGAAACAAGTCCGCCTTGCGTCCGCGGCTCTTAAGCAGCGTGTCAGGCCATTCTTCTCAGAGTTTTAGCGGTGCAATGGTCCATGTGTTTCCCTCACAGTGTGTTTAGAAGAGGAGCCTCCATGTCTGCTCAGTTGTGCCTGCTTTACCAACACTATTGATTGCAGGTGATGTTCTGGACAGAGTCCATCTGACCTCTGGAGGGGCTTAAATACATCATTGTCCAGAGAGAGACCTCCTGAGACCGGCTGTGTGCTGCTCACAGACACACTGATAGAGTGGCAACGAAAAAAAAAAAAAGTCAGCAGGACACGTGGATAAGCACTTCTTACTGCTTTAGCTCTGCACAATCTAAAAATAACACTGCAGGGAGCAGCCAGGTTGGAAATGTTCTGACTGAAAAGCAGCAAACACCGTAAACTCCCATGGTCCTTTGGGCTGTTTAGGGAAGTGCAGGTTGAGTTCTGAGGATTATTTATCTTCAAATAAACCACTGGGCAAGTTACTTGGAATAAACTCATGTTTTTCTCATATTTTGGACATCAAACTCTGTTGTGAGCGGCATGGTGGTGCAGCAGGTAGTGAGTGTGTCTCACAGCAAGAAGGTTTGAACCCCATGTTGGAAAGAGCCTTTTACCACTTTCACAGTAAAACTAGCGGGTCAATGCAGCTTTTTCAACGTGGGTTAACTTGCTAACAATCGGCTAGTGACTGTTTTCCCACTGCCTGCAGACCCCGGTCTAATTGGCAGCAGATGAGCTGCGTGGCTGTTTTTTTTCCTCTGGCGCATCAAGCTGACATCATCATGTTGATGACATCATCAGCGCAATGAAACACGACCACGTAAACAATGGAAAGGATCATGGAGGCCGTGGATGCAGTTTTCTGTTCTTTATGTTTTTGTCTCTCTTTAAAAATGTACAAGCTCAGTGCTGATGATTCAAAGGTGGATGGAATTAGCTGCTGAGACGGCAAAGAGTCATGTAAGTTACAAATAGAGGAGGCGGGCATAATGTTATGCTGTGGGGATGTTACGCTGATATCATCCGTAAACTAGAAAAGCACTCTAAGAGCGAACCATAAATATTTGTCCTACCTTAATCTCATCTAAATATTTAGATTCCTTGACCATGAAAACATACCATTAGCAACTGGATTCATAATGATATCTATTTTAGCTCAGTGGTTATTCAAGAAAATCACATTTTTGGTCATGATAAATCCAGACGGTGATCAGGATCACTCCCAAAATCGAATCATTTGTTCCTTTTCCCAGTCCGGTCATTCCCTGAAAATTTAATCGAAATCCTTCCATAACTTTTTGAATTATGTTGCTAACAGAGAAACAAACAAACAAACAAACAAAAACAACAACAAACAAACAGACACTGGCAATAACATAACCTCCTTGGTGGAGGTAAATAGCGGGTTGACCTGGTTGTGATGGTCCCACTGAAGCCAATCACAGTCAAGCCGATAAAAACCTGCTTGCAGGGTCAGTGGACCTGGGTCGAAATGCAGATTAAACCTTTTCAAACTGCCGACAAGAGCCGATTGTTACCAGGTTTAAACAGGTTTTTTTGTCAGTCTGAAAGGGGGTTTTCTGTGTTGATTTTCTGAAAACAATGCCATTTAAATGCACTTTTCAATACAATAAACAAGTGCTTACTGTTATTTTAAATTGAAATAAGTAAATTCACCTTCATATATCCAGCTAATCCTTCTTAGAATAAGAAAATAACATATTTTGCATAAGTCACCCAGCCAAATTTGTCAAAGTCTTTGTTTTAATGCATATTTAAGTGCATTGACCTACCTTCTTCCTAAAGGAATTGATGAAGCTTCATGAAACATCCTTGGAAAAAACACTATAGAAAATTAACAAAGGTGATTCCCATTTTCTTTGGAGTTTGCATGTCTCCTCTCTGTGCTCTCCAAAAGAACTTGCCCATTGAGTTAATTGCCCTACAAATTGCCCTTAGGTATGGGTGTGTGTGTGAATGTTGTCCGTCTCTTTATGTGGCCCTGGGATTGGCTGGTAACAGGTTCAGCCCCCGTGACACCAAAAAGGAAAAGCAGCATAGAAAATAGATGAATGGACATTTTGACAGGCCTGTTTATAGTTTTAGTCATGTGATCATCATAATATGCTGCAAAATTATCTTTAAAAATTTTGCGGCATAATGTACAAAAACTTTCATTTGAAAGGGTTAAAAGTATGAAAATATTTTTTTGTATGAGCAAAAGCTAAAACCTCTGATGAAGAGAAAACTTACTGGTGTGTTCAATTTTGGGACTTAATACACTGAGTAGAATTTAAGTAATTTAGAGATGTACCAAAATAAAATTTCTTTGTCAACAAAACAATTATTCTTGCAAGTTTTGGAAGGTAAATTAACGTCCATTTTTTAAATGTATAACAGGACTGAAACTACTGAAATATCTGATGCAATGAATGTGGAGAATAATATTTAGATAAGATTGGTTTACAGCTATTTTCCAATATGTCCACTTCTGTGAATCGATGAGATTTGGGCGCTAAATTCGCTTTTTTAACCTTTACTTGATCCAAAAATGCCACAACGCTCTCATCCACATACATCCTGTCTACATTTCAGACCATCCCGCCCGCCCCATGTCATGATTACGTGATCTGCTCCTCTCGTCGCCTCGCGGTGAATTCTAATTGGCGTTATTAATCAGCAATCATGTTAACACTCTCCCTAATCTGTGTGGCACGCTCCTGCTCCATACACACCTCAGAGCCATTGATGGAAATCCAATGAGACATAGGTTTACCTGCCATGAAAGCACCTGAGCAGCAGCAGCAGCAGCCATCATCAGCACACACTGTTAGAGAGGAAGTAGACTTTAAATTAATTAACACCAGGCCTCGTGTAGCTCTGCTTTCTGTAAACAAACACTCTAATGTGGGCGCACTAATTAGAGATGCCAAGTTTCTTCATTCTCCCTCATACTTGATCTTTAGTCTTTGAGTCTGTTTTAAAATAGATGAGATTTTAGGGTTTATTTCTGGTCCAAGAGTGTCTGCGTACTTCATGTTTTTAATATTTTCACACAGTACATCTGTAAATCATTACTGAAGCTAAAAAAAATACCAATATCTTATAACAAGTAATCATTAACAGGGTCAAATTTAATGCTTTTTAATACCATTTTATACTGTAAAATTATTAACACCTTGACCGTGAACTCAAGAAATTTACACAGGTTTATTTTTTGTAAAAAAAAAAAAAAAGAAAAGAAAAGATATTTATATGAAATTTGTCATTACAAAAATCTCATCTTAAACATATAAGAAACAGGAAGACAGAGGATGGAAAGGAGCAGTAGCCAGTCTGCAGCAGTATGTTTTTCTTTTTCTTCATTTTATTTTACCTATTATCTATTATTATTTAAATCTATTTTCTTTCTTTTTATATTTCTTTTTTATTTTACTGATTCTTACTTTTCCCGAGGGAGTTTTTCCCAAAGGATTAATAAAGTACAATCAAATCTTATCTCTATCTGTTAAATCATACTTTATTGTTTTATATTATTATACAATTATTACCATAAATTCTTAAACATTTTCTTGAAAACTACATAAGGTATTTTTAATGCCACTGAGAATTCGATTAAATGCTTTTTAATGCCATTTAAGGCCTTAATTTTCCCTAAAACAATTTAATTACTATTGATGCTTTTTAATGAAACCTTGACAAAGCAATAAATTTGTATATCAGTTTTTATGATAAAGACCTGATCTGGTGATATAAAATATTAAAGAAGTGTTAAATATTCTTAAATTGATGTATTTTCTCTGGTTATTTCAATCCATGATAAAGACCAAAACATGTTTTTTAGTAGGGATGGGTTTTGAAAAGATTCTATTAATATAAAATCCATTCTGCTTATCGATCCAGTGGAAGAAAGTGAGAAGGGAAGCAAAAAGACAAATGATATTGATTCTTAACTGGACTTGGTTTTTGATCAACATCCCCACTTGTTAGGTTAACTAGTGGCCTGAAATTTGGCTCAGTTCAGGTGTGAGTGTTTAGATGGTTAACGTTGTCTCTGTCAGCCTTGTGATTGGCTGGTGACCAGTCAAGGGTTTACCCAGCTCCATGCCAGATGTCAGCCTACCAGGGGATCAGCGATGTAGAAAATGGATATGTGGATATATTTGAATATGTTGTTGCTGTTTATTTCCTTGTAAAAGCACCTCTGTCTTTATTTATAAGGTTTTGTCCCATAACCTCTCTTTATCTTAGTTTGGCTCAACTAGGGTTAGATGATTACAACACTCGATTTGCAGTTTTAATAATTTTTCTCCCTCAAAAAACAAAAACAAGTGACACAAAAATGACAAGAACCAAGTTTTGCCTTTATGTTATCCAAATATCTTCCCAAACCAAACAGAATTTCCCTCTTAAAGTTAAAGTTTGTGTCATAAACTGTTGATTATGTAGTTTGACGACATAACCACTGAAAGCTGAGCTATGTTCACAGCATAATAATATGGAACTCTGATCAATATTTCATCTAATTAATCAATCGATAAATAAATAACAATAAAAACTTTCATTGTGAAAATTGTAAAATTTCAGGATTTGTATTTTCAAACATTACAACAACTTAAAGGGACTGTGAGGAGAATCTATTACCGGCGACACAAAGACTCTGCTACCCATGAGCACGCACGGCGATTGTCGTAATGCTGTGTTCCAGTAACCTCGGAACTGGGAGTGACATCATCTCCAACTTATCGGCGTTCCAGTTGAAGTCTAAAAAAAACATGCCGATCTACCAGGCTATTGTTAGCTGTTGTTAGCACGCCCTGCGTTGTTGTATGAAGAATGTGATTGTCACTATGGCAGCATTTTTGTAAATATACAGTCAGTCTAACAATACGATGTATACAGCTGATCTAGAGTGACACACCCCAGTCAGAAGTGCAAATAAATGGATTATTACAGGAGCTAAATAACTGTTCACACTGGGGGCATCCATCTTCGATTGTTAGCTCGGGGGTGGCGAGGTTTCACCGAGTTCCCAGTACGAAATTCTGACTTTGGGGGGCATTCCAGCTGCACTTTCCTACTCGGAACTTGGAAATTCCTACTTCTGACTACAACTGGAATGCACCACTTTGTGCATTGCTTTACAACTTCTTTTTTCAACAACTTACAGGATGCAAAGCGACGAGGTAATGTATCTCTTTCTAGTTACATAGCGGTAGTTTTTTGAAGTGTGACAACAAGCAATTTTTGAAAAACTTAGTATCGTAGTTGTAGCCGGCTATATATCTCTACTTACAGCCCGGTGCTCTAAGACGTGTCCGAATAATATAAATTTGCTCTAGTTTTAATTGTCTTGTTCCCGAAGTTGAGTATCAAGGCCAGTCCAGCCCTGTCCTGTCCGACCCGACCAAGAAGCTAAGGAATAGCATTTATAGATAACCTATTTTGATGCTATAAAACTCATCTTAATGTGTGTATTTCGATCAGGCATATATCTGAAAATGAGACTTTCTTGCAATTACTTAGAAACTCCTCACTCCTCCCTTTAATATTTCAGTTTGACAAGAAAAAAAAAAGATTTTTAATTTTTAAATCTTCTGCAGAAAAAAATAACCGAATTAATTTATTCAATCAACGCGTTGTCCAGCCCTAGGCTATACCAGTGGATGTAGGCAAGTAATATCAGGGCACATGTTTAAAGTACATGCGACCACAAATGACATTAAAACTCTAAGGCATCAACCCTTCAATATTCTGAATTGTCGGATCTGCTTTATTGAAAAACCAACAGATATTCTAAAGCCCAGTAACATAACAAGCCAATCAGATGAAGTCTAAATTCAGGTTTTAACGGTGTGTCGTGAACGCCATCCACAGTGTGACCCTTTTGTCTGAGGTCAGGCTTCATCACTGATTCTAATTTTTATGCCAAAACTTATTCATGAGTTTATTTCTCAGTGACTCTTCTTCCAAAATCAGGCCTCAGTGCTCTCTCTGTTTCCCTGATTTCCATTTCATATCTGAAACTCTCACGCGCTCAGCTCTGCGTGATAGCAGCTCATGGGTGATGATTTTCAAATCGATTTGCCTCTCTCACAAACGAAGGAGGGCACAAAAGCCTGAGCGATCAGTCCAAGGCTGGCTGCTTTTGGCCCCAGAGAGGAGCGATGCTGCGTGAGAGGAGGGCAAGCATGGCTGATTTGAATCATGAAGAATAATGTTTAGCCTGGCAGATGATTAGGGATGTTAATTTTTTTTCTTTTTTTGTTTGGGAGGTGGGGTTAAAAGGGGGCTGGCACTCGGTGATGTCACGTTGGCGATCTGAACAATCTGGCAGGGGCCGGTTCCTGGCGAAACGCTGCTCAATTTGCTGGGGCTGCTGCTCCATTTGCCTGTTAATGAGCGCTGTTGTTGGAGGTACCCATGTGTGCCATGTCAGGAGGCGAGCAGGCAGCACCTTCACCTGACGCTCTGACCACGCCGGAGGAAAAAAAAAATGGCAGCCACGGTGACAGATGTTTGCACAGTCCTGGGGAGGGAGCCATGGGAGAGGTGTACAGTCAGAGGGCCAGGATGTATCGACTGCTGCAACATGTGTCTGCAGCAGAGTTTATCCAGTGTGAGTCCAAAACAAGGAGTCTGCTATTTACTCTGAAACAACATGTGACAAGAGCAGGTCCCAAAATGTGACAAATCTCAAGTCAAATGGCACAGAAGAGCAAAACTGAACCAATCAAAATCAAGAAGGGGCAGGACGTCTGATGAAACAACAGTGGCGGAGGTGAAAATGATCTGTCTCATGCTGTTATCATCCAGTCAAATGTTTACAAAATGGCCACAAGCCACTAGCTGGGGCTGTAACTGCAGTCTTTGTTCCTATTGATGGAGTCTAACCTGGATAAACACAACCAGGCAGTGAGGAAAACGATTTACTAATAACACTTTGAGAGTATTATGAGTGATTAAAGATAAAACTGGAGGCTGAGGCAGTTGATATTTACACCTTAGGCATGGAATAACCTCGAAAATAGCTAAAGATGAATTTATTGATATGACTAAGAGAGTTTACAGGATAATAAAGAACATGGTGAAAGAGAAGTGCAGCTGTTTTTCATGAGAGGTTACATTTTTGTACATTTTGAAAGCCTGTTTTAAAATGTGAGTTGTTGTGCTGTTTAATGTTCTGTTCTTGTTGTTTTAATGTTGTAACATTGCATTGGCTAAAACCTTGGTCGGGGCTCTCTTTTAAAAAAGATTTTTAATTGCAATAGGACTTCCTGGTTTAATAAAAGTAAAATAAAAATATACTTTTATATGAACAATTCAGCACTGACCTGCAGACCAGAGGTGCCAACCGCTGTTGATCAATACTGGGTCATGAAGAAATTAAAACAATTAATTTAAAAAATCCCTTTTTTAATAACTATGGCTAAAGTGTTCAATTTCTTTAAAGGATCATTAAAGAATCAACAGGTCCTTGCATATCCATCTGTGAAGCTCGACTGTTCATTGCTTACAGGCTCTCTGTCCCTATTACCACAGTGAAAAAGTACAACCTGAGATAAACTCACGGTTCAACCTTCTAATCATGCACTCCTCCACCTGTGTGCTGAACATAGCTGTAAACACTTCTGACTTTGCCCTTCTAACTGGAGGACATCGTCAACACCTTTTGGATGCAGTTATTACAACATTTCTCTCTGCAGTCAGAAGGTGTAGCGGTGTATCTAGTAACTTTGTGTCAAATGGTGACTCTAATCTGACAGCGTTCCCAGCAGAAATTTTCTATTCGAAACATGAAAAACATGACATCTCAGTACAACTAAGCTGCAGCATTATGATGTTCAGCCAAATTCAGTCTACAATAGTCTTGTCACATATATGTTGATAACTGAATATCTCTGGTTATTTGCATGTATGCAGCAGACGAGTCTACACTGCTCTGCTTTTTTTGTCTGCTTTTCTTGTTTAAGGTCATTACACAACAGGTTGCCTAATGAAATTAAATTGTGTTTCCATCTTGATGGGTTAATTAATAGCAGAAAAAATAATATATTCATCATAAACATCCTTAGTTTGGGTTTCATCCCACTGTGAACTTAACTCTGGTTTGTTTAAAAGAAAAGCTGGTAACCATGTTTCTTTAAGTGGACTAGTTTGTGTTTTTTAGTCTGTAGCCAAGTGTGTGAGTTTTCATTAAGGGCTACACATTACCAGTATGATGTCTGTATTGGCAGATAATTGCTTCAAAAACTAAGAATTGGTGTCAGCATATTAGATGCCAATATTAGGAGTATTAAACTTTAACTTTAATGCATTTCGCATATATACAGTATTTTGACTTTAAAGTTAAAGCTCCTAAAAAAGGCAGATTCTTGTCAATAGATAAGTAAATCTTGTTAAAGTATGTCTTAAGAGTTACTGTTAAAATATTAATAGGCATATAACATAGACGGAATCCAAAAATAAACTTCTTTTAGATATTTTAAAATATGTTATTGGTCAAAAAATACCAAAAGAACTTCCCAAAAGAGTGAAGTAAAGTTTGTTTGGCCTGGACAGACATGTTAGTTATGGCGGTGACTCCAGATGAACATAAGGTTGTCAACAACATGCTGAAGAAGCAGAAGAATCTTCTGACTTGAGATGAAAACTGAAGGTTGCTGTGGTTATTCATTGACCCGTCAGAGAGCAAAGTGCCGATATCTCAGCTGTACATTGTAGCAGCATCCCACAGTGCATCATTAAACAGATCCATAAAACAGACAGGAAAGCAGACCCAAACTTTAATGACTGTGATCTGAGATAAGTATAAATACGGTGTAATTCAGCCAGGTTTCATGCCTGGTTAAGCATGTACATCTTTTTGGCGGCTCGCTAACTGATATTACTTCAGTGCAATATTTCAGAGCACGAAATTAACTCTGATGTGTGAGCGGGCTCGGATCGGTCCGGCTCTCCAAACTGTCTTGTGATTATATCGAGATGGATAGAGGAAGTGGAGCACAAAAACTCCCCACAATCTACAAGCTGTCCTGGCAAATTTAAATACGCCTGGAAAGAGAAAACACAAAAACAAATGAGGGGAATTATTCTGTAATGTTTTCACTGCTGGAAAATAGGTAATAAACACCCTGAGAGTGTTTTTGGAGGCAGTTTGTTTTCTGTCTGATTACTAAATCCAGCCTTGATTTACAGATGTAAATATGCTGCTAAAAGCCCCCTCCTCCCGCTCTGCATCCCCTCCCTCCCTCTCCTCCTCCATCTGGCGCACAATAGTTTAAAATTCTTAATCCATGAGCAACCATTGAACATTAGTGAATTGCAAATTACAGATGTTTTACTGTCTCTGCCTCTTCTTTTTTTCCCTGTTTTGATCCGTGCGTCCCACTGTCACTCAGTGTCGCGCACGCATCCCTCGCTCCCCTGCATTCATTAGACGCCCTGTGCCATCATGGCACCATATGACACTGTCATCATTTGGTAATTAAACCTTTGCTCGTTTAAATATGAAAAGCTGGCAAGGGTGGGATCATAAACAATGTTGCGCAAACCAGATTTTCCGGGGCTAAATGAGAAGTCGAGCAACATCGTGCCAGAGATTGATTTTTTTTTTCAGTCTTCACTTGCAGGAAAATGAAAAACAAACTGGTGCCAAACATATTAGATTGTCTCACATTTAAATTCATATAAACAGGCAGCACTCCGAGCATTTTAGAAAACAAACTCCTGCTCTGTCTCTGAAGCTGACACTATGACAGACAGCCAGGTGTAAGCACTAAATAATCAAACATGTTAACTCTTCTAACCTGTAAAAGTAGTAAAATAAGAGATTTGTGTTCCTTAATGGTCACATATATTGCATAATCATTTTAGCAGTTTGGGAACCCACATGAAGCAATTTATTGAAGAGTATTGTAAATGACCAATGTAAATTAAACAGCGAAGAGAGTTAGCCTATGCTAAATATTGGACAATATGGCTCATAATAACATCCTTTTTTAATAAGTACTGATCTGCTCGTATGAGGGATGCAAGATATTGTGTTTTTGCAGATATATGTTGATATTTCTGAATTAACTTTTGTCGATATCAATATTGATTCCTACATTTTTTGGTTGAACTATTGGCCCTTTTCCATTAGCCCTGCTCTACTCCACCTGACTCTACCCAGCTCTACTCTACTCACCTTGTGCTGCTTTTCCATTAGCCCCAGTCGCCTGCCCAACGGGGTGCAGTGTCGCTGTGAACAGCTGAGCAGCACTGCGGTGTCGTCATTTTGAACGCGACACAACAATCTGTGGCTTTTTGTCACAAACCAATAAAAAAGGAAAGCAGAAGAAGGCTGCAGGTGGCAAGAAGAAATACCTCTTGAGAAGCACAGGAGAGTTTTGAAAGCTATACAACAGAATGAAGCCGAGGACGAGAGCAATCGAGCTGCAAAGAAAAGGTGTATGAGGGTAAGCTAATGGTAGCTACCGCTAGCATGCTAGGTCATCGCGCTCATGACTCATCGATGGCGACATTGTCTGACCAATCAATAACGGGCAGTCGTTGACATCATCTGTTAGCATAGACTCAGCTAGCTTAGAACCAGAGCGGAGTAGGTACTAAAACTAGCTTGTTTTAGGAGGTACCAGGCTAGTGGAAAGACGCTGCAAATCGAGTAGAGCTGAGTAGAGTAGGGCCAAGGCGTGCTAGTGGAAAAGGGCCATATGTAGACTAGGTTTAAATAAAACGGACCTGTCCCTCACACTGTTATAGTTTGTTTGCTTTAGAAATAGATGTGAAAAAAAGACAAAACTTTTCATTCTGTAAAACCAACACTGATCATTTTTAAATGTAGATGTTTAGTAATAGTTAGAACAAGTATCATGGTAAATTCATATATTCTGTAGATATTTCAGCTAATATAAGGAATATTAACAGCCAATTAAGGGTGTCTTGATCTGATATTGACATCGAATATCGGTCCAATATTAGCAAAAAAACAAATGTCAGATTAAATCGGCCTGCATCTAAAATGTCCGATACAAGCACTGCAATACAAGTAGTCCATTCTAATTTATTTTTTACTTATTTAGTTATAAAATATTATTATGTTTAATTAAACACAGTGGTTATTTTGCAGTTTAAAAATATATGTTTTTGTTATAACTGAATTTATTGAGGTTACTTTTCAGGGTCTTCTAATTTATCTTTCATTTATTTTACTTAGCTGTACTATATTCTTATGTTTAAGGTTAAATTTATTCAACCCATTGGTTAAAACCAAATGGGTCAGTTTTTCTAATACCTACTATTGCGGACTACTGTTCTCTGTTTGAGCAATCTCACTTGATCAAGCCTTTTCTTACAGTCCATACTACAAAATAAGTAATAAAAGTATGTATGATTACTGCTGATATCGGTATCGGCCGATACTCAAGGCTGCAATATCAGTACCTTATCAGAGGTGAAAAAGTTGTATTGGTACAACCCTATTGCCAATATGTACCAGCCAGTTTACTATGATTCCTGCCCTCCAAACCTGCACTGTTTCATTCGTTTGTGCATGACAGCAGAAAAATATGTTAATGTAAATCACTGCTTACAAAGTTCTAAATATGTTTTAGATTGGACCTGAAAGGAATTGAAGTTAATGTAAAAATCAGTACTTTAAATCTGAACAAGTACTTGAGTACTCTTCATTATCTTATGTTGCCCACAGACCTGCCAATGGCTGAAGTTTTGTTAATGAAATAACATATAAGATTGATATAACGCTAAGTTTTGGTTGCCCCTTGACACGGAAAAAACATCCATAGCCCTGCAGTTTGAACAAGATCATATCATTATCCTGAAGAAATTAAAAGAAGATAACGTAATATAATACATTAAAATAAAAGAAGTCAAAACAAGCACACGGGACCGTTAAGAGTCGCTTAAGAGTTTACCTGATGACTGTAGGCAGAGACAGGCTAACACTACCCATTAACTCCCAGTGATTAAGCTAAGCTAGTTAGCAGTGGGTGAGCTCTGCCTGTCTCTTCCTTGTTGAAAGAATAAGGTCTATAGCTGTGTTTGAAATCGTTTCCCATCACAGACTTAGTGCACTATATAGTGTGTTTACCATTTTGTAGTGTTGTTTGGATTCTCAGCAGTACTGTATAGTGCACTATAAAATACCCACAAACATACCCTGGATTGTACTCCCGTATCCCACAATGCAATGCAGTCATGTTTTTCCAGATAAGAAGAAAAAGAAGGTTGCTAAGGCGCAAATTGGCACTGCTTTCATCTATAAATGTTAATGGTAATGTACACGTTTGTAGCGTAGCTTCTTTTTACATCTTTATTCATCTACTTATGCTTCTGAGCGCCCGGTTTATTTACATGATTCTTGGCACATTCACAAGAATATCCGGCTCATCTACTGACGCTATGATGTTAAGAAAATTTCAGTGTAGTGTCCGAAATCTCATTTGGTCATTCCCTATGTAGTCCACTACTTCATTTACACTACGAAGGAAATAGTGAGTTGGTGAATGAGTGGATGTTTTCAAACACAGCTAATCTACCGGTCATGGGCTCGGAAGTGAGGCAAGACACAAAAGCAAAAAATGTTGGTGTGACCCTTTAAATAAATTAAGATACACTGCCTGGCCAAAAAAAAGTTGTCGCTTTGATTTAACTAAGCAAATAGTAACGAGCCTTC
The DNA here is from genome assembly GCA_036419115.1 of Scarus forsteni. Lineage (NCBI taxonomy): Eukaryota > Metazoa > Chordata > Actinopteri > Labriformes > Labridae > Scarus > Scarus forsteni. Next base: position 8,933,592 of record JAZDUH010000263.1, read on the forward strand.
TATTGGATAATTCCTGCATGGGTGATTATATTTCAGCTGGAAACAAGTTATTTAACCTCAGCTGATGCAATGAGCAGCTTCTCATTTCTTAAACAACCATGTCAAAGACACATCATGTGGTCGTGGAAAAGATGTTAGTCTGTTTAAGAAGGTCAAATCATTGGCATCAAGCAGAGAAAACATCTAAGGAGATTGAAAAAACTACTAAAATCAGGTTAAGAACTGTCCAACACATTAAAAACTGGAAGGATAGTGGGGAGCCATCGTCATCAAGGAAGAAATGTGGTCAGAAGAAAATCCTGAATGATCGTGATCGGCGAATCACATAAAAGTTTGGCCGAATCAAATTGAAGAAAAACAACAGTAGAACTCAGGGGTGTGTTTAACAGTGAAAGTAAGAGCATTTCCGCACACACAATGCGAAGGGAACTCAAGGGATTGGGACTGAACAGCTGTGTAGCCTTAAGAAAACCACTAATCAGTAAGGCTAACCAGAAAAAAGCTTCAGTTTGCTAGGGAGCATAAAGATCGGACTGTGGAGGACTGGAAGAAGGTCATGTGGTCTGATGAGTCCAGATTGACCCTGTTCCAGAGTGATGGGAGCACCAGGGTAAGAAGAAAGGCAGGTGAAGTGATGCACCCATCATGCCTAGTGCCTACTGTACAAGCCTGTGGGGGCAGTGTTGTGATCTGGGACAAATCTGTGACATTGTAGAAGCTTATCGAAACAACGCCACAGCGAATGAGTGCTTTAATCAAAGCTTAAGGCAGCCCAAACAAATATTAGAGCGTGTGACCTTTTTTTGGTGGTGGCCAGGTAGTGTATGTCAGTGAAAAAAACAAATTGTACCTTTAAATGGCCAGATTGAGTTTTCTTTCTTGATCCTCAGACCATCATTTGAACAGCCTGTACAGATTACGCCTCCCCTCATTCACTCTCGAGGTAAACAGTGATAATAAACCATCACATGACCACGTCCAACACCAATATGTGCACAATAACATCATCTGCAGCCTCCTCACTCAGGACACAACACTGCTGCTCTTCTATTTTCTACTCACACTTCTGTGCTCCATCATGTTGGACCAGCAGACAATAAAACCTCCTCAGCGCCCGAGGACAACAGCATCGTCCTCCAGATCCTCATCTACATCCACGCGGGCCTCCATCACTGCAGATTTAACCAAACAGCAGCAGAGAGGGAGGAATGCCCGAGCCATTACAAGCCAAACTACTGTCTTTTTATTACCACTAAACAATCTTCCCTCGGAGCCGTCCTTTAGCGCTCCTCGGTGAGAAAAGTGTGTGGGAGGAGGCCGTTCCCTCGCATTATGGCTCTCCATAGATCAAGGTCACAATTTTCATGATCATTACACCACTGAAGGTGACAGGAAGCATTTACAGAAGTGATCAGGAGCTTATGTGGGAGCTGCTCATCCGTAGATTTCTGGGGGAGAGGGAATATATGTGTACACGCACACACACAAACTAATCAGCAAATCACACTGTGCGCTTGATATCACACCCTCGTTACGAAGGAGACAACTAGACACAAAGGAGGAAAAATGAGGGGTAAAAACGAGGGGGGAATTAAGGAAGTCAACATTTGTGGGTTCAAAGGAGGTGGCTGCTACATTATGCATTCACACGCTGCCATAGGCTAACACATGTCAGCGGCCCGGTGGACACAAGCGCTGTTCCCATATTGCTGACATGTGATTTGAAGCTGTTGGCTGTCTGGTTGGGACGCAGGCAGCTGGCGGGACACCTAAGAGCCGCCTCAGGGTGATCTCTGCAGCACACACATACACGCAGAGGGGACGGAGGGCGTGAGAGCTTCCAGCTTCTCCAGCAGCTTTGAAACCAGGGGCCTTATGGGGGCTTCTCATGGTGGCTGTTTGTGTTTGGGAGAATAAAAATTCTGGTGCTCTCTGCCTTGCTATGTCTCCTCTTTCTGTCTCAATGTCCCAGTCCTGGAAAGATGCTTAAGAACAAGTCTGACTCTGTTTGAGGTTTCTGCTTGTTATAAGGCAGTGTCAATTGTCTAAAACATTGCTATAAGTACACCTCTGCATAATAGGGGTGGGGGAAAAAAGGATTCACATAAGTATCGGGATTTTATGTTTGATGATTTTTTTTGTTTTGAAATCATTTTTTTCCAAGTTTAAATGCTTCATTTTAGTCCGTGTTAATAAGGCACTTTTAAATACAATCCAGTCTTTTGAGGAGAGAGTATAACAGCTGGTTAAAAACATATTGCTGAATAAATCCTAAAAACAGACTCACATGTGTTGTGTGTTTTTTCCTGAAATTGTCTGTAGGCATCATCATTGTTCATCTTTTTTTGCTGGTATTAAAAAAGCTAACTAAAGATTGCAAAAATCGGCAATATCGTAGAATCGCAATTTAAATCAAAACGGCACCTAATCGGGAGAAAAGCGTATCGCCCCAGCCCTTTTTATTTTTCTGAAAAATGCATGGTTTTCACAAACCCGTAGTCATATCGTATCGATATCGGGATATCTGTCATAAATATCGAGATTTGATCATTTCTCCATATCGTTCAGCTCTAGTGTCGATCTGTTCTGTCCTTCTATCTTATTGTCTTATTCCAGTACGTCCAGGCAGATGATTTTGATTAACAAGTCTAGTTCTGTATGAGCTGTCTGACTGTCAGGGCGTAGGTGGCACCGTTGGATAGTGCACCTGGTGTGTTCAGGAGGTTGCAGGTTCGAGCCCAGCTGCAGGCGACACATGGCAATGTGTCCTTGAGCAAGACACTTAACCCCAAGTTGCTCCCACTGCTGCGTCAGTGGAGTGTAAATGGGAATGAAAGGGCGTGAATGTGTAAGAGATACTGGTGGATAACTAACATAGAAACTCAGAACCATCAGTGAGTGAATGTGAGAATGAATGGATGTGAATGGGTAAGTATGACCTGCGGTGTGAATCAGCTCTGAGTAGTCAAAGACTGAAACGCTATATAAACTCAAGTCCATTTACCATTTACCTTCTCTTTTTAAAATTACCGTTATACCGTGTTAGATTACCACACTGCGTCAATAACTCACGGTGATGCTGCTCTTTGACTGGAAAAGCCAGAAATATGTGTGTCTGCTCCTCGATGAAGCAGCCTCACGGGAAGCGCGCATGTGCAGTGTGCTTTGTTTGGCCTCTAAGTCTGAGAGCCAAAGTTAGAGACACAGTGGAGATTTTTTCTCTCGAAATGGACTCTGAAGTCTGGTCGAATTTTGGGTTTTACAAGGATGCCGAGGGGAAACTGATAGAAGACAGTCGTCCTGTCTAAACACGAGGCTGCAGGGAAAGAAAAAGACGTGAGTGGTTAAAAAGTCCGTAACTCCTCAAGTAATAGAGATAGATAGAGAGAGAGGGAGGATTCAGTCATACCTGAGAGAATTATAGGTGGTTTATCAGTATTCTGTCTAAATAATGTATAAATCTTGTAAATAATAGCATAAGTATAATTCTGGAGTGTGTTCTTGCTGTTCTTTTGCCCTGTATTAGCTGTGATTCGTAGTAGATCGTCCTTATCTTTTTTTTCATAGTTCATTTTTTATGGATTTCATTGATCGTAATTTGGAAAAATTAGAGGAGAAAATATCGAGGAGATCTGCCATGGATAGGGGAGACCTGAGAAGAGTCATGAAGGGGGCTAACTGCTTCAGGGACTATCGTTAGTTAAAAAAGAAAAGAAAAAAAAAAGGCCTGGACACTATGATGAGCTGTAAAATGGGCACTAATGCTGCAGGTAAACAAAAATGTGAGTGTTTGTAAAATAGCTTAAGATTATTTTTTGTCATCTCAAATCTTTTAACATGTTCATTTACAATTGTTTATCAAGAGAATCCTTTAAAGTTCAAATCTGTTTTTTCTTTTCTTGTTATTAAACACTGTTCAAGCATTTATAACAATAATGACAAATACTTGCTAGAATTGTTTACTTTTATTTCTCTTGAAAGAAGGGTAAAATGTACTCAAAGAGCATTTCTCGACACATTTATTGACAAAAAGACAGAAGAACTGTTATGATTATAATATTAAAAGGGTTAAATGATTTCAGTTGTGTGTTAAAGTACTTTTGAACATTTTGAGCACACTGCAACAATACCGCGATAATAATGATAACTGTGATCATTTTGGTCACAACAACCATGATACAAAATTTTCATATCGTTACATCCCTACGGCAGACACAAGTTTTTCTCACCATCAATAGAGGGATGTTTGTCTATTTGTCTTTATCTATCTCTGATCTCTGACGACCTGTTTCTCTTCCTGATGGCCTTCAAACACAAATGTTGGTTCTTTTCAAGTTTTCTACCTGTTAAAAAGAAGTTCATCCTTGTCATTGTTGCCACATTAGTAAGGGTTTTGTTTCTCGCACTCTCTGTGTCTCTTGTTTCTTTAGTGTCTCATCTTGGCTATTTAAGGCTGATGGCTTTCTAAAACAGTTCTGGTCCTGTTGAAGGGTTCTGCCTCTAAAAGCAATATATTTCCTACCAGAATTGTTTTTGTTATCTGTTTTTAACTTCTGTTCTCCCATCATCTCATTTTAACAGTCTAGGAAGATGGCTTCCTCTTTATAACTCTAGTTCTCTTTGGGGTTTCTGCCAGGTAAAAGAAACTTTTTTCTTGCCGTCTGTCATCTTTCCCATTTTCTCTTACTCTCTTTGTTTTCCTATTCTTACGAGCAGAGGTCTCAACCTTTCAACAGTTTGTTTTGTATGCTACTGCTATGTTGTTTTCCCTTTTCTGTCATTTTCCATCCCTCTTTCCTGTCCATTTCATTGTAGTTGAAGGCTATTAGTCAGTTAAAATAGTTGTTGTTTGCTAGCTACTCGCATCAATCGTTCACAATGGGGCAGATAGTATGACTGTTTCTCTTGTCTATCTTCAAGCCTAATTTCTTGGCCTCTTTGATGGTGGTAGATTCACTTATGAGTCTGGTTTTATTTGAATTTCTTGCCAGATATACTAAAGTTTGTAAAATCCATTACTGTCTGTCCTTTTACCCCAAATTGTTCTTGATAGATCGGTGTCCACAAATTAGTCTGGTCTCACTTGTGGTCTCTGCCTCACTCTTTTTGCTTGGAACTTAGATCAAGTGCTTCGAAGAATGATGAATAGTTCGACTTTAAACATCTCTGTTGTCTTGCCTCTCCCATTATCCCACCCTCCCTGCCAATCAGGTAAAAGCAGATGGCTGTCGACCAAAGTGCCTGGTTCTGCTTGAGGTTTTTTTGCCTGTTAAAAAGCTTCTCAGTCCAACTGTTGCTCTTGTAGCCCATTAGTGGATTAATCTCTAAGAGTCTGAAATGACAAGAGATTGATTCTGAACTGATTTGGTGCTTTTTAGATCAGAGAAAATGATCAAAATTGATGAAAAAAAGTGAAACTCAAGAACAAAAGTCCACTCAACTTGTGAAAAAAAAGAAGCTGGCAATTAATATTCTTCCACTTTAGTTTCCAATGCCCTTAAAATTCTTACTGTAAAGCCTCCAACCAGAAGGGCACACATTTAACTATTCATGTGGAAAGTTTGATGGGGAGGAGAAGGGATTTAGCCCGAGTTCCCAGTACAATAATGCAACACAGAGAGAGAATCTTTTTTTTGAAAATGACAAGATACAGTCCTATTTTTAATCCAACAGCACTGCGGGGCAAATTTAACAATTACTCGCAAATCTGCATAATGAATGAGGAGCGGGAGTGTATTTTTAAGTCTGTATTCCCCAACTTGGTGTGTTAATGTATGAGAGGTAGAAGGACGTGGAGGAAATATCCTGAATGTTTGTGAAGAACAAGATAGGATGCTGTGTTTTGGGGAGTGGATTTAAATGACTGTGATTGCGATAAATATTAGAATAAATATAATCATGAATATTTGTATTAATTTGGGACATCTACCAGGTTTAAATGCAAATGAGATGTTAATTTTTCTTAATGATTTGCTGTACCTGAGGCATGCAGAGGCTCAGAAACTCGACTGTCTGACTGCTCTTGTGCTCAGGGTATGAAAAGTAATTTAACAAAGTGTTTTCCAATCAAAGTAATGTAACCTGATTCCACTCGCATTTGGAGCTTTAATATATTACAAAATCACCACAACCACTGACTCTTCATGTGCATGTGTGGCTAGAGGACTAATAACGGGGCAGATCACCAGCTGAAAAGCCAACCTGAAACACCGGAGCAGAAATAAGACCAAACCAGAGGCAGATTAGAGCAGTAAAAAGTCTTTTTTTGACATGACGGATACCATGGGAGCAGCTGAAGAGGCCCCATGTGTGTGTTTTATCTTCTGAAATACGACCCTGACAGCTGTAAACCTCAGCATTGACTTTTACGTGGATTCTTATTTTTTGATGTCCTTCCATCAAAGACAGTAAACGGTCAAAATGGTGGCAGTTTAACCCTCCTGACAAACGTGGCGATGATAAATAAGATGTGCAATTATGCAGAATTTAGCCAAATAATAAGAGAAATAAACTAAAATGTGTTTTCTCTACTGAAGTGATGGACACCACTGCATATATACATAAAGCCTAACATTTATTTTTCAGTCTTTAAAGTTGATTTTGCACACTAAGTAACCAGTTCAACCTTTAACGTTTTAAACATAAATCCAGGCTACATTGAAACACGTGAAAAGTGATGTATGAAAGTTGCTTCAGTGCATTAAAAGGATAATATGAATGGTGTAAATAGTTCAGCATAGACTAATTTTCAAGCTACCTTCACAATAACAATACATTTATTTATAAAGCAGCTTTAAAAACTGAATTTTACAAAGTGCTTAATAACAAAGACAAACTAAGGGAACGATAAAAGGAGCATAAACTGCTAGAAAGTTTCAGATAAATGAATGAAATCTGGGACATTTGAAGTTCCATACAAACATCCAGCATTAGTATAACTAAGTTTTATCAATAAAGAAGATTTAAAATGGTACAGATAACAAGAAGAGTTGACACTAATTTCATTTTCAGTGATTTTTTTGGACATTATAGACTGCAAGATGGTGATTTAGGACACCAAAATGTCCAATATTCAATTTAAATGTTTGTTCTGATTTGAAAAGAAATAACTGTGATCATTGTCTGATCACATGAAAACAAGTATCAGCGTGAAAATGCTCATGTGCACAAAATTTAAGACACAGTTAAAATTAACAATGATCACGTCTGTCAACACTTTTTTTTGTTTTTTTTTAAATACAAGAGCATACAAGAAAATTTTGTCGTTTCTGTTTTAGTTTGGAAATATTGAGAAGGGTGTTTTAAGTGAGCGTCAGAGAAAGAAAAGCTGAAACAAAATCAGTTTTGTTGATTTCGTTTCAATCGTCCGCTGCAAAAAATATGAGTTAGCCAGTAACGCTGATGTATTTTTCTATGCCACTTTTTGGGCACCCATTGACCACACCCACCTACAATAATGTGGTTTTGGCTAATCACAGTTTCACAGTTTTAATGGTAGAAAACATGCCTTTTTTTTAATGTCCCAATTTACCTTATTTCCTGACATACCTGGGATTATCTTAGAACATTTAAACCTGATGATTGATGATATAAATGAAGAAAGAAATATTTTATTTAATTATTAAATACTTTCAAACTTATTGTAAGTTTGTTCTGTTTGATACATTCGCATGCATGTCTCAATTTATATATTTATAAGCTTGATTTTGTTGATTGATAGAAATTTTCTTTCAATAAAATTCATACTATAGTGTATGAATTCACACAAATGTCTTTAATCAAGGTTCCCAATGCAAGAACGTGGGAAAATTATGAAATGCAAATATTTTTCAGTTGTGTTTATATTGTTGTTGGAAAAGTGATAATGAAGTAATAAGTGAATTTACTTTGCTGTAATTGTTTTCCTAAAATAATTTTATGAAGCACAAGTATATGATATTCGGCTGGAAATGAAATGCACAGGTATTTTTAAGAACAATAAAAACTCATTGTTTTAACCGATCGTTACAGAAAAGTATTAGGGCCATTTTTGATGGGAAAAATTTCCAGCAGGTTGAGATTAAAGTCAAAATGACTAGAATAAAGTCTAAATTTTGAGATAAAAGGCAAATGGCCAGATAAAAGTTGAAATGTGGACAATAAATTGAAATACAATTTCGTGATAAAAGTCAAAATGATGACATTAAATTGAAAATGTTAAGAAAAAAAGTCGAAAGTCAAGAATAACACAATGTATTTCAACTTTATTCTCAACATTTGAAGTTCAATCTCGAAATTTCAACTTCAATCTTGACTTCCCTTAAATTATTTTCTTCATCTAACATGGCCCTTATACTCTTCCGTACATTGTAAAGTCTCAACTAACATTATTTTTTCAAGCCTGTTCGCAGTGTTGGCTTACATTTCCTTTATCTATGAAGTAAAGACACTTTTTATGCTGCGAGTTTTCAACATGACGTATCGATGTGGCTCACGGTGGCAGTGAGAAAAGGATCCATTTCCTTTGTGATAACCAAAGTTGCCCATCCCTTACATTCTGTGTACAAAAAAATTGAATAGAAACTAAAAAATGTATTCATTTTGTATGAAAATCTTAACCGTGAACAGGCTGTTGTAGTTATTTTTCATTAAACAGAGCATGATCAAGTCAAAGAGTAAATACAGTTAAATTCATAAAACATATATGAAGGGCTTTGCTGTGTTTTTGTGAGATAAATAAAAAAATAAATAATCTCGAGGGTTAAAAAACACGTCTCACATACTAATTTTACATTCAAACGAGGAGGGGATCAATGGGGAAAAACAGTTGTAATGATCCAATTAATTATGGGCAAAATTAAAAGCAAGTGCAAAATCAATCCTTCACGGTGTGGAGGATGGAGTCAGAGTGCTGCTCCATCTGTTCACACTGAGCAGATCGAGTGTGCGTTACCTCTGCTGGGGTAAAGGACACAGAGCACACAGTAAATAGAAATATATACAGTTACAGAGTGAAGGACACGGGTTTAGTTAGACTTACAGGATTTATAAAGAGGTCACATCATCAGCATATCGTGCTAACTGACTCACAATAACAATGACATGATTTGTTTTCTTTATTCTTTCATTTTTCTTTACAACACGGAATAAAATGCCATTTTAAATTTAAAAAAACAAAGTAAAAGTAAGGAAGGAAGCCCTGTTTTGATGGCAGGACAGAAAAGGCAGGACAACACCAGATAAATGTTGAAAATAATTAATGAAACAGCTTTTATTTAATGGAGCAATCATGTCTGAGCACTACAGAGGATAAACTTCATATGAAATGGATAACAAAAACAATCATTAAAATGAAAATACAAAATATTTTGTAACAGTTGTTGGACTATGTGCTGGAGGGATGTGGTTATCCATCCTCATGAGATAGATTATTATATATTTGTTGGTGTTTCTACTTATCTATTTACTTGTAATTTACATATTTGGGTGGTCAGGGCAGCTGGTTGAGGAAAAAGGTGGGTGGTCCATTAATAAAACTTGATTAGAAAGATGTCCTTGAATTCCAACAATAACATTTTCTCTGATGTCTGAGATCTTTTTCTGCTTTTTATTGTTCATTTCATATATTGTTTCTTTGCTTTGGATTCATATTTTAATTATTTTTTCTTTGCTGCACAATTCAACAGTATCTATTTAGCTAATTTCCTTGTATTTTGTTGACTTATCTTTCTCTTCATTTATTTATTAAGTTATTTGAGTGGCCTGGGGAAGCATGAATGGAAGGGTAGTGTGGAGAGGAAAACTTATTTGGAAAAATGTAAAGTCCAAAACAAATAAATAAATAAAGTACAGGTGATGTCTATGATCATTTCTGCTTTATTTCCTTATCGTTATTGTTGATCTATGTTTTTCTTCATTTATTTATTTGTTTTTATTTATTTATTTACATGTATATTTGAGTGGCCTGGGGAAGCATGAATGGAAGGGTAGTGTGGAGAGGAGAACTTGTTTGGAAAAATATCAAGTCCAAAATAAAATAAATAAATAAATAAAGTACAGGTAATGCCCATGATCATTTCCTTCTTTATAACCTTTTCTTTATTGTTCTATTTTCATCATTTATTTATTCATTTATCTATAATTTCTGGTGGTGATGGGATTAAAAACCTCATTGGAAAAATGCTTCACAAATCCTTTTTTTTTCTTTATTGCTGTTATTCTGCTTTTTATTTATTTATTTGGTTAACGGGAGACATTCTCTCTAAAACTTATGTGAAAAATGTCCCATCCATTCAATAATGATCCTTAGTAACCCTTCCATTCTTCCTACTTTGCCTATTTTTAATTCATTATGTGCAAATCTAAAAATTTTTAGTCCAAAATATACCTAAATTTATGTATATATAGAAATATTGATGTTTGAAATAGGTGAAAAAGCTGCAAAAATATCAACTTTTAACCTTAAAAAACCTAAAGAACCTTGATTATCATAATTCTTCAATAATTGTTGATATTTTAAAGCATAATGGTGCATATTTTGGGCAACAAAAATACATTAAAAGGTGTTGATTTTTTAAATTAGTCATGCATGCAGCAGATATATTTTTAAATAAAATATGACAGGAAAGTCCCAACTCTGCCTTGTTTTCTTTGAATAAAATAAATGTCATGGAGCAATAACTGTGAGGACTGAGGATGAAAAATGTCAGGAGAGATGGAATACACTGGCATTATTTTTTTTTTAAATGACAGCTAAAATTATGAATTATTTCACCATAATTTGTGGTTTAAAATATTTCTTTTGTTACTCATGATTTCACTGAAATATGCATAAAATTACAGGTATATTGAAAGAAGGTTAAAGAAGTAAAATTCTTTAATATTAATCGTGTTTTAGAAGCTATTCTAATTTTTAAAAAAGCTGCATGTTTTGCTAAAAAAGGGAGGCATTTAAAGATACCCATGTTTCATTCAATTAGGCATGCATATTGCATATCATCTTAAAGTATTTCTTTAAAAATAATTGTGCTATAAATATTCTCAAATTGCGCAAAAATCCATCCAAATTAAGGAGCAATATTGAACTTACACCCACCGCCGTCTGCTCCCCTGTGCAGGGAAACTCTGATCGATTGGTGACGTCGGAAATACCGCGAGACAACCAGCAGAGTCACGAGACGTGGGAGAAAAAAAACACGAGTGACACCTCAAATACCACCATCACCACCTCCACAACCTCAGCCGGGACGTCTCCATCCTCCTGCCCAAGCAGAGACAGCCTCTGTCGGCGGGAGGAGCTGCCGGACCCTCGGTGGAGATGCTGCTGCTGCTTCATCCTCCTCCTCCTCCTCCTCCTCCTCTCTCCTCGTGCGTGCACAGGCCATTAGGAAGCGGGGCCAAAGATAAATGGCTCTCTGTCAATACATTACACCTTCTCCTAATGGGTGCACGCAGGGCTCCAAAAACATTTTTGCAAACTCTTGACATGGACTGACGTGCGCTTAAATACCGCAGGTGTGCGTCAGGACCGGAAATGAGGCAGAAATTGGCTGAGGGTTGATCCACATTTGTTTTTTTTTTCATGTTTGAGGAGGTAAAAATGCAGAAAAAAAGAGGCGATAATTGATTCAGGCTTTGTGCAGCTTAAAAGGCTTTTTAGGGGCACTTTGACCCCCGGATTGTAGCAGCTGAATGGGGCATCCCCCTCCTCAAAGAAAGAGGGGTTATAGGTTATTTATAGACCCATCTGAGCGCACGTGCGTCTCAAACACAACCCAAACAACACGCGGAGGCAGATTTATGCCCCCCAAAAACACCTACATCAGCATTTAACCCCCTACTCCTAATTTTTTTGGAGATCAAAATGAGATGGAGTTGAGTGAGGGAGGAGGCGGTGATGATGATGATGATGATGGTGGTGGTGGGGTGGGGGTGGGGGTCTTATAAGGGGGGAGCGCGAGCGAAAAAAAAAAAGCAGAATGTAGCTTTAAGGGAAATGTGCAGCCGGCTGTGAAATTACAGCCTATAGTGCTACATATTGTACCAGAAGCTCACTCCAAAAACAGTAACAAAAAGAGAAATCATCCCCTAACCTGACCAGGAGGCAGAGACCGAGGGGAGAAGCCCCCCACCAACAACCCCAAATACCCCCAAATACACGAGAAAACACGGGCGGACAGGGAGAGCAGGTCCAGGAAAAACAAAGGGGATGAAGGGGCCATACTGTAAATGATTAGAGATCCAGCTCAGACTTCCTGATCGAAACCCCCCTGTTTGTATTCATGTTTTATCACTGCGTGTGTTTAATGAGTGTTAATGATCATATTCAGCTGTTTAATCATATTTATATTTTATTAAGTTATTAATATCACCACATAACCACGACTCTTACGTGTATGTGGCTATTGAAGGCATGAAGAAGGCCTTGTATCGTGATTAAAAAATAATAAATCTCTTTTAATTGAAGTTTTATTCAAACAGAAAAGAAAAGGGTTTACAGGCAATCTTCTTCTTCATACATGAACTAAATATACCAGCTTGTTTCCCAAAACCCCCTCAACAAAATCTATACCTGCATATCCATTAAGGATGCAAATAAAACTGACTGAGAAGATGAAATAATGACTGAGAGCAAAATAAAAAAAGACATGAAAATATTGACAAAAATTTGAATGAAGAATTGCTTTTTTATACCACTAAATAGTGACAAGGTAGTAGGTCACTGTCATACTGTTCTTTTTTTTTTTAATAATTACATTTTTTTTTTAATTACTATATTTCTTTTGAATTGAAAAAAAAAGTTTGGTATATGGCATCATTCTTGATCACTCATATCAGGTTTTATCTTTTATTTTGTGGTTGTTTTTAGGTTTTTAAACTTAATTTGAAAAATGTCAAACTTATTTGTATTGATTAACACTTGTACTTTTGTTTGATTATTTACTGTTCCAGTGGTTTAATTCTGCTTAGTCCATTTTCTCGTCTTTTATTTGCTGGTGATTTTGTTTTGCTTCATTATTTGTTTATTGCTCTGTTTTGGGTGAGAGATCATTTAAATAAGGTTTGCTGCTTTTATTCTTTTTATCTTCACAAATTTACTTTGATTGGGGAACTTCATGAAACCCAAATGGGCCAAAATTGGAAAAAAAAATTAACAGTAAATGTATGACATTGTCTCTATATTGGCTTTTCTTTAACTATTTCATTTATTTGAGCTTGGGGCCCCTTAGTCTTCATTGATTATTGTCTTTTGTGGCTCTTCTGTCTTTATTTTTCTATTTGTGAGGAGGGTGGGAAAGGCTTGATTAATCATCATTTGAAAAAAGTCTTTAAAAACTTGAATTATCATGTTACATTTAATGTCCCTGATTTACTATTAGATTTATGTCTTCCATAATTTTACATTTATTTTGGTTCACATTGCTTCATTTTGGCTCACTCCTGAAAACTATATTATGTAGTTTCACAAACTTCAAATTCAGACTTGGCTTTTTCAGTCTTTGTTTGTCACTTTGCTGTTTTGCTTTTTTTTCCATTTATTCATACAGCGATGGGGTGGTGGTTCTTTACAAAACTGAAAAGTGTCTATAAAACAAACAATTATCATCATTTATTCAATACCCCTGCTGTTATTCCCAGTTTTTTTATCTTTATATTCTTATATTTTTATTTATTTGCCAGGTTAATTAATTAATTTAGTCATTTTTCTATATTTAATTTAGGCTTCCTTCCAAAACGTCTTTTGTGATGTTTCGTAAATCTGATTATTATGACATGGCTTTTTCTTTGTTTGTTTCTATAAACTTGATCTTCTGATTTGCTCTTTATTTATTAATGTAAAAGGGGACTTTCTTAAAAAAATGAAAGAAATTCTACAAAATCAAATTATAAAGAACCTTATTATCCTTGTGTGTAGTTATGTTCCAGTGTATAGTGATTAATATGTGGCTGACATTCATACTTTATTTTTTGTGATACCTGCCAAAATGTCATGGTGTGCCATTTTTTTAATTTAGTTTTTATTTTAATTATTCAAGACAAATTATAAATCCTACATGTGTAGTAACTGAAAGCATCCGTCTAGATGCATCTGATCATTCTTTTCTATTTATTTGGAATGATTATTTTGATGTAAGTCTGTTTTCTCTTTAGGAAAATGATGCATTACATCAAAATAAAATATTACTACCACAATGCCCCTCAGCTTCATGCCTCATGTCCTTAATTCCAAAATTCTCCTGATTCTGTCCTGCAGGTGTAAAACAAGCTTTTTTCCCACCACTTCGCTCTGATCTTGGCCTCTGTTTCCCCAAAAGTCTTTTTTTACTCCCCAGTTTGACCACACACGCTCAAGCACACCCCAACTTTTCACTTATTTTTGGACTCCACGTCTCCTTCAGACCTTTCCGTTTGAGAAACTATACAGCGCCATCTACAGAAGCTCTGCGGCACTACTGCGTAAAGATCAGCCTCACCTCCAACCTCCATCCATCCAGGACCAACATAACTGCTCCCAGTTTGGACTGAAGCGATCATCGCACCCATCAGGAGGTCAGCACAGTCGGAATTTACATTAGGAGAACACAATTAATATTTTTAGTCGATCTAAGCGAGGATTTGGATGCTTTGAAACTCTCAAAGGCCTTAATGTCTTTTGGGTGGACTTGGAAATAAATAAAATTTGACTTAAAGGTGGAGAAAATATGATAAATGTAGGTTTTTGGGAGAGCAGTGCGCACAAAGGTGCCATTTAAAAGACTGTAAGTCCGTAATAAAGGAGAGAAACGATCATAAATGTTATATTTTTAAATAATTTCTACTTTATTGACCCCGAACTTACATCCAGTGAGAGTAAATTCACAGCTTCTATAATGTCCAATAAAGTCCAGACCCATTTTTATCTATCCCCTCCTCATTTGGACTCCCAGTTTTTTTTTCCCTCCTTGTTTTTGCGTTGGCGAATCACAAAGTGTTGGCATCTATTGCCTTTGTCTGACAAGTCATCCATATAAGCAAAAGGGGGGTCTGCAGAGGGGAGGGGAGGAGGGGGGAGGCAGGAGGAGAGGAGGGGAAGGGAGGGTTGCAGCTTTTAGAACCACAGACACAGAGAGAGGTTTCATTCCCAGCCCCAAAGATCCAGCACAACGCATCCAGCGCGAAAAGAAAAACCCCCGAGGTGAGGTGTGCGCGCAGGTTTCCTCCTCCTCCTCCTCCTTCTTCTCCTTCTTCTTCCTGTGCCGGTTTTAACGCGTGAATCCAGGACTGAGGAGATACCGGGCCCTGCACACTGGACATCGCTTCTTCCACGACAGGCTGTGAGATTTTTTACCTCTGCTCACTCTCCTGGCGGTGAGAAAATAGCGACAAACTCGAGCCGGGTTCCTCCAACAATCCTTCGGTCATGCTGCGCACCTGCCACAGCTCCGAGCGCGGACTGGACTGCTGAAGACAGAAAAAAAAGAGACAGGAAGAGAGAGAGAAAAGGGCAACTTTTTGGGAGAGAAGTTGCTGCTGAAGAAGGGGGTTGGAGGGGGCAGACTTTGAAGTCCCTCCATCGAGAAGAATCACTCTTTTTTTCTTCACATTTTCATCCTTGGTAGGAAGACGAAAACGGCGACTTCAGTTGATTATCTGTCTTTCCTCTGCTATCCAATGGATATTCACTGCAAGGCAGACCCCTTCACAGCCATGCACCGTAAGTAGCACAACGCCGAGGTCCTCCGGCACTGCTGCAGCGCGAGGAAAACAGTGTTGAATATTTATTTTTACGCGCACTAAAACAGAAGCGGGGGCGACGTTCGTGCGTTATGGCGCAATAAAACAAAATAACATGGAGGCAAACATTTAAAAAAGGGTGGGAGCACAAGTTTGGTTGCACATTTCTTATAAGGAGCAAATGCTTAAAATAAAAAAAACAGCACATCCCACATTAGTGGTGTTCAAATATTTTGTTCTTAAGTCACACTTCAAATAAACACTCTAAAATAATAACGCAAAACGGCCCCTTTAAAATGTGCTGCGATAGCTTATTGAAAATAAGTTTATTCATATTTAATACCTAAAAGAATCACTCTGAAAGCTTAAAAAAATGTTTTAAAAAATGAAACTGAATTCTACTTAATTCTATTTAAACTTGACAAGGACATCTCATAAAAATGTGAGTTTAAAATGTGTAATTTCCCCTATTCTGCAAAAGACAGTACACCGTAAAATATTTTAAGATCCTTAAATGACACAGAATTCGGAGCTGCAAAAAGAAAAAAAGAATGCACTTAAGAGGAGTTGTTGGTGCTATTATGGTTTGTACAAAGTCCAAGGCACACCAGCTCTGCCACACCATATCATAAAATAAATTAAATAAAATAAACATTACCAAACTTAACCAATGCAAGCTAACATCTTAATGAAAATAATAAAAATAAATCTTGTAATCCTACTGTGTCCTGCATCAATCCTCCTGTAAACAACCCTGCAATCTGCACAAATTAAAACTTGTAAACAAGACTCAAGCGCGTGCAGGTGCTCCCCTAATTTACACGTGCATTCCTCGTATTTCCGCGCGCTCTCCTTCTGCATTTAGGCCCCTCATAAGTCCCAACATTAGTCACACATGTATTATTTAAATTATTCTAATAACAGCGAAGTCCACCTTAAGCCCACGCAGTGTTCTGCTCGTGTAATTTGTGTTTTAATTTTTAACGAGCTCTTCATTTACTAAATAATCAGTAATATGAGTGATCAAAGCTTGATGAATTATTTAAATCCAGGGAGATAAACGAGGAAACATGAGAGGCAGGAGGAGCCGTGGAGGAAAATATGAGGAGTGTGTTTTCTCTGTGGGAAACTTTGGAGACCGTGAGAGGCTAAATCATTATGTTTTCTTAATTATGGAAATAAAAGAATCTAACAGGGGCCATTATGGATGAATTCAAAAGAAGTGTAATGCAGGTTTTGTACTGGCTGTGTCAGAAAAGTGTAATAAATAGAATATATATTAGTGGAGGTGAATTGCCTTTGTGCTTCATTTTTAACTAATTTTTATATGATTAAATCGGTCATAATTGAAAATAATAATGCTCACATTTGATCATAATCTTGGAAAACTGAGCAGCAAAATAATAAGGTCTATGAAAGTAATGTAAATGTCATAATTGTGTGCTTTTGTTAGCTATTTTTAAGAAATTTAAAAATGCTAATTTCATTTAATACACTAAAAAAGCAAAGCAAACATGAGGGAATAGAGGTAAACCATGCAAAAAAAATAGTAAGATAAAAAAATGAAATTTTCCATTTAAAATTCTAATTTTATTTTCTTTACCCACTAATTTTCACCATATAAATGAATGCAGATTTTGTTAAAATCATTTAATTCGCCATCATTTGTTCGCCCCTTTCTTTATTACTGATTGTTTTCTGTATGTTTTACTTATATCATGTAATTACAAGGTCAAAATTATGCCTAAATGTGCAAACACAGAAAATGAAGGCGCATCCATTGTGTAAGTACGGTATTTTCTCAGCTTTTAATACGGTTTTTTAAGCATAATGCACCACGCTGCATTAAATGACTTCTCAAAATAGTCCAAGCATACCTGCTCCTTCTAAATAGATTTAACATCTTCTTAAATCTTAAATTAAACTACATTTCCCATCATTTCTCCACTATGCTCCAGTAATAACCTCGCCTGCCTCTTCCCCGTGAACGACTTTATGTAATGTTACGGTTGTGTGTGTGTGCTGCTGTTGTATCCCACGTAGGGCACGGAGGTGTGAACCAGCTCGGCGGGGTGTTTGTGAACGGCAGACCCCTCCCGGACGTGGTCAGGCAGCGGATCGTGGAGCTGGCCCACCAGGGCGTCCGGCCCTGCGACATCTCCAGGCAGCTGCGCGTCAGCCACGGCTGCGTCAGCAAGATCCTGGGCAGGTGGGTGATGCTTTAGGGGTCTGTAGGTGGGGACAGGTAAAGCTGAGCTGCTGCAGGGAGGCAGGCATGCAGGGCGGAGGCGGTGCTGGATTTTAGAAAGTTTTTTACAGCCTGTAGTTGAAGACGCATCCAAGACGTCATAAAAAAAAAGATTTAGCGCATTTTGAGGAGTTTGGAATTTAGCTTAAACACTCCAGTTTATTTTAATAACTACATTTATTTCCACACTGATTGTCTGTTTTATTCATGTGAGATTTCTGTTGCTTATTTTAAATGAAGTTGGGATTATTTTGAGAGCCCATGAAGGTTTACAGACGCCTTTTACGTACACAGTAAACTCTGAAATGTGTTTTTCAGCTAAAAGAAAGAGACCCTTTGAAAACTTACTTGCCCACCTTTAAAACAAAAAATCGGAGGAAAAAGACTTTGACAAGAGCACTTATCGTCTGTCCATTCACGCAAAATGAAGTGATTGTTATCTTAATTGGTTTATTTTATTTATTTATTTGAATTGATGCATTTTGAAGACGCACAAAACCTTAAAGTTTGGTATCATGTTACAAGAAGGATTTACTTTTGGGGAATAATTTGACCAGAAAAAAACATAGTTAACCTAAGGAAGGACAAAAAATCCCCAAGACTGTGGCGCATGCGTATATTATTCCACCAAAATCAAATTAAACGCCGGTCACAGGGGTGCTTGGTTGAACTGGGTCGTTAGTATTTCCATTAGTCTTCAGTCCTGCCTCCTTGTAGCCTTTCTCGTGTTATTAAAGCCATGCTGGAATAAAGCTGTGTAAATGTTATTGTTCCTAAAGGCTCGAAGACGCCCGTACACACACATGACCCTTAAACGTTTGCTGCAGGAAAGTTTGACTTATTGAGAACTTTAGTGCAGAAAATGTACCGCGAAAGAGTTGAAAAATGTCTTCCGAGCCCTTTACGCATGCGCGTGTCGCCTGGCATCTTTGTCGTTACATTCCGTGAATCTTTTACCACTGTCATTTGGACAGTGATTAAGAAAGCTGCGTTTTTTTCTGAGAACACCAAAACATTTGGTTAGTTACAAAAACAGGTTTAGTATGATTTGATCTTTTTGAACACTTATTGCAACAAAAACACATTCAAGATTTGAATCACTTAGCTGAGATCAAATTGGTCATATTGGTAACTTTTTTGCATTGTGTAATATTCCCTTCCCTCCTAATCATGCTACCTTACAGTATATCTGGCTGAAGAAGGCTGTAGTAATGTTAGGTGTGTATGAAACCTTGGAAACAGTGTGCACATATTCTTCTGTTCAGTGTTTATCCATAGAAAACTGATTTTTGTGGGGGCATCTCCTAGACGAAAGTACTCCGTTTGTCTTAAGCCTTGCTTCAAAGCAGTATTTTTTATACGTATTTTATGGAAGTTGTTGAAAAAATAATTAGTTTGAGAGCTCATGGAAGTTTGAAAACCCTTTTTACGCACACAAAAACCACAGGACGGTGCATCCACATGTATTCACTCACTTCATGACTGTGACGCATGCGTGTACCGCTCCCCATAAATTAACTTAAGGCATGTCATGGGGGTTTCTTGGTTGAACTGGGTGGCTCATATTCAATCTGCCATTTGCCTCTCTTCTTTAAGGATATATTTTGGGATGTTGATGGTGTTAAATTGAGTAATTAATTATTTTGGAGTGTGCAGAACGTTTAGAAACATTCATTAGTTTGTCAGAGGATAATTTGATTTTTGGACACTGGTGGAATTACAGCAATCCTCAAATGTTAATTATCTCCATGACTGTGACGCGTGCGTGGATCATTCCGGTAAAATCAGATTTAACGCCTGTCACAAAGGTGTGTAGGTTTGATTAGGTCGTCGATATTCCGTTCATCTTTGTCTCAATTATCTTGTTTTTCATTTTCTGATACATTTTGTGAGAAGAAAGTTACTGTTATAAGTGTTCGGAGACGACTTTTAAGCAAATAAACCCTCAAAGTTCAGTAATGTGCTGCTAGAAAGTTACACTATTTGGGTTCAGTCTTGCAAAAATGGTTTAATGATAAATGGCACCGAATGGTGGTGATAAAAAAAAAATCATTGTCCATTCAAACTTCACATTTTAGTATCTATAAATCCAAATGCACAAGATGCTTAAAATTTGCACAAAATATTTGGCTAAATCAAACCTGTGATAAGGGTCTCTTGGTAGACTTGGGTCGCACATTTGGACCATTTTGGAGACGCTTTTACGCACACTAACCCCCAACGTTTCAAGTGTATAGGTGCAAATAATTTATTTGTATAAACTTTCTTGAAAAATAAGTACTTTCCTCTAAAAAAAAACAACTCCCAGGATTGTGTCTTCTGTGCGTATTACGCAGGCGAAAAATCAAATTAAACGCGTGGCATAGTGATATGTTGTAGGCTGAATGATGTGGTTATTATTTCATGCTATAATCATCTCATAGGGTGTCATTGCCCCACAGATATTATGAGACCGGAAGCATCAAACCAGGCGTGATCGGTGGGTCGAAGCCTAAGGTGGCCACGCCAAAGGTGGTGGAGAAAATCGCGGACTACAAGAGACAAAACCCTACGATGTTCGCGTGGGAGATCCGAGACAGGCTGCTGGCTGAGGGGATCTGCGACAACGACACGGTGCCCAGCGTGTCCTCCATTAACAGGTAGGACTCAGAGATTCTGATCAGGCCTGTGTGATTAGAAATTAAAGATTATGCAGAGATTAAGAAGAGGAAACACGTGATTCATGGGGGCAGGACGCATACATTCAATATCATGTCTCTCTGTGCATCTGTGCCATAAGCTCAATATTGTCTGACCAACTTCCTGCTGCCCCGCGTGCGCCTCTCCAGCCTGCATGCACGCGCGGTCTCAGAGGTGCAATTCAATCTTTCAGACCGAACTCCCTCAACAATCAGCAGTACATCCAGGACTGAGTGAATCTGTCGAGATGAAAACCGATCAATATTCGGTGACCAGATCCCGTGGCGCTATAAAGCAGGCCAATTTTCTTTAGCACGTCTAATGTGCTGCTGCTGCTCGAGCTGCTCAGACAGAAAGAGAGAAAGAGGAAGGCTGGAGATCTGCAGGATTTTATTCTAACAAATGATCTGACCATAGGTTTTAGATTCTGAAATAATGCTCCTCATGTAAAGGGACTGATAAAGCTGAGAATACACTCGCTGATTAAAGTGCTTCCATCGAAACAGGAGGTTAGATCTCGCAGTAATTAATATTGATGTTACATTATGATGGTGCATTTAAGTGCTCTATCAATTTAAACCTAATTGCAACATAAAACTTTTAAATTTCAAATGATGGCTGTTTCATAAACCTTCATTTTAAACAAGCCGAATATAAATACTTAGAGTAACAACCTGAATTTATTTTAAATTAATTTCCAACAAATTATTCTAAAATCTCTTTTTCTAATCAAAGACAGGGTTCATGTGACTAATGATCACATAATAAATCCTTAAAAATGAACCGTAATAGCATAAATGATTACATTTCCTGAAAAAAGGTGATAACAGACATCCTATGAAAGCACATTGTCACATTAAGTACATTTATTAGTTTTTATGCTACAATCTGCAATTTACTGATGATAGAATGATTGCATCACAACTTATCACGCATAAAAACACAACTAAACCTGCAATTAATCGTAAATTACGCTCCAAATGTCCTTAAAAAATGAAGTTACATGGCATTTAATGTTCAAACACACGTCAAATATGTCTTTTTCTGCTACATACAGTTTTTTAAAGAAAAAAGTTAGAGGGGTAAATTCTGACAAAACATTTATCTGTTAAAATAAATCTTTATTATTTTTTTTAAGTTTACTTCAGTTACTTTGTAATAAAATGGCAGATTTTTTAAATGAAACAATCATATGTTAAATGATGACAGATATCAATATCTAACTTGTAAATTATCATTTGTGCTTGAAATGTTTTTCATTATCGCAGGAAAAGTTAGATGAGAATCATTAAGTCTCGTAAATGTAGGAAAATTATCACTGAATATCCATGTTCATTTGTTGAAACAGCCTTATTCTTGTTTTTATTTTGATTAGAAATGGTTTAAGGACATAAACTGATTCACAACATCTATAAAATCAGGTCAAGTTTAACTCACTATGCAGTTTCCAGATGGCAGATTATGACATAAAGTACTAATAACTGACTTAAACTAGCTTTTGGGCCTCAACTTTTGTTTTTCTTGAAGGTATTATGACAGCTATTGCTAAATATATATATACACAAATCACGTTAATCATCCTAATTTGTAGTATTATTGAATAAAGTTACTGCATGTGAAAAATGACAAATAAAAACAATTAAAATTCCTGTGTAAATTTTAATTTTATTTATCGTCATATGCCAAAAAAAACAAAATATCCACCAAAAAAGGTAATGTAGTATTCTCTGATCTGAAATAATGCAGTTCTATGCCATTTAATTCTGTCATTCATCTATTTTAAAGCCTAAATTGTTGGGCAAACGCTCAAATTTTGAGAATGAAAAAGAACATATCACAAGAAATCAAGATATGTCATTTATCCTAAGGTATCATCCTGCAGATTATGACTAAAATATCCATATTTGATAGTTTAGGAAGTCTTGATTGTTATGAAAATCTTCAATTTGAGGTATAAATGCAACTACACCAAACTTTTATACAAGTTATTTATGTTTTTAATGGTTAAGTATCACTTTCTATGCATTAAATCTTCATATCATAGGAAAAATATGAGTTAATATTGTTGAATTGTTCAAAGAGGCTTAGCTTATGTGAATCTGTTATTCTTTAAAGACAAATAATCAGAGTTGAGTATTTATAAATCATGTCAGTTATTATCTATTAGGCTTTTAATCTGTAGTTTATATATGGCAAATATAAATATCTAACAAACAGCTGCTGTAAAAGTCTTTTAAAATCAGGTTATAGGGAGGATTATGGCAGTATACACACTGAACAGTCATTTTACAGGTCAGTATTAATACCTGAAATCTCCAGTTTACACATAAGAATACTAACATAATGGAAATTAAGTGAAAATATAAATAAAATAACAGGTCCAGTCCAGATATTTATGCTGTAAATCCAGATAGAAGAGTCTAAAGGCGATGATCGTTTGAGTTATAACGACGTTTATCGCTCCAATTTCAACTTTTTATACCACAAATGGCAGGTTTCTTGCCCTGATTCCCAGACAGATCACTACAGTAATAAAGCAGCAGCTACAGGAAGACCCCGGACACCCCGGCCCACCCCTCGTCAGCCCCTCGCCCCCCCAGCAGAGATCCCTGGTGATGAACTTTGGTTAAGAGGCACTGTTCCATAGAGCCAGCATCAGCATTACATTTTAATGAGCTGATGGGAGAGCATGGACAGCTCCACACAAGACATCTTTTAAATAGAGGAGGGGGGTGAAGAAAATTCATTTCATGCTTCGTGGCTGCTTAAAAAGGCCCATTTAAGGAGGCTCAGACACATGTATGTGATAAATTCAAAACGTACATTAATATCATTAAAAGACCTCTATAAACTTATTTTTTTCTATTCCAATTAAAGCTTTCTATTTCGGAGCGTGGGGGAGGGGCGGGGGCCTTATGTGTCTTTGTTTATGTGTGAAATTAAATTGTGAATACAAAGAAGAATAATTCTATCAGTCAAATACAGTAAGAGAGATACTCTGAATTTCTATTAGGGCTCAATGCCGGATTTTTCCTTTTTTTTGGAGCAACAGAGGCGTGAATGTGAGGCCACGTTTGTTTTGATTTAGCTGCTGGTTTATAGTTTAATAATTCAATGAATGCTTGAATTTGTAAAGAAGTCGACTGCACAATAATGATGTTAGGGTTCATCAGGGTTCTTTTACACTTTTAAAAAATACAATTTAAGACTTAAACTGCACGTTTAACCACAATTTCAATAAAATTCCAACATGGCCCGGCGGCACTTTCATATTAAAGGAGGTGCAAAATTTCTTTAGCGGTAAAACATGAGTCAAAATATCATTTAATGTAAACATTTAGCAGCAGAGATGTTCTGGTTAATGCATCATAGACAGATGAAAATGCTAAATTACATTTTTGGGGTGTAGACAAGTATAAAATCCATGGTTGTATAGATTATACACCCATGTAAATATCTTTAAAACCATATAAACTTGAGGTCCCTCTCAAGAAGCTTAACTTTAATAAATTTATATTCAGAAAACACAAATATGGTGCTATACAAATAAAGATTGAATGTTTGAATTGAGAGGTAAATGTGATTTTATTCTCTTTTGTCTCTGCCTGGATGGATCCACCTCTGTGTGTATGTGTATACAGATATATTTATTATAATTATACAAGTGTATATCTATAAAATGAAGAGTTTATCTTCAGTCTGTTCTGTTGTAAAAAGCTTTTAGAAAACACTTGTTATGAACGACTGATTGACAAAATCATACTTGTCAATCATTGTGAGAA
The DNA here is from genome assembly GCA_036419115.1 of Scarus forsteni. Lineage (NCBI taxonomy): Eukaryota > Metazoa > Chordata > Actinopteri > Labriformes > Labridae > Scarus > Scarus forsteni. Next base: position 8,957,994 of record JAZDUH010000263.1, read on the forward strand.
TTTTTCAATCATCATTTCATATATTTTTGATTAAAAATAAGATGAGAAACGACAGTTTTGGCTGGAATTTACACTCAGAAAGTCAAAACGGGAATTGGTTTAACTGGGCTGTGAAGTTATTTTCCGTTCCTGCTTCAGAAATGTTTCAATATAGGTCAGAAAAATGTAATTTAATCTTTTAATGAGCCTTATTCACGACTTTTAAAGACACGTTTCAGAGTGAAACTGGGTAAACTTGGGATAAATTTCAATAATCCATAGTTTTATCTTCTCAAACATTTTTTCCATGTCACTGTGATCTTAATATTTGACCTGCATGTTTGCATTATCCCTCTCATTTTGTAAAGGATGATTGTTGGTTTGATTCTCTGAGATGCTGTGTTTAATCTCATGTTTCGACTCAAACCTTTGAACTAAAGAACAACATCAGTCGCTCTAAACACTACAGAGCGGCTTCAAATCACAGGAATAAACCAGGTCTTAAAAACATGGATTCAGCCGAGCTGTGACGGAGTTAAAAAGTCTAATTTCTGTGTCTGTTGCTTCCTGTTCACCTCTTTGCAAAGCTTTAGTCCTGTTGCTCGACAGGTGACACTCCTGTGCTGCTGTTCTATAACTCGTCCCTGCAGTCAACAGACAAACAATTGGAAAAGTTTCTCTTCGTCTGTTAACCCGAAATGATGCGACATTTACTTTGAAGGATGACTGACTTGACCGGCAAAGGCAAAAGTTTGCAGTGAAAGTTGCTGATTAATTTGCTGTTTATCCCACATCTCCATCTGCTCCAGAGGCTTTGAAGTAAAGTTTTCAGATTTTTGAGGTTGTTTTTCTCGGTGCTCAAAGGTCTACAGAGAACAAACCTATACGACTTGATTCCTGACAAAACCATAAAACAATCCAGAGAGTGTGAGCACACTGCCTGTAGCTTTGCTAGCTACCTGCCCACAAACGTCAGTCTTGTATAAAAGGTAAAACGTGAACAAGAAAACCTGCAGACGTGAAGACACTGAACAGAAGAAGAATACAGGCTGTCTAACAACAGGAGCAGGAGCCTCAGTAATCCAACTTTTGACTTGACAACAGATCATTGTGCAGTTTTAGCAGAATTTTTACAGATACAGGGCTCCAAAAATTGAGGCACTTCCATTTTTGACTTTATGATCGGATGACTTATCAGATTAATATATCTCTAAGGCACCTAAAAGCTGATTTGTTGAATTAAGATTGGTATTGTGCTAGACTTATTGAGTCAGGGTGCTGATTATTAATTTAAAAACAAGACAACAAGACCCATCACTTCACCAAAGACAGAAAGAGACATGAGACAGTGTGACAGCGTGTGGATGAAGAAATATGAAATGTCAAAATGCTAAAACAATTTGCAGTGACCTTTTTTCCTATGTTTTCTGTAGTAGCCCTGGAAAATATCTGTAGAATTATCAGAAAATCAGAATCTGATTTTTAGTTCTTGTTTTTTTTTACAATATTGTCAAGTTCTACGTTTTAACAGGCCGTGTCTTTCTGGTCGAATGCAAATGTGATCTGCTACATGATTCTGTATTTATATTTTAACTTATATTCTTAAGCTGCTGTCAGTTCTATCCCCAAAAGAGCTTCCAATCTAGACATTTAAGATCTGAACATAGACCTGCTGTCCTCAGACTGCCCTCACTGCTTATTTTCTTTGAAACATCCCCACTCTATTGAAGTAAACTCACCAAACAGCAAACCAACGTTTCTAGTTTGTGGATACATTTCATGTAGATAGGAAAAAAGCTCTTAAAAGTGGACTAGCTTATTCACGCTATGAGTGGTGCCAGGATGATGTCCTTATGGCACATTTTCCTAACCTGTTATGTCCAATGTTTCTTTAAAACTGAAACACTGGTTTCCTGTTCAGTCGACACTAGGGATGGAAAGTGATAAGATTTTATTGATCCCAATGTCATGATTGATTCTGTTTATCAGTCCGATTCCTTTGCCCTTCCTGTGTTTTCTTGACTGATTAAAAAAAACAGATTTACGCAGGTTTTCACGTCAACATGTCTAATGAAGGGCGAAGACCTGAAACGTCACACTTTCGGTGATAATCCCCATTCAAACAGACTTTTGGAGTAGCTTCTGGTTTACAGATATTTAATCTGTTTTTAATGCCAAAGACACGACTCTCCTGATGTTCAGGGTTTTTCTGCGTGGCTAAATGTTTCAGTACGTTGCTGGCATTTCCACCCCTCCTTGAAATCACACTAGATGTTGTACAGTTGGTGTAATATTGTGTAAAATCAAGCCACACCTTTGACTGCTTCCTTCTGCCATGACAACTTCATACTGTAGCATGACCTGCTGAATTTATAAGGCAGATAGCACCAAGTGGAAGGAGCTGCTAAGCAAAAAGGCAAATGATGTCAATTCCTTTATGTATTTGTTTGTTTGTCTCCATTGGAGCATTTATCTTTAGGGGTATCCCAAGACAACTTTTTCACCTCCAATACTATACCGATATTGCAGCCTTAAGTATTGGCCAATACTGATATTGATACGATACAATTTCAGCAGGAATCACACACACTTTTACTTATTTTGTAGTATGGACTGTAAGAAAAGGGTTGATCAGGTGAGATTACTCAAACAGAGACCAGAAGTCAGAAATAGCAGGTATGAGAAAAACTGGACCATTTGTTATTAACCAACGTGTTAGATAAATTTAACCTTAAACATAAGAATATACCACAATAAATAAAGTAAATGAAAAATGAATTAGAAAATCCTGAACAGTAACACCAATAAATCCAATAAAAACAAAACATATATTTTAAAATTACAAAATAGCCACTGTGTTTAACTTAAACAAAATAATATTTTACAACTGACTTAAATAAATAAAAAATAAATTAGAATGGATTGCATGTATCAGAGTGCTTCTATCTTAGATTTTAGATGCAGGCTGATATAATCCAATATTTGTTGTTCTGCTGATATCCAATACCAATACCAATATCAGTTCAGGACTTTATCTTTGCAAAATGGCATTGAACATCAGGAAAGCCATGTAGGCAGACTTTTGTCCATGCAGGAAAACAACAGGAATTGATTAGGGAATCACTGAAGACTCCCATCAGCAAGCAGAATCGATAATGGTATTGGTATCAAAGACATATTATCATTTCCATCCTTTATAAACGCATCTATGAGAGCAGTTTTCTTTTATGTATAGTTTTGAATTAAAAGCAAATGTGGGCAGAGGTGATTCAGGTCACTCTCCATCTTTCTCCACTCCTTTTTCTTGACTTATCTTTTACTTTGTTTATGTAGAGAGCCCCCTGATGGTGGTTTTTTACATACCGGGTGTTTACAAAAGCACAAATTAACCTGATATAGGCAGTCTTCATCAAAGTAGCATTTATAATTTTGGCAAAATTAAGCCTTAAATGTGAAAAAATCAAATCCAAGACCTTGACGACCCACAATAACCCTGCTCATTATTGTGCGCTCCCTGCTCCTTCAGTTTGAAAGACCCCCCTCCCTCCTCAAACTTTCACCCCACAAACATATTTTCCCTGGTTAAAACAAAAGCAGGAGACTGGAGCCACTCCTTTCCAGTTGGGTGACCCTGACTGGGGCCAGTGTTGGGTCTGTGTGGCAGACAGTCTGACCTCAGGACTGTTGACAAAAGAGGACGCTCCATTTAAACACCTTTCCCCCCCTGCATGCATTATTAAACGCTACAGAGATACTGTTGTACTACGAGCCGGGGCCACCGCGACCAACAAGTAAACGCTCCCCTGCTGGGAGACATAAAAACAAACAGGGAAAAAAAAGCCTCCTCGATGGCGCTGGATATTATTGATTCAGAAAGAAAGCAATTTTAATATTTCTTCAGGGGGATTTTCTGCAACAGCCAGGTCATTAATTCATTCTCCCAAATTGCTTATTCAATATCAAGAACATGGATACCAAATAAAGTCTTTGGATTTATGTGGCACGCTCAAGTCAAAGGGGTCGAATAACTGTTATGGGGCGAAGTGAAAAAAATTAAAACATCAATATGCGCTCTGTGGAGAGCGTTGTTGTTAGGTGGCTTTGCCTCCAAGGAGAGTCTTTTTTTATTCGCGACAGTGTTGGATTTACTCCTCTGGAACCTTCCAGCACCTACAGCAACATCCATATTCAAATCATGTGATGTACTTCTGCATAGCATACAACAAAAGGAGATATTTGATCACAGTTTTACCTAATTCAGGGATTTTACCAAAGTAGTGTGTAGAAAAATGAAGAAATAACATTTAAATTTCAGAATGATGATCAAAAAAGAGCCTCTTGGTCCATTGTTTTTCAATCTTGAGAAATAACGGTACAAAAAATAAGACCTTTTTATTAGTTTTAACCAGTTTTGGCACAGAATACAAATAAATAAATTACAGTATAGTGTGAACAACAAGTTAACTCCTGGTTCTAAATCATCATAGTTTTCCCTAAGAATGTGATTTTTTTTTTTTTTCAATTTAAGTAAATAAACTTGCTGAAAACTGAAGAAAGAAAGCCTGAGATCAATTCTATCATAGCATATGTTGATTATGTCTGAATGATATTGTAAAAAATACATAATTTAATAGCTGTATCTTATTGGGCATGTTTCTTAATAAAAATGTGCTTAATATGAAGCATCTGGTCTGAAGTTTAATGACAGGAAAAGGGATTTGATGGTGTTTTGATGCAGCTCCTCAAAAAAAATGTTTATTTTAAATCTACTGAAATAAAAGCAGGATAAATTAGGATATATATAAGGCCTGAGTGTACATTAATTATTGAAAACACAGTGATCTTGAAATATGAGGATATGTATTTTCAGATCACAAAACTTATCCGACAATAACTAATAAACAAAGTCTGCGTTTTGATATAATAAAGAACTTTGCTGATTGTTTTTTCCTCTTTTTTTCCACATAATCATCTTGAAATTGTTACAGTATGATCTGAGAATGCTCATCTCTGAATACAATGGAAGTAAACCCTACAGCAATAGAAACTAAAGCCTCAAAAAAGCATTATTTAGAACATTTTGAGAACATTATCCTCAAATATTTGCTGTAGGATTGGAGCATGTGTTTGTCCCAAAGCCACACAAATTTAAAAAGAGCAAAAATTTAACAATAAAGTTTCAAAGCACATGCTACACAGAAAATATACAGCTTAATTTTATGAATCTTTACAATATTTTGAGCATGTGTTTTACAAGTTTTTAGAAGTTAAGCAGTTTTATGTTGTGTGTGGCGTGCAGTTTAGAAAACCATTATGATCTGTGGAGTTTGGTTCGAGCTTATCCTCTAAATACATGGGTATAAAGCATGAAAAAAAAAATTGTATTTTATCAATCTGGAGAATTGTGCTACAGAAATTATGGTATGAGCCAAGCATGTGTATTTTTCAAAACAACAGAAATTAAAGATGAAAATTTTCAAGATATAAAGCCAGAATTGGAGAATTATGATGAGAACAGTGGGGTTTTTATTTTGCCTCATTTTTATATAATGATCTAAGAATGTGTAGTTTAGTAATCTACTGAACACAAGCATGTATAGATGAAAGAAGAAACACTCGAATGATATACTGTATTGAAAATGTTGACAATTTTGGCATCTAATTGTTGTGGCATGATCTTTGTATTTGTAGTTTAGGAATCTTAAGAGCTAGAACATACACAAAACACGAGAAGAAAAGCCTCAAAGTATGCAACATGGACAGATTTTGGAGACATTTTGCTCTAAATTCAGGCGTAAACATGTGAAAATGTATCTGTTTTCACAGAAATAAAACATGTAGATATAAAAGAATTAAGCCTCAAAGATTTTATTTCATGGATTTTCTTTGCCTCGTAACTTTTGCAGCATGATCTCAGTATACATATTTTCAAAATCTATTGAGATTAGAATGCAAATATTAAAGAATAAAGGCTTAAAGTATGCATTATATGGACAAATTGGAGATTTTTCCAGTCAAAACATAAAAAATAGGGAAAAAACAAGATTATGAACTGATTTTTGCACAGAGATCCCCCCAAAGGCCCGGGAGACCCCACCTGACCCCGTTATAAATAGCCCTCATGGCACACATGATGAATAGTTTTAAAGTTTACAAATTATTGTGACAGCTCCCTTTCTCCCCAAGTGCCATTCACATTAAAGGAATCTAATGCTGGCGTAAGCTTGTGCAAGGCAATAAGGAACTATTGCTTTCCTGTCACATATAATTTATAGCTTTCTATTTGCATCTGTTTGCCCGTGTGACTAATCCCCAACTTTTTCTCCCCAAGCCCCGATCAATACAACCTCATCCGCATTGGCACATGTGAGGGGGGCCGCTCGGTCCTACAGAGATGTTTGATCCGGGGAAGCAAAGGGCTACTATGGGGCTGCTGTGGGTGAAAGCCCCCTCCCGCCCTCCACTGTGAGGAAAAGAGGGAGAGAGGGAGAGCTGATTAGTGTGGGCCAGGTAGAGTCAGTGAAGCCGATCATTGAGGTGAATTGATGTGATTTCATGCTTTGTTTGCAAGATCACTCAGACCAAAAGTGCAATGAAGACTTTTCTACACAGCTCACCTTTAAGGTAGAGCCACTGACCAAGATCCATGCACATGCGTGAGCTGCAGTTTGATATCTTAATCAAACAATATTTACATATCAGCCTCCATGATTGAACCAGAGGCTACTGCGAGATTACAACTGAGGATTTACAAAAAGAGGAGGAGGTACTGACATGTTTGTTTGTTTGTTTTTCAGGATCATCCGAACTAAAGTCCAGCAGCCTTTCCATCCATCACCTGATGGGTCGTCTCTGTCAGCACCCGGCCATACTATAGGTAACACTGCCTACTGCTTCAAACTAAGGATGCACAGCACAGTCGGTATGATGTTGATATCGGAGGATGATTGACTCAATATTGTTATCAGCAGATGTGAACATTTCTGCCAATACATCCAAATATTTTAGCCTTACATGTCGCGCTCATGACTCATCGATGACGACATTGTTTGACCAATCAGTGGGTGACGTCATCTTTCAGTATCAACTCAGCTCGCTTAGAACCAGAGCGGAGTAGGTACTAAGACTAGCTTGTTTTAGGAGGTACCGGGCGAGTGGAAACATGCTGCAAATCGAGTAGGGCCGAGTAGAGTAGGGCCAAGTGGAAAAGGGTCATTATGTACAGGTTTTTTATGCAGCCTATTCAGTTCAGACAGTGAAGAGTAACATGTGATTTTTTTTTACTCACTGTTGTGCTGTCAGTAGCTCAAAGCACTTCATTCCGCATGTATCCAATTACAGTTTGAGCTACACTGCAGGTTAGGATGCTTTAAAATACATAATTAAAGGGAAAACAAGAACAATTTATTTGCAACATTAGTTTATGTGACTTGATGCACTCTGTGTTTCAAGTTAAGTGTACGTATGTACCACTACATTTGACATATTTCAAGAACAATAACATGGAAAAGTTGTAGTTTTGAATAATATTGTGTGATGTACATATACACAATTAATTGTAGAATATCACAATATATCACAATATTGTGATATATCGTGATATTATTGTATCGTGACCCAAGTATCATGGTACGTATCCTATCGTGAGGTTCTTGCCAATACTCACCCCTCGTAAATACCGTAATTTCTCAAATATAATACACACTCAATTATAACATACAGTGTTTTTCAGGCTTTTTTTCCAGGAAAAACGCTTTGCTCATATATAATGCGCACCCAAATTTTGCCCAAACCTTACTCTCAGACACTTCAGTCACCTTTCTTTTGAATGCTGCTGGGTAATTTACTGTTTTTGCCAACATTTTCGGTGGTTTTTTACTGTTGTACAGTTATTCTATCCCAGATGACATCTTCCGATGATCTTACAGTACTTGAAGCAATGACTTTATGCTGCATCATATTTCACACATCCCGGCATGCTCAGTCGTAGTGTGTAGAGTTTTACCAGACATCCCATTTACCAAGACATTAATCAAAAAGTATAAAACAGTTGTACAACATCTTAGATCACCAACATATTGGCCAACCAATATCCCAGTCCTTAATATGTTAGTCAGTTTTTAGTCTATCTGTATCTTAGTTGACCACTGTGTTGATCATCCAATATCCTCACCAACATATCAGTTTACCAATAATCCATTCACCATTATCCCTAATTTACCAGAATATAAGTCTATAAAAGTATAAAGTTTACATACATATATCAAACTAGCAATACCCGGGTCAACCAACAGTATATACATACTGTATCTGCCAGCAATCTTGTCTAAAATTATATCTGTCAATCAATATCTTTGTTTACCGATATATTAGCCCACTATTATTTAATTTAACTGGAATACATGTTGACAAAGATCACAGTAAATCAGTATCAGTCCACCATTATCCTAAACTACTAACGTATCAGTGGACCTATATCTTAACTTACCAGCTTTGCTAAGTTTGCCAATATCATTGTCTACTAATATCTTGGTTTAGCAATCCATCAGCAAACCCATATCCAAAATCAGTTTTCTACAATCCAGATCTACCAATATATCAGTAAACCAATATTCAAGTTTGCCAATATATTAGTCAATAATATACTAGTTTTCCGCTATCAATCTAGCATTGTATCAGCCTACCAACATCTTCATTCTCCAATATGTCATTCACCTGATATTCTCATTTACTGATATCAGTCTAGGACTTATGGTTATGTATAGGTCTAACAGAGAATATGGTGAATATAGGTGGACCATTATCACAGTCTACTTTTGTTTCAGTCAACCTTGTTTACTAAGATATTAATCCACCAATATCATAGTCTACCGAACAATCAGTCTGCCAATGTCCTTGTCTATTATCAGTCCACTTATATCTTCAAAGTTACCAGTAAAACAATGTCATAGTCTACCAATACATCAATTGACAAATACTCAAATCAGTTGATCGAGATCGTGGTCTGTAAGCACTTCAGTTAACCAGAGTCTTAGTATGCCAAAATACTGTCATATACCTTTACGTCAAAAACATCAATGCCTTTGTTTACAAATCTAACAATCAACAAAGAAAGGAGATTCAGTGTTTATTTTAATTTAAAAATATATATATTATATGAAAATTAATTTAATGTTTTCTATTCATTTTCAGGGTGTTTTCCACTCATTTTTAAACTACACTTTTTTTGTTTAAAACTATTTTCTTTGAGTTGGTTTGTGTTCAATTAACTGTATGAAATGATCCTCTGACACTGTCCTGTATTGAGTACAAGTCCAATGAACTGATTAATCTAAACATGCACCGATCGATTTCCTTAATTTTGGGGAGATCGGCTGATCCTTACATAAGAAACCGATCTTATGCATCGATCTTATCCACCTCCGCAAAGGTCTGAAAGTCAGCCACTGTAGCTTTTTCCTCTGCCAGACTGACAGTCCTGCTGTATTTTTACATTTAAATAGCACAAAGAAGCTGCATTTGGGCATTTTTTGCTTTTTGCTCTACAAGGACACCTAAAACTCAGGACACTTTATTAGTAGTTTAAGTTGTGTTGTTAGTTTCTCCTGGAGGTGAATTTAATAACTACCTAACACTTTGTAATTTCCTTTATTGGTAAAAGCAAAACACTGCTGAGGCTGGAGTGTAACCTGTTGCGCAAGTATTGTTTATTTTCAAACGTGGAATTTAAAGACTAAGGCTTGGACCACAACAATACGCTAATTCCTAAACTCACATTTTTCCATCCAACTGACCCTCTCAACCACATGAATGGAGATATTTCAAAACGGATAAAAAAGTGGAGAAGTATAAAAAATATATGGTTGAGTGGATCCATGTAGCGACTTTAAACAGCGCTGCTGTTGATGTGATGACGTCAAGCACCCACCAACAAGTCATTGTCGCAACGGTATTAATGTTACCCTCTTCGTCGATGGACACGCACACTTCCAGAAACTCCTCCAGGATATTGGTGTAACACGACTCCCAGTCAACATTTTCTTTTTTTTGTTTGTTTTTGTAGTTTAGTGTTACATGATGTTACAAGTCCACCACACAAAAGACTTTTATTATTTTTTTCGCCATCTTCTTAATGGTAACTTCAGCCATTTTTTTGTTTTGGTTAGACCGTTAGACTGCTTCTTCCAGATTTTGACTGTACATGCTCATAACGTATTCCTTCCGTGGTTTTCACATTTTGCTAACCTGCCACCTATCGTCCAGACATGGCATTGCAGGCTTCTTAGGCAATCGTTTGCAGTTTTGTCTCTTCATATGGACAGAGATTTTTCTGTCTTAAATGAGGACAAAGATATCTGGAAAAAAAAAAAATCTATATACGTGTAGTCCAAACCTAAAGGAACTGATATGATTTAGTAGTTTGGACAGCAATATTCAAAACTTCACATTCATATTTGAGAAAACTACTTCATGTGCTGTTAAAACTTAATGGTTTTCAATAATACAGTAAGATTACAACATTGAATGTGCGCGCTGTCAGTTATAAAAACACAGTAACGGCAAAAATCGGCATTGGCAGGTCAGGCTTTTTAAACACCATAATCAGCCGGAAAATTGTGATCGGTGCACCCCTAGATTAAACTGTAATGCAGCAGGTTTTATGGAATTATCTTATACAAATATGGTCGCCCTAAAGATCGGCAATTAAGTTTATAGTGTGAAAAGATTTGTGACCACCCATAGTACTCGCTGTAAATAAAGGTTATTTGTTTATTTGTTTTTTTTCCAGTACCGAGCACAGCCTCCCCGCCTGTAACCAGCGCCTCCAACGACCCTGCAGGATCCTACTCCATCAATGGGATTCTGGGAATTCCCCGATCGAATGGAGAAAAGAGGAAAAGAGATGAAGGTAAGAGAGTTTCTCTGTCTTGTGAAGAGTCGTAAAAAATTCTTATAAACTCAGCTCAGGATTAGCACAAAGCAAATGTCTAAAATCCTCCAAAAGCTAAAAACTAAATAGAATTCTTTGCAGCTTTATGCCATAAAACCCACTTTGCTGAACTTGCAATTACAGCATTAAAAGCTGCCTCAGTTCCAGCAGATGACCCTTATAAAACACCTAAGTCTGAACTCTGCTACACCGCTGTGTCAATCTGCCAAGGAGGCTTTTGATTTGAAGACACGACCTCCGCTGTTGTCTCCTGCAATTAATCTTTATGGAAGTGATTAAAGGGCTTTAGATAATTACATGTCAAGATGATGTAGCCAACCACCCGGGTCAGTCAAGAAAGCCGCTATAGCTCTGTGGAGGGCTGTTTCTTTTTCCTTTTTTTTCTTCTTTAACAAAAGTGGCTGCACTCCTGCTGCTGGAGTAGTGGATATAAGGGGGCCTGAGGCGATATAGATTATTGGTTCTGTAAGCAATAGGCTTCCTTAATGTCACCACATAAGTAGCTGATGAGAATAGCTAAACAGATGCACTCATGCTCCGAAAGCATGCGCGGGGATGTTGAAAAGGGGGCAGTTATCTCAAACAGGGTGGGGGAATGAGTGCCTTATTTCTGCAGTGCACTGGAATGAGAGCTAATCAGAGCACGGCGGTGGTTTACATAGCGTCTTCTTTGTTCTGGCGGAGGGTTTTTTTTCTCCTTTTTGTTGGAGAAGCGCGGGGGTTTGCGGGGATATTGAGTGGAATTGATGTTTTTATGTGCGTGCAGGGGAGGGAGGGATGACTAATGACCTGTCAGAGGTAGATTTCCTGGCAGAGATATAAAAACCAGCATGACGTGGACATGGCAAATGACATAATCAAGTCTTTCCCTGTAAGAGATGCAATCGCGCAGGCATAATGCAAACGTCTGGTGTTTTCAGAGGGTTCATTTCCAGTCGTTCGAGGACCTCTCATATTAGCCGGGGTGTAATGTCTAGTCACTGAATGATAGAATGCACACATTTCTATGCAGATTGCTACTGAAGGGCAAAGAGGTATTAAAGGGCATGCAGAGGAGTGTAAGGTATGTGTGTGTGTGAGGGGGAGAGCTGGCCTGTTTTGTGGAGGTCCTCCAGGTGACAGCGCCATGTTTCTACGGCTATTCAGTCTCAAATGATTCCCCTGATGTGCTGCCATTTCTGTGATTTAGGTGCTCGGCCAGCATTACGATGAAAGAGAAGAAATGGGGGTGTGTGTGCGAGGGTAGGGCTTGCACTGAGGGTGACAGAGGGAGCTGTGGTTCTTATATACTCTCTCTACGGCCAGCTGGTGCCTACCTGGAAGCGCAGGGTCAGGGATACTTTATCTTTCCAAAACATAAACCCAGGGCCTCGGCCGCGCACACACACAACAATGGCTGCAAAAGCAATGTCCCGCCTCGGGCCACAGTTTGTAAGAATAGTATATTACATACAATGTTGCCCTGTAGACACTATTGTCCTGTTGTTGTCTTCTCTTAAAGTGCACCTCGCACCAAAAATAGAAACAAAAACAACCGAATTTCAAGGTTTTTTAAGTGCTCGGATGAAAAGTCCTCTGAGGAATGAGCACGGGTGATGTTTTGGACGCTTGAGATTTGTTGCTTGAATCTAAAAAGTTATATATTACTCCCATTAAAATCTGTGTTACCAAATATGGTTAATGTGTTGGCACATAAGATGCTTGCTAAACTGGAAGCTTTAAAACATCACTTAAAATACTGGAAATGATATGGAAATCATGTTATTTTCTAATGAAGATGACTTTTTAAGACCCAAACTGAGAAAACCAAGGCATTGTTTTCACTTCAACAAGCAGCAATCCCCATTAGTGTGGTATGTAGAGCTTTGTTTCTATTCTGTGATTAACTGGGTGTCCCTGATATAACCCTGTACGTTTTTGGACGATAATGATTTCTCAAACATTGAATTTCTGCCAATTTCTTTTAACCCCGATACTGATATTTCTGGTCAAGAGCACAAGCTTTGTGCTTAACAAATTGACTTGTTTCTTTTAGTGTTACAGTAGATTTTTGTGATGAATAGATGTAAAACAACAAAAGCAGTATTTAACTCTTGTAAAAATGAAACCTGTGATATTTTAGTTTAGCCTTGCAGTGACGAGAAGGTGAATCAGTGTTGTTCATTTGTGTAATTTGCCGATATTCCTGCTGATATATGGTGGATATGTTGACTGTAAATACCTGCAAAAATGTAAATTGTAGCAAATACTGATAATTAACTTCTTAGGCTGATGTCTGTTGATACTGATATCAAACCGATAATATTGTGCATCCCTACACACTGTACAAATACAATAAACAAATACTAAGTACTAATATAAAAAAATTTCACTTTCACATCGCAGCTGAAATAAGTGAATGTACAATCATCACACTGCAGGACTTGCACTGTCAGTCACGTAGTCCGAGCACCACATGCCTCCATTTGTGTGCGGTTTGATGGAAACCAAAAGCACAACTTCCCCGCTTCATTGACGATGTGCAGTGATCGTCTGAGGGATCACCATAGGTAGACTTCCTCGGAGACCAAGGTGCACACAGAGTCTTGGTGCTGGCAGCTCTTAAAATGTAAAAGCTGCAGATGATGTTCGTCACAGAAACAGCAGCTCTACAGCTCAAAGAGTCACCGTGTCAAACAGATTCTCCAAACTGATTTTACTCTTTTTTTTTAGCCTTCTTTTTGTTATAGTACCAAAATGACTGGTCTTTAGTGCACAGCTGAACACAGAGGTATTTGTAGGGAAAGTGCTACACATAGAAAGACAAAGCATTTATCTGGGAGCAGCCCTTAAATAAGAAAAAACTTCAGCTCTACACCAAACTATAACATGCTCAGTTCTTCTAGGGCTGGGTAATATATCAATTAAATCAATTCATTCAAATTATTTTCTAAAGTTTTCAAAAATTACAAATCAAGATTTTTTTCCCCACCATAGTCCAGCTACAAGTTGTTGCAATGCTTGAAAAGATGTGCAGTTTTCATAATGGTAGGGCTGTCAGGTTTTGCACAAGCACTTTTATAGGTTGTTTTTTAAATGTTATTTAATCTTGAACAGAGAATTTCTTGTTAATAGGTTATGAAAACAGCTCAGCCTTTAGTGTTTATGCAGACAAATCTGTCTCTGTTTGAACTACTTCACATTTAATGACAAACACTTTTACTTAAAGATGGAAATTCTGTTTGGTTTGGGAGAATATTTTGACAACATAGAGAAAAAACTTGATTTATGTAAAATTGCTTAAAATCATAAATTGAGTGTTATGGAAAAAAAAATCTGGGATTTTATTTGTAGGCCATATTTCCCAGCCCTAAGTTCTTGTATTGCATATCTGCATAGAGCTAGCCAACTTTAGTCTTTAGTAAAATACCAAAAAGCAGATTTTAGTTCCAAAAATTCCACTCCATCAAGAAAATAAATCTTACAGAGTGTAGGGTCTGTAACAAAATAATTTTAGCTTTTACTATTTCATGTTTTAAATGACCAAACATGTTATATAAGCCTTGCAAAACATGAAATAATTTTATAATTTCACTTCAGCTAGGACTCTTAAAAGTCATCAATAGTCAGGAATGACTTTTAACAATCTGCTAGCAGGAAAACTGACTTTGTTTTTAAGGAGCTTTGTCGATAAAATAAGATTTAACCCTTTTATTCCTACAGCTGGTTTGCAGACATTCCACAAAGTTAACTCTGATAAACAAGGTTATGATATCATAGCGTTTAAAATTTGCCAATACTGATGTTTAACTCTTTAAAAGTATGTTTTTTGGGGGTTTGTGTCTTTTGATTGATGAAAGACGAGAGACAGTGGATACAGCTGTTAGGGATCAGGGTAGGACATCCTGCAATAGGCCTCAGGCAGGAATCAAAGTATTTGGGACGTGCCTGGTTGCTAACCTCTCCACCAAACAAGCACCCAGATAGTTAACTTTTGGGACAAGTTATCTGCCTATAATAAAATCATCCTGATAATAACTACATTCCTGTTCATTAGGAGTGTCCCGATACAACTTTTTTGCCTCTGATACCAATATTGCAGCCTTGAGTATTGGCTGATATCAATCCGATACGATATCAGCAGGAATCATACATCCTTTTATTACTTATTTTGTATCATGGACTGTAAGAAAAAGCTTGATCAGGTGAGATGCTCAAACAAAGAAAAGTAGTCAGCAACAGTGGGTATGAGAAAAACTGACCCATTTTACTATGAAATAAAAATAAAATAGAAGATCCTGAAGAGTAACCTCAAGAAATCCAGTACAAAAAACCCGTATATTTTTAAACTGCAAAATAACCACTGTGTTAAACTTAACATAGGCATATTCTACAACTTAATTAAATAGATAAAAAATAAATTAGAATGGTCTGCTTGTATCGGAGTGCTTATATCGGATATTTCAATGCAGGCCGATATAATCTGATATTTGTTCTTTTGCTGATATCGTACTGGTGTCAATATTAATATCAGATTGGGACATTCCTGCTGTTAATGTTCTATCAGTAGCTTTAACCTTTGGTCTCACGGTTTTGTTTTATTTTTAATTTAACTTTTATTTGACCAGGTTTGTCCTATTGAGATCAACAGATCTCTTTTGCAAGGGAGACCTGAACAAGAAAGGCAGCAAAACAGTCTCATCAAACATCACACTCAGACTCAGAGTAGAAATGAGGAACAATTTGCAGAAAGTCATCAACACAAACAGAAAGTCTGGCTTTCAAAACTTTCACGGCAGATCTAAAAACATTGAGAGACACCAAGTTTTGCAGATTTACCATGTTTGAACATGTTAGAACTAACTCTCCCCTTAAGTTAAAGTGTTGTGTTACTTTAGGAGATTTTAAAATGAAAATAACAGATCATTTGACCAGTGTTTGCACACATTTTTTGGGAGAATGATGCCAAACAGTTGATCATGAAATCCTTGCTTTCATGCTTGTTTTTGTTACTGGTGTGAAACTGGTTTTGCTGCTAACTTGCCCAGGAAAGAGATTTCTTGGATCCCAACGGTAATTCGTCTGGATAAATAAAAGTTAAATAAAAATAAATATTCTGCATCTCTATCTGATGGCGTTCAAACAAAGCACAAAACTCATTTACAAGTTAAGCTTAGTTCCAATATTTGAGTAATTCTGCAACAGAAATCCCGACAAAGAAACATGTTTTGGATTCTTTTGAGGTGTTTTATGGCCAATTTGCGGTTTAAAACCCTTTTTCTCGCAGCCAGAGTCTGTTTCAGTGTTGCCTTGTTTGCTTTCCAGACATATTTTGCCTCTCTCAGTAGGCAGTAGTCTATATCCAGTTAATGCTTGGATTAAATTTCCTCACAGCGCAGTAGTTTGCCTGAGCCCTATTTAACTTGGTAAGCCTCATGATGATTATAGCACAAGCAGTCATTATCAGGGGTTGAAAACATGGACGAAAAAATGAGGGAAAGGGAAGGAGGGGAAAGGGTTAGAGCAGAGGGGAGGAGGGGGGAGGCGCTGTGTGTGCCTCACAAACCCCGCTGAAATGGATTGGTCGTGTAGCGAGGAGTATTTGTTTTAGGCGGTAGCTGTGGCTCTCTGCCAGGCACCCAGACAGCTCCTAAGTTTCCAAGTCAGCAGTGCCCTTAAAAAAAGGTCCCCCCCATTACAGCAGGGATGTAGAGATAATGTAGTGTGACACACGTTATGTACACTGGGTCTCGGCAAGAAGAGCTTCAGGGACACAGGTGTCATAAGAGCCATTAATCTGCTATTGTCACGTGTTACAGCAAATTAAAAGTAGCATGTTACACTTGGCAGCCATTGTTGCGGACACACAGAAGCGGTGGTGGGGGTGGAGGGTGGAGAAGAAGAGGGAGAGACCTCTGGAGATGGTGACCACGGCTGTCCGCAAAGTGACATATATTAGAATTTGCAATTCTGCAGAGAAAAGCTATTACCTCACAGATTAACATCCACCGCTGCTCCATCCCCCCGCTGCCTCTGACACCGTGGGCTCCAGGAAAAAACAAAGGAGAAGCTGTGAAACAAGAGGCGTTCATACAGTACGAGATGTTTAAGTACAAATCTGCTTTATGGATGTTTTTGTTCCCTGTCTTCACATTTAAATGCACTAAAATGACCCGAGCAGACTGCACGGAGGGTCTTTTTGTCCATGAAGTGTGTCCGGTCTAAATCGCACAATCAGACCTGCGGACGACTTTTAATACAGCCAATTTTGATCACTTCTCTCGCTTTGTGCCACTCTTTCTTCTTGATTTATGAGAGAAACAGCAAGAGAGAAATTTCACGATAAGATGATCATCATATATTTAAAAAAAAAAGAAAAAAAGAAAGCCAACAACAATAGCCGGTGGCAGTCAGAATGGATGTGATTCTGTGCTTCAGTGGTTGTTGAATTAATTATTTCTTCTCTCTGAGCGTCGTGAGGCCTGTGTGTGGATGGAGATGAGTGATGTAGCGGGCCGCCGTCACACCCTGCTCTGTGTATCAGCATCTGTTTTGGGGGAGAGGGAGAATCAACACAGGAACTCTGAGCGCAGCAGAGAGTCAGCACCTCCAGAGCAAACTCCAAATTAGATTAATAAAGCCTTTAAAAGCTCGGGAACGTCACAGTGAGCGATGCTTCCAAAATAAGATCCCTTATGAATGAATACTGAGCAGATACAGAGCTCTGGCTAACTGATATCCTAACAGTGGGTAACATGGACCACATGTAGGGATGTGTTGTTGTGATAATTTCATTTCACAGTTATCACGCTGATTATTATTATCGCGGGATTGCTGCAATGTACTCTTAATGTTCAAAAAGTACTTTTACACACACTAAAATCATCTGAAAACGTTTTATTTAGTTAAAATAATGTGAATTTTAGAACAATGTGCAGTGATCAGAATTTGACCTGCTTCACCTCTCTGGTAATCGTTGAGAAAATGTTCAGAAAGTTAATTTTTCTAAACAATTCAGCCAGGTTTCTCCCCTTTGTGTGATTCTTTCCTGTATCACTGAGACTTTTTGCTGTGACAGGGTGACCGACTTCAATACTTTCCCCTTGTAAAAATCCAAAATACAACCAGACTTCAGACTTTGTCTCCAGTACAGTGTCTGTGCAGGCACCAGCCGCCATACTTTCACTTTCAGAGGCCAAACATAAACTGTGCTTCTCTGCCAAGGAGCAGAAACATAGTTCTGGCTTTTCCAGGGAATTAGTAGAATCAGTGAGTTATTGTAAAGTGAGGTAATCAAACACATTCCTTCTTGAATGGTGTTAAATTCAGTATTTTTTTTGTCAAGAAAACACACATGGTGGACACATTACCACAGCTGGAAACTCAGATGTGATTCCAGGAATAATCAAACAAAGCTGAAACCTGGTGAACAGGAGCAAAACATAAAGGGAAAATACTAGGGGTGTAGCAGTCCAGGTGAATGCTCCCCTATTTATTTAAAGCCATTTTATTCAAAAAGAAAGATTTGCAATCTCCAAAAATGCTTAAAATTTGGGCTAAGGATAGTGATTAAGTTTGATTAAACCTTTTTGATACAGATGCTATTGTTGTTGCTACTGTGTGCTTGTTTTTTCCGTGAACTACATAACTATATAACTATAACTAAATGACCAATCAGTAATATTTTGGTCTTGATTCAAATCCAGATGCAGGTCAAGGAGTTTAATTTTCAGGAAATGCTGGTCAAGGCACAAGTGGTCAGTAACTACATGTTTGTGTTGATCCGAGTGCGGATGTGTGTCCAGGATTTTTTTCAGGATTTGTGAACAGCGTGAGATCGGGCAGTTTTCCACATTTTATGGTGACTTGAAATGCCCTTGTGGACGTTTGTTCTCCTGGGGCACTTCTAGTTGATTCCTGTGGCTTGTTTGCGTAGGACAACCAAGGGCTGCACAGGTGTCTGCATCGAACATGCCAAACACACGGCACTCCTGATATTTCACAAACATTCAGCATGTTGCTGTTGCAGACGGCAGGCTGAGAGAAGGATGTGTACAATGGCGTAAGGGCCAATCTAATTAAACAATTAGAAATTAAAAAACCTGTATATTTAAGATTTTAAAGTTGTAAATTTACAACTAAACAAACACATTTTTTCAGTATGAAAGGCATAAGTTTACAACAAACCAAACTGTGAAACCTTTGAAATGATCAAGTGTTAAACAACCTTTAATGTTTAAGATCATTAAATAATAAGAGGCTTTTTGTCTTGATTCATGCCTGCTGTTGAGACCCTGATCATTTTGCTTTGTTTTTGTGTTTATTTTGGACTGAGTCATATAAAAATCCCAAATCCTCACATTATTACCAGCGTCCTGACTTTAGAGAGTCGTGGCTGTAAAGTTGGTCTATTCAGAAAAAAACTACACACAAATTTAGATTAGGAGAAACCATTTGTGAGTCAAGAGCAACGACTTTCTCTAAGCAGATGACTGATTCTCTGTTCGTCATCAGACCAAACCATCTTGCTTTAGCTCAAAAAAATGTCTCTTTTCAGAAAAAGTCAGGACCAATCAGCAATGCTGACAGTGAAAAGTGACTGCAAGTCTCTGATTGGTCCATCACAATTGATACAACACTTTTCTTGAATCATCTTCCAGTTTTTTCTTGAAAGGTTCTGTTTTAACTTCTGATTGGATGTTTACCAGAACAACTTAAAGAACCACAGCACAACATGTGTAAGATCTATTTGTAAAGTCAAACTTTAGGCCTTTAAAACTAAAAATTTCACTTATTTTCTTGTATAATTATGACCTTCTGAACAAAAAAGTACTTTGCTTTTGATTAATTCACAATTTATATTTAAAAAAAATCAAATACTTTCCGACTAACAGATTCTTTGTATATGTTTTAATTTTAAAGAGCGAAATAAGACAGGGTATTATTTCTGTAGACTAACTCTAACATATAAATATATCCCTAAAAATGTTGTTTTCCATCTTGCTTCATTAGAAAATGAAAAAAAGATGCAAAATGTCTCACCGTTTGTTTGTTTTATTTGACAAATTGCCTTCATTCTTCACAAACCTTAATTACAATCACGTTAAAGACGTACAATTCCCCCTTTAAGCTGCTCTAAAATGAGAATATTGTTGCAATTTTGACACACTGATAATCATCATCTTTCATTAATTCATGTTCTAATCCCCCCTAGCAACAATCACAGCTCTGGTGCGGCGCATCTCTAACAAACTCAGTATTTCATTTATGTTTACATAATCCGAACAGTCAATTAGAGAAACCAAAACGAGGCTGAGTTCATCCAATTTGTTTTAATTTCATTTCATTAACCGAGAATTGAATCAGGCGGGAAATTACGGAGGTGTGTTATTGTGAAATACATCACAATGTGTTGAGGGAACGAGCGAGTATGTATGTTGACATGTTATTTAAACATGGAGCCAGCTCAGGAGTGGGGGGGGCAGAGTCTCATTCTTTTAAAGGGGGCTTTCATGACCTCGAGGTGCCAGCTCACCTCCTTTCTCCTTCTTAAAAAACAAGAAATCTCTGTAAATGTGTGAAAAGTTCTAATATATTTTTGAAAAAGTCATCCCCTGTCGTCTGATAGTCCTTTAAGAAGCTCCTCTTCCCACCCAATCTGCTCTTCACTCATAATAATTGTTCTGTTTTTGTTTGGCGGGCCGTCACTCAGACTCGCTCCCACTCCCCTGAGCTGCGTTGGCTAAAGCCTCCTGCCAGGGGTCCTGACCTCTGGGTGCCAAACCCGCAGAGAGGAGTCTGCTTTACGGAGCTGGTTATCTGATCTGATGGAGGCTGCTCCCTCGTTACCGGAGTGTTAATACAGAGCGATGTCAAGATGAATACACTCAAGTCCAATCCGATGATCAATAAACGACCACGGAGCGGGACAAGCGTGAAACGCACCAACAAAGCCACTGTGGTCAAACATTAGCATAATGGGCGCATTTGGACATGTCCAAATATTGGATGTGACTTAGTGACAGGAAGTGCTTTCAGATAATGGGACCTGAAAACTTCTTTAAAGGGTGAATGTTTCTGTCTCATGTTGACTGTTTTTCATTTGAGACACAAAACAGAAAGAACTTACTGCCCTGATCATCTTAACAGGCAAGAGCTGGGAAATAAAATAAAATATTTATGACAAAATCAAACATTTTCAAACATGATGTGAGGCCACACAGTTTTAGTTCTATCAGTATAGTTAATTTTGCATAAAAGAAAAATTAGGGAAAATTAGGGAAAATTGGATTTTGTCAACACAAACAAAACACTAAAATGTTTGTTTGTCAGTACATATTCTATCATTCAACTACCATGTTGGTAGTGGAATGGTGGAATAAATATATGTTAGAGGTGTCCCGATATAACTTTTTCACCTCCGATATGACACTGATATGGCTGCCTTGAGCACTGGCCAATACCAATATCAATATGATACAATATCAGCAGGAATCCTCCATACATGTATTACTTATTTTTTAGTGTGGACTGTAAGAAAAGGCTTGATCAGGTGAGATTACTCAAACAGAGAACAGTAGTCAGCAGTAGTAGGTGTGAGAAAAACTAACCAATATGTTATAAATAAAGTAAATAAAGTAAATATAAAGTAAATTAGAAGATCCTGAAGAGTAACCTCAATAAATCCAGTTAAAATAAAAACATATATTGTAAATTGCAAAATAACCACTGTGTTTAACTTAAACATAAGCATATTCTACAACTAAATCAAATAAATAAAAAATAAATTAGAATGGACTGCTTGTATTTGGGTGCTTATATCGGACACTTAGATGCAGGCCAATATAATCCAGTGTTTCCCCTATTGTGCTTACAGGATTCAGACCGACGTACATTTAAAAAAAATCATATTTATTTTGATCAAAGTTTTTATGACAGAGATTCTTATCATATAAAAAAGCCAACTAGAGTCTAATGTTAGAGTCTAATGTTGTGTCACTATGGTTTGCTTATTTTCAATAAAATGCATTTTTCCTCTCCGCTCTGCCAAACGTCTCCAACTCCGCTCCTCTACTTTAACACGATAAGCAAATTAGGAAAGAACCAAACCGTCTCTCTGCAGGCGGAGTTCCCCGAAATGCAGTCTTTTCAGCGGCTGCTGACACATGATCCGAGACGTAGCGGTGATTCAGCGAACGTCAGAACAGGGGCCACCTAAAAGTGTCTCACAACACTCTCTTCCCTAAAAACAATTCAGTAGAAATGCTTTCCCAAGCAGTGACCGCTTCTGGGTCCTAACGCCGCGGTTAAAACCGCTTGCTGTCTGCCGCCTGTCCCTCACTGAAATGACTGGAGGCAGCGCGTTGCCGCGCAGCAGTGTGAAAGGGAGTATATAGATACAGACACACACACATACACACACAGGCGGCAGAGGAAGGAGCGACCATAACGGTAAAAAAAAACAAAAAAAAAAACAATTTAAACAAACATTAATGGATGACCAGAAGCTTACCAAACGATCTCCCCAGGCAAAAGTCTCATTATTTTTCAGCCAAGTGCCCTTACCAAGAAGGGAAGCACAGCTAGCAGCGTAGGAAACTTTCAGCATGTAGTTTCTCCTTATTGTCAGTCATTTGCTATAACTTTATTAAGCATGATTCATCTTCTCTCCACCTGCTGAGCTTACATGGTTACATGAAATGGTACATTCTTCCTGTTTTTTTTAAATACTTTTTATACTTTATGCAGTGTATTTTAAATATTTTTGAGAATGTTGTAGTTGTATGAAAAAGTGCTCCATTGCCAAAAAAAAGTGAACAAAAATCAGTGTTCAATATTTATTCAGATCTAAATGCTCTGTAATTATGATATTACAGAGCATTTTTGACGGACCACGCTCCCTCCAGCACCAGTACCTACCCCCCCAAGGCAGTGAACCTAGGGGAAACACTGTAATCTGATATTTGTTTTGTTGCTGATATGCGATTGATATCAATATTAACATCAGATCGGGATACCCCTAGTTGTTAGTGTTGTTTTTAATGCTACATTAAAGTATGGAGAACTTTGTTGATTTAAACATACTGATATTTTTATTATGAAGAGTTTAATTTGTGCCAGTGGAAGCCATCGATCACGATCCCTGCTTTGCTTAATTTAAAAAGTCTCTTAATTATGAACCAGTAATCTAACAAATTAGGAAAGAGGATGTATTTATAGTCTTGTGAAAGTCTCATGATGCAAATGTGTTGGTATTTTGAGCTCACAAAGTATAATATATTAATATTGACTTCCACAGTAAACTTAATTTGGTTCTGTTTATTTTTTAAGACTTTTGTTCTAAAGTCTTCTCAAAAAACACCAGCATAAATTGGATATAAATGTTCCACACGTCACCAGAATCATCTTCATTGTGTCTGATTTGTCAGGATCTGGGAGGGCAGATGGGACGGTGCTCAGCCTGAGTGGGAGGAAGAGTGTGTAGGGTGACCCAGGATGGTTTGTCTTGTGTGTGGGAAGTGTATTCCTCAGCGGTGAATGACAAATATGGTGGGGGGGTATTGATCAGGTGCTGTGGCTCAGGCCGGCTGATGGATAGTAATTAATGACTCTATTTGCGCTGGTAGCAAAGAGAACAATTGAGTTTGATAAAGTGACAAGAAGCAGAGATGGTAGGTGAGGGCCTTCAGCGCACGTGAGCAGAAAACCTGCTGTTCATGTGAATTTAATGAATCGGAAAGAGCTGTTGTATTTTTGTCTTGTAGGATTCGTACTGATCTTCTAAAAGGATTAACCAGTTCCCAAACTGTTTCTGCAGATGAAACTGTTTTTGACTCCCCCGCCACCTCTCACTGTTTACTAAAACACATCATCTCTGTCGGGCACAAACCTCTTACCTCCAAAATTTATACTTTTCAACATTTTTTGCACTTTTAATTAGCTTAAAATTCTCAAATATAAATTGTATTTATGACGTGTACTGCTGAACCTCTTGGTTGTCATTGTGAATGAGATCTGATCTCAATGAGAATTATCTGGTTAAATAAAAATAAAAATAAAATAAAACAATTTTGTAACTTGGAAGGTTGCCAATAGTGCTTTTTAATGAAAAAATGGAGATATGAAGTTTTGACCCAACAGCAACAACGTATTGATTAATTTGCATGTATATAGGTGCATAGGTGTATTAATATGTGTATAAAATTAGGTAGGTGAATGTTTGAATATATTTATTAAGTCCATGTAATTTGCTTTCATGATAAGCCACTTGTAATATAAGTCAAATATGTAACAGAGAATAAGGGGTAGGACCAGATAAGATGAATATTATGAATTAGCTATCTGTTTTCTTATTATTTCCTCTTATTTTTTTGTTTTGTATATATTTTTGTTGTTAATATGTTCAAAATAAATAAATAAAATAATAAACAAACCATCAAGACGCTCTCGGTCAAACCCTTCAAAATATATTTGTATGTATTTTAGCATTTTTCTCAAACATTCTGTGCAAAGAATACAGAACAGCTACTTGATATTGCAATTAACACTAATATAACTCCATAAAAACTCAAGTTCTTTAAGATGAAAACAACTAATGTGACAAGTGGAGGCCACATTTGTTTGTAAATTTCAAGTTGTAATGTCTTTTGTAGTTACGTATAAGCTTTAGGTAAAACAGAAGTTCTGACAAAATTAAAAATGCTTTCCAAGCAAAGCAATCGGCTCTTGCTGCAATCCAAGGTCTGTTGACCTCACTTTAGGAATCACCAATTTAAGCAATTCACCAAAAATTGAGCTCAACTTCTTGGTAAGTTGAGCATTAAATCCTGATCAGAAGAGTGTGAGAGGAAATTCTGCAGTTGTTTTTGCAAGGGATGCACAATATTATCTGCATGATGCTGATATCTACTGATAAAAAGGTAATTATCTGTATGGGCAGATCTGAAAAAATCATGAATTCAAATAGAAACCTACTTCTCAGCATTTTTCCAAACATATTTGGATAAAAGGGTTATTGACAGATGTGAAATAGGCAAACCAAGTCCTGTGTTTGAAGTTCATTTCTGCCAGAAAACAAGAAATCTGGCGGCTTGTTTAGGGTCTACAGTGACACCACACTGACCGTGTTACATGGACTTTAGTATTCTTGTCATGAGCTGGATCAGATTCACGTGATGGCGTTTACATGCACACAGAGAAACCTGGATTATTTTCCCTGTGAACGTGATAAATTCAAGCTTCCTAATACGAGAGCAGAAAGTCTGATTTGTGCAGATGCCTGTGAGTTTTGAGGATTTTGTTGATTTAAGATAACTTTTTGGGCATTTTTGTGACTTATTGAGGGGAGAGAGAGGAGAGGCTTGTGAAAGGAGGTGAGAGAAAGTAGGGAAAGACATTCTGCAAACAGGCTACAGGCTCGATTCGAGCCCAGGCTGGCAGAAGCTTCTGTTTGGGATGTGCCTGATTACTTATTCCTCCGCCTTACCAGCACCCCAGCATCCAGGTTTCAATCAGATTTCTCCAGGTATCAAAAACTTGGTTTAGAAGAACCCGGAAACTGCAGTTTCCTGAAATCAGGATGCTGTATTTTAGAGCACAAACACAAAACAAGAACAGGGTTGGGTACTGTTCGGATTTACCGATCCTAGTCCTGCTCATTGATTCAGCTTCTTCACTTTAGCATGATGAGGGTTGGCACAAAAGCTGCTACAGCTGTTTGTGGCAGTGGATATGGTGACTTAAGTGGATGTGAGTTTGTAATTCACTGAAAATGGTGCAATTCCTCGCATTTACATTTCTATAAAGGAAATGTGTTGTCATGTAGGTTTTACTACCTGGATCAAATGTCTTTACTTCAGCAGCTGTCATTTTCTATTTTGTGTAGTTTAGTCAAACTTCCTGCTCTCAAAACTTTGTGCTGCATCACTGTGGTGGACAGCAGTTTCCTCTCTGAGGAATAGTTCATGCACCTGTTAGTAGGGCCCATGGATGTATTGTAAGAACTGGATAGCGTGGCTCCGCCTTCTACCATGTAACGGTTTTGAAGCCAGAATATCCCCGTCAGGGCACCGCCATTGTGCAGCCAGTAGAGAATCTGGACCATATCTGGACGCAGCTGTCGTAAACGGTCGCAAAACTCCGCAGCATACAGCGTACACAATCATTGTGAAACTGCCGTAAACCGCGGTTATTTTTAAACTCTAATAACTGATGAAAAAGAAACTTTTCAGAAAAAAGAGGACCTGGAAAAAACGCAGCCCAATAATACTTTCATATCAGCACAGCATACAGACGGGAGAAATATTTCTACGAGGTATATTAATTTCTTGAAGTTTCACTACGGCCCGTTCAGATGAATGGGGGAGACGGAGAGTTGACCTATACTGCAGCCAGTCACCAGGGGGAGCAGTTTTTGTGGCGACTTCACAAAAGCCAAGCGACATGACGTCCATGTTTTTTACAGTCTATGGTTGGGCCACAATCGTGAAATCACAGATAAAATCCCGGAATTGGACATGAAAAGTGGAATTCAATATAAATGCGTAATATCATGGAAATGGCCGACATTTACAAAAAAACTTTGTTTTCTTTATAAAAAGGAATGCATCTTTGGGGAAAATGCTCCGAGGGGTCACTAAGGTTGGGAACAACCACACCTCACTTCCCCTCCCCCTCCTCCTTTCCTTATTAACAATGCAAACATGTCGCGGCCTGAGAGACCTGCTAAAATGGCAAAGAAGCTACGAAACTCTGGACTATCTCCAAAGTACAGGACAGAGCAGTTCCCCAACGATTTTTATGGGTCAGGTTCAGCAGACTTTGTCAACATACTGTTGGGACCACCTGAAGAATGAATGATTATATTTCGTTACTTAATACTGTGTCTCGGGCTTAGATTTGCACAAAATACTAAAAAGTGAATTCTCAAAAACATAACAAAAAAAAAAAGCACTATGGGAAAACTGAAACGGAATTTGATGAAAATTAACACAGATTTTGTTGGGTCCTATGTTAGGAACCAAAAAGTGGACCCAAAACTCAGGCACCTTATCCGATCCACAAATGTTGAAAACCTGGAATCAAACAGTTTTCAGTAGCCGAGCCTCGTTATAGCCACGACCCCTGAGACCATGCAAACACAGTTACTGAGACAGTTTGATAATATTCAGCCCTCCACTGGAATTTCACCTAGGGCTGGATCATTAATCGGATTTTGATCATGATTTCGATTTTGCCATCTGACAAACATAAAAACATTATAATCGAAGAAAAACGATTAATGTGCCGCACAGTGTGGAGTGCTGTGTATGCAAGTTCCTGCACTTCATAGCGCTTCTGTGTTCCACATGCAGCCACAGCGAGTGTGTGTGACTTATGTGGATCAATAATACTGTATGTGCCGCTCGCTGGTTCTTTAAAGTTGTGTTTAAATCAGTACTGAAGTTTTTTAATAAATAAATAATTGTGTATATTAATCGTGATTTCAATATCACTTAAAATAATCAGGATTCTTATTTTTACCATAATTGTCCAGCCCCAATTTCACTCCACCGCTTTGGAGGCACAGAGAGTTATTCATGTCTGCACATCCTTAAGGAAGAGAGGGGTGTGGTGAGATGAAGCTCATTCGGTTTAAGTGCTGCTTTCCATTTGCATCAGAACTGGGAAGAGGGGAGTGGGTATGACATCATATCCGAGTTATCAGCGTTCCAGTTACAAAGCTGGAAAAATACTTGCCGATCCATTTGGCTATCGTTAGCCATTGTTGCATTGTAGTTCACATATGCCACATAAAGAATTTTAATAACACTATAGCACCATTTCCATATATATACGTTAACCAACATTATGTATACGGCTGATTTAGTGCAGCAAACACTCGTCAGAAGTGTTAATAACTGGAATATTACAGGAACTTAACAGCTGTTTACATCGGGGCAGCCATCTTTGATTGTCAACTTGGGGATGGTGAGGATCCCCCGACTTCTCAGTAGGAAGCGTACCAGTTGAAGTTTCCCACTCATGACTTGGAAATCCCGACTTCCCAGTACAACTGGAACGCAGCAAAAAAGAAACACAGCTGAACTGAGCATTCTGTGAAAACTCCTCTGGTGATTCATTTGAAGGGTGGAGAGGAAGTATGACATGTCACCTTTGAGATATCACACACAAAATTGGACTTTACCTCTCTAAAATCAAAGCAACAACCTTGCTGGTGCTCAATTTACCTTCAGTTTTGAACCTGTTTACCTCACTGCTTGGCTTATTATTACTTTAAGCGAGGTAAAACCAGGGCAGGGATCGCCATGCCGGATTATGCAACTTAATCTTTACCATTAACGATATAGCAAACTGAAAAATATCCCTTGTGCTTTGAAAACAAAAGAGAAAAGACGTTCATCTTACTTGCAACCTGACATTTTCAAGCCCGATTGTGGGTCACACACATGTTCTCGAACACACACGCTCTTTTATAGCTTGTTCACAGGAGAGCCGGGTTCATCGTCTGGCCTCAGCCTGTGAAAAAAGGTCAAGCAGCAGAATAGAGCGGCAATAACCCTCCCAAATGGTACTATCACACAGACATGATTGATCAATTGAATTCCATGGCAGAGAAAAATGTGGGATTAAGTAGAGTATTATACGCACAATGAGTTGAGGCATGATGTTCATTTCAAGTTCATTTCAGCTCCCTCTTGCCACCAGATCAGGCAATCAATAGAGGCCTTGCATATCATATATCACCGCTCTCCCACTGAGGGGAGAACATAATCTGCCGCAAATTTAGAATGACAGATTTGTAAGAGGGCTGGAGCTTTCTGGGGTCCAGGGAGGAGACCTGCAGGCACGGCGACTGCAGCCAGGAGAGGTGGAGGTGCAGTGGTTGGGTGTAAGAGGGGGGATGGTCTGCAAAGCGGCGAGTGACAACGGGAGAAGCAAAGGCATCCTTCTCCCAACAGTCGGGTAATCAGGTCAGGAGTCGGGAGAAAAATTCCTGTGTTTGGAGAGTGGGGTGATTGAACTAGACTGTACGATTTTATTCAGCCTCTTGTCCTCCGCCCGCTGTTTCCAAATGGAACCACAAGCTCAGAGAATAAAAGCTGAATTGAATTGTGAAAGGGAAATTGTGCTTTTAAAGAAAAAACAGCCTTTGATTTCAGGGAGGGTTTGGGCAGAGAAAGAGAAATCCCCTGGCTGTAATGGGCTAGCTGCTGCTTTCATTAGTATACATGCTCGCCACAACATGTATATATTTGCAAGTGATGGTAATCCATCAATTACCACAGGGCTTTCAGATCATGATGCTGCGACTGTGATAGGGTGGGGGTGCAGGGAAAAGCCTGTGTGATGTAGCCAGTGGCTCACAACAGCCATTAAGAGGAGGAAAAACCTGCACTCCATCCTCTCCTGTCCTCTCAGATCCCCCACAGAGGAGGAGAAAAAAAAAGAAAAAACACATGAGGAGAATATAAAGTGCATATCATGAAGTAAAGGCCAGCTTCCCGGGGTCAGTGTCTCGATTGTTGCTCTCTCTTCTTGTAGATGGTTCAGATGGTTCTGGCCCAAACAGTGATTCTCAGGGTAGTGTGGAGAGTTTACGGAAACACCTTAGGGCCGATGCCTTCACCCAGCAGCAGCTGGAGGCGCTGGACCGGGTCTTTGAACGCCCCTCGTACCCTGACGTCTTCCCTACATCGGAGCACATCAAACCCGAACAGGTCAGTAGCAACGCACGCCACCACACGCACCATTACTACACACACAAACACTGCATGTGAGGCTAAACAAACTAGGGCTGGGCAATATGGACCAGTAACCATGTCCTGTTTTTCTTTGCTGAATGGTGAAAAATGTTTGTTCCTTCTCCAAATTAGGAGAAGGAACAAATGATTCCATTTTGAGAGTGATCTGAATCACCTTCTGGATCCAGGATTTTTTTAAAGGATTCTTTAGCATCGCGAGATAGGACCCATTTCGGCATTAGTACAAATTTGTATGTTTTCATGGTCAAGAAATCTAAATATTTAGATGAAATAAAGGTAGGACTAATATTTATGGTGAAAATCACAATATGGGTGAGGACTGTGGCACTGGCGGAGTTCTGCACTCTCTGAGTGCTTTTCTAGTTATTTAAAATAAAAAAAATTAAAAAGCTAACACAATAAAATAAATGCAAGCTTCAATATAGTAATAATGATTATGATGTTAATTAATTATTGGATCTGATTTGTAAGGAAGGGGTAGGACCAGAAGAGCTCTTTGCTTCATTCTGTTCCTTCTTAAACTGGCTGTTTTGTTGACAACATAAGTTAAAAAAAAACAAACTGAAAAGATGATGGTGCCCAGACGGTATGTGCTCTCATGTACATTTATTTAATGGACATGAACAGTTTGGTAAAAATATGTGTTATTTTCACTGTTTTCAGACGCCGAAAGAAAGAAAGAAAGAAAGAAAGAAAGAAAGAAAGAAAGAAAGAAAGAAAGAAAGAAAGAAAGAAAGAAAGAAAGAAAGAAAGAAAGAAAGAAAGAAAGAAAGAAAGAAAGAAAGGTTGTAACAAGAACCACATTTTATAATTATTATTCTTTCTTCCTTTCTTTTACCAAGTCCCACTGACATTAAATTATCTGAACAAGAGAGACCTGGCCAAGGTAACAGCCAATACAATCTTTAAAAAAAAAATAACAACAACAAAGCATTAAACAGCACAACAACTTACATTTTACAATACATTTTAAAACAGGCCTTCCAACCCCTCTATCTCAGCCCTGCACAGAACAGTTGGTGTTAGTGTAAACCTTCCAGAGCTTAGTCTGATTACTCTCATAAGAAGTGGATGCAACTTTAAGATTTCTATCATTATGCTCTAATGTTTACTGTGGCATTTCCCTTTTACTGGAGCCAGCTGTAGGCTAAAAAAACACCTGGCTCAGGTAGTGTCTCTCATCTAGGGCAAGTGGCATCATCCCCTCATGACATCATTATGGGAACATTTTAGAAACAGACTGTTTAATACGAGGAAAGTCGTGATTTCTCCTATCATGGGGGATTTGTAGACAGACCAATGACACATATGACTGTACTGAAAAACATTGAAAATGTATCATGGGACTTCTGATGTGGTATCAAACAGCCATCAAAATGATTTGAGTTTTACTTCAACTACATGCTCGTGAACTGAAATGATGATTCACCATTCAGGCTACAAACATTAATTTGTGATCAACAAGCACACTGCTGTTTTAGTGATATCAACATAATCATCATATATATCACTATAAACAATATTTTCTTCCCTTAAATCTCATTCTAACATATACTGGTACATCATGAGAACTGTATGTATTGCCCAACCCTAGAACAAACCCACAAAAACCACCTTTGTCGCACATATTCCCAAACCATCCAGACCCCAGAGCTAATTAAAGAAACGTCTGAGATGGCCCTGCTCTGGATTACAAACCAAGCATGTATAATGCTGCAGGGATCACCAGGAAAACTCCCACTCATTATTGATTTTGTGATGAAAAACACATTCCTTGTATCCCCTATAATTGAGAATAACAGTAAGGCAACATGAAATTAATCAATACCTGCATTTTTCTTCATTTTTGCTGTGTTATTCAACTGCTGTTCTTTGTCTTTTGTTGTTTACTTTCCTTCTCCTGTGTGATGTGTTGACGTTTAATGACTGACGCCGTCTTTATGTATTCATGAAGTGGATGTTTGAAACCTTGTATTCCCGCTCCTTCCTTCTCGCCATCCATCCTTATTTCAAAAATTAAGAGGCATTTGGGGAACAGCTACTTTAACCTAAAGAAAATAAATAAATGACAAGCAGAGAGGGGTGCTTATTAAAAGCTCTAGGTTTATTACAATGGATAACCTTTATTTACTTTCATTATACTATTAAACAACAAGAGACTATTAATTTCTCCCTCTAAACTACAAGTCGGACCCATAAAGCAAAAGCAGTCGCCTAATTGAGTTCATTTTAATTTCTCTCCAATCGGGGCGAATTACGCAGGTGATAAATCAGTGGGACAGGCCTCACCTCCAGAAGAGGGCCTAATTTGCAGCTAATTACAAAACTGATTTCTACTGGAAGATCAATACCAAAACGAATTGGAAATGACTTGCAATCACAAAGAGCGTCAGGGAGAGTATTAAAAGGCAGAGGGGGAAAAGAGCTGGACTAAAAAAAAGGGGGCGAGTGAGGAGAAAAAAGGGTCCAGGAACAGTCTAGAAAAATCAGGTTTAATTTAATGCAATATTAATCAGAGCACTTTTCCTTTCATGGGCGCCTCACGTTTTTTTTCGCCTCTGGAAAATGTGGCCCTATTAGCCAGTGTCTGGGTTCTGTAGCGAGGCATTAAAAACCCATTCTGGAGATGCAAAACTCAATGGATTCACCCCTCCCACACTTCTGCCAGCCATTTGGTCATCCCTTTCAGACCCATCTTTTCAGTTTTCCCCCTTCTGCCCTTTATCTGCATGATAAAACGTCTGTTTGGCGTCTGAGGCCGCGGAGAATAGAGGAAAACATCCGACATTGTGCCAGTGAACAGTTGTAGCAGACAATTAGAGTTTATCGGTGATAGTGGCA
Source organism: Scarus forsteni (assembly GCA_036419115.1). Classification (NCBI taxonomy): domain Eukaryota; kingdom Metazoa; phylum Chordata; class Actinopteri; order Labriformes; family Labridae; genus Scarus; species Scarus forsteni. Next base: position 8,990,508 of record JAZDUH010000263.1, read on the forward strand.
GACAAGAGTGGGGTCACGGGCATCCTCCCCCCCTGTGGGAGCGCGGCCCACTGAGCCACTCGGGCTCGCAGTGGGCCCTGGGCGAACATTGTCGACACTCAGACTCCGGAAGTTTCTGCTCATTACAGACAAAATAATCACAACATCTGCTAAGAGAGACGTTTTAGAGGATAAACAAAGAGGGACTAGATGAAAGAGGAGATCACAGAGCATCATTCACCAGCATCTCCTCCTGATTTTTATTGAACATCATGCCCCAAAAAAGAGCACAGAAGGTCCAAAAAGTGGACAAAACAAAAAAATGGCACAAAATGAATATATTTAACACTGTTTACAACCTTTTCTGCCTCAGCTATTTCTAAAAACATCTGTTCTATGCATGCAAAAGACAAAAATGTTTATTTTTAGTCCAGATACATACCAGAAAATATCTACAGTCAGCAATTTTCAGACAAAAATATTCTCATTGATTTTTCTTTTTAGTGCTGTGATTACATAAGGGAGAAAAAGTACACTTGGCACATTATTTCCAGACTTTGTACAGACTTTAACTTCCAATATAACATCAAATATTTATATTTTGCCTATCTTTACAGTTTTGAATGTCAACTATAGTCCTGTTAACAAACAGAAAAATAATTATTTTCAAAAGTGTAACCCTTTATATGCAAGTTTGTCTTTATTACATCATCTTTGCAGTAATTTTACTAAAAGTCAGACTGGACTAACTGCCCAGGTCTTCTGAAAAACAGCAAATATTAGAAATGTAAAGCCTGGGATTTCAATTAAAAATCTTTCATGTAGCATTACATGCATTTATGTAACATCCAATTCCTGTTATATTGGGCTTAGTGTGATTTTTTGATCATTCATGACTCTATGGGCTGTTTTATAACAGCTGATGTTCAAAAATGCATATTTTCATCAAATTACAAACTACATGGATTACCTGTGAAGAAAAGCCTTCCTCAAGTTCTCAAATTTTATTTAATTGAAAAATATTTTTAATTAAAAGCTGAGGCCTATAATTAATAGAACAGCATTTTAGTTAGTTTCTGGTATGAAGGCCAACTTCATTATTCTGAAAAAGTATAAAACAAAAAAAAAAGCTCATTGCCAAATTTCCGCCATGTGCAGTTGAATTCAAACATTGTATGGCTTAATTATAAACGGATCATAATTGAATCATATTTTTGGTAAGTTTTATTTATTGATATTAAAGTGATGTATATTTTGAAGTGGATGTTACATACATTTTCAAATTGTGTGTTATTATGTGTTTCTTAGTCTAGCACATTTAAGTTCTATAAAAGACAGAACAATCAAATTTACTCTGTTACATTTGCACAAAAATGTTGTAAGAGAGTTCCTAGATTTTTAGCTAATTTATATAAAATATCAGAATCTTCTGTGAAACTGATTAAGTGGATTTTCAGAACAATTTCTCTGTGAGAAAAGTTTAAAAAAACACAATTCGGTCATTTTCTACTTAGTACTTCTTTTTGTCTTGGGCTTAATAGTATTGATGTTTGTTTGTCCCAGCTACTCGAGCTAATCCACAAACTTGGCTGTCAACATTTTTTACTGGAAGTTCTCAGGAAACAAACCCAATAAACTGATTATTGTTGATTATCCAGAGTAAGCAGGATGTTGTTTACAGAGAGACTTTTTGGCACTAAATGAAATATCTCATGCGTAGCCCTGAGAATCAAAGATCTCAAGCACAGGAAATTGGCATCAGATAAGTTTGAATTGTTTTTTAATTAGTATTTTTTTAATTTACTATTGTAGCAGCTGTATACTATAAAATTGAAATACATTTTTTTTAAATAGAAAAAAAAAAAAGAAAAATCAAGGCAATTCCCCCCCTGGAAGTGCCACTGCTTTTGAATTTCATGAGGGAATCAATAGTCTTAATATATTTGTCCTAAGTTTAAAAAAAAAAAGTCTTTCAAGAAGCCCAAAAGTAATTGTTTGTCTTCCAATCAATCCCTACTTTTTTAAAAAAATATATCCTGGGACACAAGTTCCTTTAACTGTGCCTTTCCTCTGTTGAAAATTATTATAAAAATAAGGAAAAAATAGAGAAGTAATTAAAAGATGTAGCTGTTAAGAAACAATTATAATTCAACAAAAATCTTAGGCCTGTCTCAGTTAAAATGTAATGTCATTTTTTTTTTCACCTAAGATTTTAAGAACCTTATTTAAGACTTTCAGAATCTTTGTAAGGATGCACAAGAATGCTGGACTCTAGTCCTGGGATTTATGTGTATCACAAAATCCAGACAATTAAGAAAAATACCATTCTAATTTAAGTTTACTTCAAGTACAGGTAAAAGCTTGACTCATCACTCATTAAAAGCATCCTAAAGTGGTTTTAATTCTATGCTTGGTTCATTAGGTTTAGCATCACTGTTTGAATTTAAGGTCGAGAAAGTCAAAGTTATAAACCCTGACTTGACTTGATATTTGTTTCTTTATTTAAAGTTCAGGTATTGCCTTTCCAAAACTGATGTCTGCTGTGGCCCCTCTTGAAACATTACATTTATGGGACCCATTAAAACTCTAACATGAACATAGTCATAGTTTTTGTCATCAACTTTTTTTCCCAGATGAAAATTAGACAGTAACTAATAAAAACAAGTGTACGTGGACAAAAACTAAAACTAAATTAACTGATGTTTTCATCAACAAATAAAAAACAGACTAAAATGTTTGACAGACTTAATCCAATCACATCTAATTTGGTCATGTAGAAAGTAGGGATAAGATAGGAATATATCCAATCACAGCAACTTTGGTTGTGGAGCGATCCAATCAGAGCTGCTCTTTATGAATTTATATAGAATTAAAAATGCTGTTAAAACTATCACTTCCTGGGGATTAAAGTTGCCCATCCCTAGTTAATCCCCAGTTAACAGTTCTGTTCAAAGAAGAAAACAGTTCAATTAAAGTTTACTCAGACTTCACATTAAAAGCGAAGAAAACCAAAAATGCTTAAAGGAGACATATCATGCTTGTTTCTCCTTTTCACTATGCCAGACTAGGATGCCTGTAAAGCATTTCTGCCCTCAGTACAAGTCATTTAGTTCCTTCATTGCCCCACAATAGCGTTCTCAAAATCCTCATTTTAGGCCACTAACAAGTTCTCGTTGAAACGCTCGGATCTGAGGATGACCTAAAGTTACCTCGCAACGTCACAGCCCTTTGTGCTCTGATTGGTCAGTTCTATCGGGGGTAGAGCCAGCCTGTCCTTCTTCTTCTACTGTATTTTCCGGCAGGCTCAAAGCAGCGACCGCGTAATGAGTCCCCCTACAGGCCAGAGCTGGTAATGAGTGAATGTGAGCTAGGGAGCTATAAACTGCTGCTAGTGGATGTGTTCCTCGGTGACGGTTTTGTGGCTAACGGACATCACAGAGGAGGAAGTGTTTTATCAGATTACTCCAATAAAAAGAAAGGTACCTCATGTCGTCACGACGTTTGAAATCTCGCGGACATCTCGCAATGACCTATTTTCAGAGGCATCAAATCTCGTTCTAGGATATCAGAAAAAATACAGTATCTAATTTTTTGAAAATTAAGGGGGTGTAAGGTCTTGTTTTCAAATTTATTATATTATATGTAAGTATTAAATCATGCATCAGCATGATATGTCTCCTTTAAAAGTGCCCCTCAAACAGGAGATGTGTACATAAAAGTGCATAAAAGCAAAATGATCTGCATCTGCAGACACGGCCCGCACCCACACAATAGTCTGAGAACATGTCTCTTACCATAAAAACCAAACCCATAAAAGGCTCAGACCGTTACATGACAACAAAAAGTTCAAGTCGTACAAATGATTCCATTCAGACATGAGATGTAATGAAATTTAAAGGTGGCTTAGACTCCAAATTAAAGGCAGAAAGAGGAGAAAAAAAGGTGAATGGTGTCCCTCAAACAGGCCACATGGTGTGGCGCTAACAAAGCAGAACTGCTTTCTCCCTTGGCTGATCAGGGGCAGCACTGCAGTCAAGCACAAAGGGCCAGCTGACGCCTTGGCTTTTCACTCATCTCAAAATCCCACTTCCTCTCAGACAATACCAAAATACATTCATGATATGCTTGAACTGCCACCCTGCAGCTTGAACACACACATGCGCGGACGCACACACGCTCACACAATGCTCTCATACAAATTTATACTCGCGCAGGGCCCTGTGTGGAGCTTAATGGAGGAGGAGAAGCGAGGATTTCCATCTAGGTATTGTTTGGTTGTGTAATGATTCAACTGTCCTTTTCCCAGGCTAATGAGTACGCGCTCCCTGGCCTGAATTCCAGCCTGGACGAAGTCAAGCCCAGTTTATCCTCTAGCGCCAACCCAGACCTGGGCCCCAGCGTGTCGCAAAGCTACCCTGTAGGTAAGATCAAGTGCCGCTCAGTCCGCCTTTATGCTGCCGAGCCACTGCTTCAGCTGAGGGGGTTTTGAACGATGCTTGTGCGGTTGACTGAGGCTGGCAACACACTGGACGATTTTTAATTCTTGACCGAGTCTAAAATCATGAGAGCGCACGGACAGAAGGGCAGTTTTCAACCAGATTTGAGCAGAAAAAAGTGAGTCGGAAAGAAGCTAACAAACACTCACATTAGGATCAACAGTCAGGGTAACAAAGTATATTTACCTCCACCAAGGATGTTATGTCATTGCCAGTGTCTGTTAGCAACATAACTCACAAAGTTATGGAAGGATTTCGATGAAATTTTTAGGAAATGTCCGAATGAGGACAAGGAACAAATGATTGGATTTTGGGAGTGATCCAGATCACTGTCTGGATCCAGGAATTTTTTTGAAGGATTCTTTAACATTGCAAGATAGGACCATTTTTGGCATTTGTGCATATAACTCCACCAAATATAGACAGGGCATTTGGAAAAATAATACAGGACAAGTTTCCAACTGGCTCTACAAGATACCAAAGACTGATCTGGATCCTGGCAAAATTCTCTGATCTAGAACAAAAAAAATTCAGATATCCTTGGAATTTTTGTCATAGCAAGGGAACAAATAAAGGCATAGACTTGCAACAAATGCCAAAATATAGCAAAGTTACTGTGGAATCTGGAGTGTTCAATCTGATTTGTTGTATCTTCAAAAACTTTGGAGCTAGATCCAGAAGAAAACCGCCATGATGAAAAATGTGATTTTTGTGAATAACTGCCAAACTAAAATAGATATCATTAAGAATCCAATTGCTAATGGTATGTTTTCACGGTCAAGCAATCTAAACATTTAGATGAAATAAAGGTAGGACTAATATTTATGGTGAAAATCACAATATGGGTGAGGACTGTGGCGCTGGCGGAGGTCTGCGCTCTCAGAGTGCTTTTCTAGTTTACCATTTTATTTGAAAACTGTTTCCTTTCTTATTATTTATTTATTGGGTGGTTACATCCAGGCACTGATGGCGAAGTGGTGTCCCAGTACGTTCCATTTTTAGAGAGGCATACATCCTCACTTAAAAAAAAAAAACTTCCAAGAAGCCTAGAAGTAGCAGTTTGTTCTTCCTAACAATCCCTGCTTGTTTTTAATACACTGTGACACAAGCTCCTTTAAATGTGCATTGCCCCTGTTGAAAATTCTGATTAAAATAAGGAAAAAATAGATAAGATATTAAAAAGATACAGCTGTTATGAAACAATAAAAAAAAAACATTTTATGCCTGTCTCAGTTAAGGAGTCACCTCAAATTTAAGACCCCTAAGAACTAAAATAAAAGGTCCTATAAGAACTTTTTTGTCACGGAAGATTTTAAGAACCGTGGTTAAAACTTTCATAGTCTCTGTCAGGATGCGTCAGAACACTTTGGTACCCTGCTGGCTGTCCTGGCGTAAGTTTGATTTTGTAATAAAAGGAGAAAAAACATAAATATATAGGGAAGACCCTAATTGAAAATAAGATGAGGTTGTATGTTTTAACCTCTTTATGTTTTTGAGTTGCTGGCCTTAGTTAAGAATTGTAGGTATTACATCGTAGGCAGCCCAACCTGGCATCATAAATGTCAGGGATGCAACAAACAATCATTGAACACATGCCTTGTTTTTTGGTCAAGGTTCTCAGTTTGGATAAGTTCTTACAGCCTTGGCTGCAATCGTAGTGTTTGTTTGGTTATAATCTCACTCTTACTTTGGGTGAATTTTACATCAACAGCTCTATGTTCAAACATTTTAGCATTTATTCTGCAACATGCACTTTTCTTAATTGAAAACAAAATCAGCCTCAGCCATATCACAGTCTGGTTGTGCAAACTCAAGTTACATCTTAAATTTGAATTTTGCTGACTCAAACAGCATTTTCAACGCTGGATTAATATTTTGAGACTCAGCAAAGGTTAGACACTGATTTGAGCAAATAAATAGGGATTTTGGAGTTTGTCGATATGCGATATGCTGATATATTTTTGATTCATTAATACCATTACTGGTACCAATACCAATATTTCTGGTAAAGAGCACAAGCTCTGTGCTTAATAAAAAGGGACTAGTTTCTTTCAGCATTACAGCATATTAGCGCATGAACAGATGTAAAACAACAAAAACAGCTTTTAATTCTTGCAAAAATGAACCCTCAATATTTAAATGTGCCCATGCAGTGATGAGAAGGTGCATCAATTTCGAACATTTGTAAAATTTACCAATATTTCAGCCGATATATATGGCAGATATGTGTGGCCGATATATACTGGCTGTAAATATCTGCAAAAATTTCAATATCGGACTATACCGATATCGTGTATCCCTATAAAAAATAAAGACAATATTTACCTGCAACAGAAGCCAGTGTGTTGAGTCTGGAGCTTCTCTCGTAACAGCATTCAACAGTTTTTCCAAATTTTTTCAAGCCAGCAGTCAAAAGATATAGCATTTGTCAAATTTGAAGCCCAGTGCTGTGCTCAAAGCTTCTATTTACTAATTGGTGCATGTTTATCAACCCCGACTTGAGATAATTTTGTTTGAAAATGTACCCTCGGGCTGAGTTTCCTTCTCCTAAAGTGTTGACTAACAGGCACACAACAGGCAGTGAAAAAGTGGAGAGCTACTTTGCATGAAATCTTTTAAACTAGCGTAATGCGCAGTCAAGGTCTTAACCAGAGATGTTGTACCAAACTGTTCAATATTTTACTGAGAGCTGTTCCATCTCTACTAAATATCAACCTTTCTTTCTTGATTTGACATTGAAAGGATTACAATCTAACTGAGAAGTTAAAAAAGTTGCACAAACTTAAACACTTGAGGATTATTTGCACAAGTTGTCTGTTCTGATTGGTGTTAGGGACAGATCAAATCAAAATAAGCTGTAAAACTGTCTAGTGTGAAGCCAGCCAAAGAACAAGAAAACTACAAAATGAGTGAAAATAAAAGCAAACCAAAAAGTTAAGTGTGAAGCCTTTCTTCATTCGTTTCCCTCCGAGCTGAAAAGGTGCTACGATGATGCGATTAAAAGCCGAGCAGCTGTCCTCAGTCAGCTTTTTGCTGAGTTAGCAGGGTGGGAAGAGAGATTGTGGGGTGTGTGATGGGGGCGGAGGGGCTGTTCAGTCACCGCCGGACAAGGACCTTTGGGTGTCAGCACATCAGAACTATGACTGTGTATCAGAGCAAGGTCTCACAACAACAAAAAAAAAAAAGAGGGCCACCATGCAGGACGGACTGCTTGTCGGCTGCTGTGTTGCTCCTGTGATTTGTTCGCTGGGAGACAGTTTGTGTGTCTCGCAGCACGAGTAATGTGCCTCGGTAAATACGCTCTGGCATTTCTGCCGCCTAACTCTAACGCCATGATCATTTATTTCACCCTCCTATCTCTCTCTCTCCCTCCTCTTCCTCTCCTCTCCTTGTCACAGTTAATGACTGCCAGGCTAATTGAAATATTGTTTCGTTGTTGCCGTGTTATTACCGAGAAGAAGGTTAAGTTTACTGAAAGTTTACGATGACTGTCGGAGGGCCCGGAGATTAATATACAGAGCTTTTATTAAAATTCATATAATTATGCAGCAGCCATCAAAGGCAACGAGTCCTGCGTGGGGGAGGACAGGGTGATTGAAAATTGCAGCAGCAGCAGCCCCCCTTCTCAGATGATAGCCAAGCAGCGTTATGAGAAAAGAAAGAGCCCTTTTCTCATTAATATGTGGGAGGTAGATTTCCCCTGTAAGGCCGGCCTCCTGAGAAGAAAGGTGTGTGTTTGTCCTTTGTATGTTGGTTTCAGCAGGGAGCAGGCCTGGTTCTGCAGGCAGCTTTCTTTGCACCTTGAATATCAGAGAGATGTGAATGAAAGGGAGATGTCTGCATGGTTGTGCATGTGAGTTTGAAGAGGAAGTTTCTGTATGTGTCCTGTTTTTGATGCACTTTTTCTACAAATGTTGCACAATTGGAAATACTTTGTTTTGATGGCATGACGCAATGATCATTTATGTTGGGAAGTAAAGAGGCTTTGAAAACCTGCAGCCATACTTTGAATAAAGGAGGATTTTGTTATCATCACAACCCTTGTTTCTTCCACACCAAAGCATGAATATGGTTCTTCAGACAGAAAACCTTTTTTAAAGAATACATCCAGAGAGTTAGCATCATTTTTGATGTCGGCCTTTATGCCTCTTACAGATTATTTATCTGTAGGATTTGTTTTATTTGGTGGTTGACATTACATTTTATAATATCCTGTACCAGACCTATGTTTGAACTTCATACATTCTGTGTGACTTGTGCTTTTTAAACTGTCGTAAAACAGCGATCTTGGTCTCACAGGTGGAAAATACAGAATCTGATCTGCGATGTGAATACAGGGCTGATTTCACAATTCTTACAATCAAAATTCAAGACTTTTTAAGACCTTTAAGACTTATACCGATGAATATTTATTCCTCTTTTTACACAGCAGAAAAAATGCCAAGCAATGTGGATGTGGTGTATTGCTAAAATGCTTGTTTTAGTAAAACTACAAGGCCAGGAGCCAAACATAACTTAAGTGGATACAGAGTTTTAATTTTCACACATAAGGAAAGTGTGCAGCGATTTGAAGCGTAACATCCTGCCACTGTTTAAACATCCTGTGTGGCTTTGATAAAGACATACTTGGTCTAAAGTAACATCCAACTTTATTTTGGTAAAAATGAGACTTTTACATCTCTTTGTGGCCTTAAACTTCAAAAACCAAGTTCAAGACCCTTGAACTCTAAAAAGGAGCCTTACGCCTATATTTTTGGAGCCTCCCTTTGCTACACTTGGACCCTGGATTGGAGAAATATAGTATATATTATATATACATATTTTCAATAGATTTCATTGTTAGCAGATGTCACAAATTCTTTAGTACAAGCCAACATAGGGGCCTACCTTTAATATAAGACTAAACTTTATCAAATATATATCTTTTTGTAAAGGTCAAAATGTGGAGGTAAATGAATGAACTTACATTAGCAACATTAGAGACTATAAATTACTCTTCTTTTTTCTGGGGTATCTAGCTTCAATGCCATTTTTAGACTTGGTAGTAGTTAGAAAACTTTGGAGAAACAGGAAGAATGGCAGAATTTATAATCCTGATTATTTTGATAGATGTCGCCATCACAATTATAAAATATGAAAACTTATTGATTGTACAACACACACTGCATGCTCTCTTTGAACTGATTCATCCTGTAATCTAATATATTTGTACTTGATTAATTGCCCAGCACTAAGGTACTAAAGCCTCTGACCATGATGACAAAAACAGTTTATTATATATGTTATATTTAAAGAACATGCATATGTTTGACCTTCCAACAGCACATCACCTCCGTAACAAAGACAGCCTTCTACCATCTGAGAAACGCTGCCAAACTTCGGTCCTTCACGTCCCAGTCTGACTCAGAAAAACTGGTCCATGCCTTTGTATGAAGCAGACTAGATTATTGCAAATACCCTTTATGCTGAACTTTACTCGATCAACAGACTTCAATTGATCCAAAATGCAGCAGCCAGAGTATTTACAGGAACAAAGAAAACTAAACACATCACACCTGTGCTAAAAATATTCACCTGCTTCCTGTTCCACAAAGAATTGATTTTAAAATATTACTCCTGGTATTTGAATCCTTACATGGCACCACAGTATCTCTCAGATCATCCAGTTTAGGCCTCCCAACTGTACTGAAGATTAAAACAAAGGCAGTGGAAGGAGCTTTCTGTTATGGTCAAACTGCCTGCTGACCCGAGGTCCTTGGAAAGTTAGGTTTTTTAAGAAGGATCTAAAAACACTGTTTTTCTCACATGCCTTTGGCTGTTAGTTTAGTTTTGTTTCATTTTCCTTATTATTATTACTGCAGTTTTTTTGTATTCTTTTTCCTGTGCCTCTTCTGTGAAGCACATTGAGCTTACACTTGTATTGAATGTGCTATAGGAATAAGATTGAAATTGAAATGGAAAAGATTTGCAGGCTATTTTTAATATAACATTATACAGGGTTCCTACAGCTTAAGGCAAGTTAAATTCAAGACTTTTTCAGACTTTTTAAAGGCCGTTTGAAATCAAATTTTAGACCAAGTCAACAACAAACCACAATTGAAACAAACAAAACAAACAAACAAAAAGACCACATGAACTACCTGGGTTAGAGGCAATTTTAACCCAATGTTTATTTTAAATAAAACATCACTTTATTCTTTTTTAACGCTGTTTTTAAAACTCTATGCCTATTTTGCCCCCATTCATCTTTTTTGGCCACTGTCAGAACCATTTTTGGAATTTTTACATGGTTTTTGAAATTTACTTTCGAATTTAATTCCCAATGTTGCTGCCATGATCAATTTTCCGAAGCCACTTTTGGATTTTTTTTGCCAATTTTTCCCCATTTTTTTTCTCTCTCCAGGCACTGTAGGTAGAACCAAGACATGCGTCTGTTCTAAAAGTTCCGGGTGCAACCACATCACTGTTTTGTTAGTTCCGCTATTGTGATTCAAGGATCCGCGGGAACCCTGTTGTAGATAAAATGTTGGAGTGCACTTTTTTTTTTTTGCTGTAATATAAAGAATAGTTAAGTGAGAATAAGAAAGATCAGTCTAGGGTGTACCCCTCATCTTGCACAATCAAGTAGGAAATAAGCAGTACAGTTCACTACTGTACAGATTACAAAAATCTGTTTTTGATACTGACTTCATGTATTTTTCCATTCATAAAACACTCATGGAAAAATACACAGCACAATCTGCATGGGTTGTTATAGTGATGCACCAACAACATCCAGGGCTCATGCCAAGACTGATACAGATGTTTAAAATCAGAATTTTTTCAATATCATTGTTTCTCTAATCACCTCTTTTGTCACAATTCTCCCACAATGCCAGTGTTTTCCCTAAAGTTTGAGTCTTATCCAAAAATCACATTCAAATCATGGGTAGGTGTGCAAGATTTTAGCTGTAAATTGGTATGACACAAAAGATAAACATGTTCATCGGCTGATAGGTATAAGACAAACTTCTGTTCTCCTCGCATTCATTTGCCTTTAACCAGTGTTTGAAAAAAGGGCTGATATTGGCCAATATGAATGTGCAAAGACTGATATTTCTGCTGTACCCTATTAAGCAGAATCTGTATTGATTGGCTGTTACCATCCAAATGTAACCAACAATGATACTTTAATGTTAACAAAAAGTTTATTTCACATCCTTTTCTGGCAGCAGAAAATAAAGAAGTGAGCAGAGGTCAAACTAATGGGACAAACATGCCTGTGACTTGCTCTAATTAGTATTTAGTTAGTGGCTTCTCCGCTCTGTTTTCCCTCAGTGCCTCCCTCTGTGGATTTGGGCAGATATTCAGGTGTGTGCTCTCTCTAATGGCTGAGCATTACAGTTTGCCAGCGATAAGCCTACCAGAGGAATTTTAAGCCCTGCAAAAAGTAGTAAATTATCTGCAGTGTTTAGGCTGAGATCCAATTTCAAATTAATTGTGTCTTTACGGAGGAAAGAACTGGAGATTATGTTCATCCTTAAAATGTTGTGGAACACCAATTAAAACGCCTGCAGTTATTGATCTTGTTGATTTTATGTGCTGGAATTTGCATAATCTATTAAAAATGAATGATTCATGAGCCAGAGTTTGGGATTCTCTGTGAAGTGAAAGACTTGAGAGATAGAAATCTTTTGTGTCCTCTGCTTATCCTATTAGGGCTGAAAAGTACCTGCAAAGAAGGCTCAAATAAGAAAGGGATTTAAGGCCATTGTGCACATCATCGAAATTCAGAAGCAAGAAGCCTCTTCCATTAAAACGGCTTCTTTCTGTCTCCCTCTCCTTCACATTAATGTTGTATTAGCTGCTAAATAGTCCCTCTTACCCCATAAAAACACCAAAGGGTTCCATGAATATGTGGAAAGGACAATTGCATATTGTGAGGTAATTTCTATTGTTGATATGGGAAGTAATTTCTTTGATGAATTCCCTTCGAGAGATGGATTTCATCTCAAGTGCTTCTTATTCTTGCTCATCCGAACTGCTTAAAATTCAAATAGTGTGAGCGCTGGGTGAATTTCTGAATAGCAGAAGGAGGAGCCCTGAACTTTTTTTTGTGTATTTTGAGAAATAAATGGAGAGATGGCTTCGATACGGCCGATTGTCCACTATTTCTATAGAGTTTCTGCATTTCCTGAAATTAGTCAGAGCCCACCTGTTTCCTCAGTGGTGCTTCAGACTTAAGAGGCATCTCCGAGCGCTGAGTGGATTCCCATGAGCACTCAGTGGGAGTTTTACACACCTCCGCTCAGCGGCTGCATACTGAAGACTCTTTAAACATATTCCCTGCTGGGCCTGTTAATGGAGGCCTCCGAAGGCTCAAAGCCTGTGTGTCAATGACACTTCTCCTCCTCAAGCATCTGCTCTCAGGGCTCTTTTATCCCTTTGCCTCTAAACTCTCCAAACAAACCTCATCCTGCAAACACAAACCGTCCACCTTAAACTCAAAATACACTCTCATGATTGATGTTTTTCTTGGACGACCCAGGCAAAGGAAGTCCAAATGCAGCCGGTGGCTTGTTTTCAATCGGCCAGTGAACTCCAAAAAGTATAATTAACTATGGCAAGAATTATATTTAACCTGTTCAGCCCCCTCTTTAAGCCTTCTGTTTGAAAATAGTGTGCTCATGAAGAAAAGAAAAGAGTGTATCTCTGCAACCACAAGGTCTATTTTGAATTATTTTAGTGTCATAAAAATGTAACACTTGAGAGATTTGTCCAGATGTGTAATTATTAGTATAGGTTTTACCTGGACAGAGTAAATGAAGATAGAAGTCAGACTAATTTGAAAATTTCATCCTTGCCTAAAAAAAAAAAAAATATTGTGAATATCTCTTGGAATGATGATGGAGCAGCTGTAATACTCTAAAAATGAATAACAAAATATTTTTTACTTCTTCTCTGCAAAGGACTATTGTTATAAAGTGACACAGAGCAACATTAAAGTGGTTTTATATCACTATGGTCAGGCGAGATTTTAGAAAAACAGTTTACTTTTTCTTACGTTTTGTTGGAGAGCGTGCAAGCATTCCTGAAATCAGGTACTTTGGGGATGAACAGTTTAATAATGAAAACAAATGGATTGTGACACAGTTCTGATCATGCCTGTTGTGTGTGCTGTCTGCTGTTATATTAGGATTTGAAAAGACTTTTATCCCATTTATTTTTGTCATCTTAAAACACCAACACCCCTGTAAAGCTGGTGTGCAGTTTGTTTTTGTTTTGTGCCTGTATGTGAAGATTAAGCTTCTGCCTTTTCTGCTGCATGAAGCGTCATTTTCCTTCTGATCATGGAGTAGCCATCCAAAAGTCCTTACCTTTGGGTGAGGCATATGAAAGTGGCATGTTTATTTCTGTATGTAACACTTATATAATGCTTCAACACCTCCAACCTAGAACAAAAACAAATTCACTTTTTTACTTGGGTTGGGAATCACGCTGCAATATTCCATGCATGTTTTGCAATAGGCCTGCACTATATGAGAAAACTATTTAATGTGCTATAGTATCATTCAACGTTGCAATAACAATATGAACTGCAGTAAATTAAATCAACATGAGGAGTGCGTACTAGATATAACGTACATTCGACCCTGTCTCAAGCCTTGCTCTTTCCTTTGCTACTTTAGAAAAACTCTGCATCAGGCTTTAACCGCAGAAGCAAATTAAAATGCTGCTTGATTTGACAAACTTAGATTAGATTAGACAGAAGTTTATTAATCCCTTTGGAGAACTCCTTTACGGAAATTAGGATTACAGTAGCAGTTTAGTACGACAGACACAAAGATATACAAAAAAAGATAGATACAAACATAATATAAATGGTTATAAATAAAAATAAATATAAAAATAAGGCTACTAGCTGGCTACTGCTCCTCAGTCTTTCTATTACTCCTCTGCCCCCCCAGCGAGGAGTTGTACAGGTTGATGGTTGTCTGTTTGTCCTGATTTTTTAACAAAGGAGCTTGTTTACACATACTTTTGTATGTTTAATCCACTTTAACAGCTTGTGTGTTGGGCCTGATTGAAAGAAGGAAGACAAAATTATGGTAGAATGAACGATGATCACATAATAACTGAAAAGTTGTTAAAAGTGCTTGAAATGTTCCTGATTTCTGATGTGTTGGCTAACGGTAGTTGTCTTACCACTTCCATACACTGCTTCATAAACAAATAGAGATAAATAAGACTTGCTAAATCTTCTAATTTGTCTAACATAACTCATGCTAATACTAAGTTCTAAGTTACTAGAGTGGTGCAGGGATGACTTTTTTGTAGTATAGCGTGGAAGTTGTAAAAACCTGTGCTATCTGTTTAGTGTGGTCTTGGATAATTTCTGATAATAATGTCTCTAGTAAAACAATTATGCCATAATAAAAGCAATAATAAAGGCCAATTACTCTTGGGAGGCATGCCATTGTTGGTATAATATTAGTTTTTGCAGATAATAGCTTGGAAAGTTGGTTACTGATATCAGCAGATATGAAAATGTCTGCCAGTATTTACAGCTGGCACATACCAGCCTGATTTATACCCCACAAAACAGCGACAGTATCAGCAAAATGTGCCATAATGTTTTAAGTCCCCTTCAATGCATGTGTTTGTAAAAAACTGTAACACAGTGTCATTTAAGATTTCTTCACTTCTGTTTTTAACACAGATAGACTGTCGGTGAGAGGACATGGACATTTCTAGTGTTGTAGAGACATCAAATTCTTTGCTAAAAATGTGTATAAATCAGTTTTGTTCATGAGTTTAGAAATACCAGCATGTCATATACTGGCAAAAAGTACAATATATTGCAGGGGTGGACAGCTGGCAGTTGGGGGGCCACATGTGGCCCTCCACCTCACAAAATGCAGCCCACCAGTCATTTCCAAAAATCAACAACTAAGAAGAAAATGCAAATATTTAATAGAAATAATTCTGTGTAATCTAGAGTTATTTTCATTGGTTTTAGTAAGATATTGAAGAATTTACTTTGTTATATTAGTAGGGATGTCCTGATCTGATATTGATATTGGATATCGGTCCTATGTCAGTAACAAAACATATATCTGATTATATCGGCCTGCATCTAAAATTTCAGACATAAGCAGTTCGTTCTAATTTTTTTTTTAATTTTATTCAGTTGTAGAACCTGCTTATGTTTAAGTTAAACACAGTGGTTATTTTGCAATTAAAAATATCTGTTTTTGTTGTTATTGGATTTATTGAGGTTACTTTTCAGGGTCTTCTAATTTATTTTTATTTATTTAAATTGTACTATATTCTTATGTTTAAGGTTAAAATTTGTTGAACCGATTGGTTAATAACAAACAGGTCAGTTTTTCTCATACCTACTATTGCCGACTACTGTTCTCCATTTGAGTAATCTCTCTTGATCAAGCATTTTCTTACAGTCCATACCACAAAATAAGTAACAGAAGTATGTTTGATTCCTGCTGATATCATATCATATCGATATCGGCCAGTACTCAAGGCAGCAATATCGGTATCGCATCGGAGGTGAGAAAGTTGTATCATGACACCCCTTTATAAGAGTGTCTCTAAATCTGTGTCATAACACATAATAACATTTTATCAAGTCTTACTCAATACTGTATTTGGAAAAAGGCATCAGTAAAATATTTGTACTTTAAACATTGCAAACCACTAATTGGTTAATTGATTTAAAAATAGCTGAATGAGTTAATTCTGTGTACATTGTTTAACTTAGCTTGAATTCTATGTCAAGTTCATTTAACTATGCATTATAACTTCAATATGTGTAATTTAATATATGAATATTGGTATACTATGTTATGACCACCTTATATTTGCATATTTTGTTTGTCAAACATCATTTTTCCCCATCAAGAGTAGCTGAAAATTTGTCACAATGTGGCCCTCAGGCTGGAAAAACAGTTTAACGTGATTGTGTTACCCTCAAGCAGAAGTTCTGAAATTTTACTACTTTGTAGTTGGAGCTTCACAGTTGGTCTAAAAACACCAAGACCTCATCATGGAGAATGGCGTCCATCTCCTTATTTTGTCCACTTCTCTACTCACTCTTCCCTGTTTCCTCCTCTTAACTTCATCCATCACTGTCCTCTTTGTCTCTGAGCTTCAGTCGTTGTGTCAAACTGAACTGAGACAAGCCCTCTGGCTCCTTTACGAGGAGGGATGGTGTGTGAACAAGTGTAGAGACTTCATATGCAGTTACTCGGGCTGGGACGGTACGCTTTTCTCCCGATTTGATTTTTTACGATTTTTAGATTCCAATTCGATAATTTGTTGTTCTACAATATTGCCGATATTTGCAATCTTTAGTTAGCTTTTTAAACACCAATGAAAAAGATGAACAATGATGATGCCTACAGACTGTAGCAGGAAAAATACACATCTCATATGAGTCAGTTTTTAGGATTTATTCAGCAATGTATTTTAACCAGCTGTTCGATTAAAAAAGAATTGATTTAAAAATGGTCAAACAAAAAATCCTGATACTTATGTGA
Organism: Scarus forsteni; assembly: GCA_036419115.1. Classification (NCBI taxonomy): domain Eukaryota; kingdom Metazoa; phylum Chordata; class Actinopteri; order Labriformes; family Labridae; genus Scarus; species Scarus forsteni. Next base: position 9,007,519 of record JAZDUH010000263.1, read on the forward strand.
ATCTATTTTTTCTCCCACCCCTAGCAGTTACACACTCCTGATAACAACCACTCAGGGCCCTTTTCCCTGTTAGAAGTTTTAAAGAAAGTTACTTTTTTTTTTTTTTACATATTTCCACAATCAAATGCCCTTGGTTCATAACAGGGCTGGTATTGATCAGGTGTTTGCTAAATCCCAACTTTACTGAATTATCTCATAGTCATAGACTGATTTTAGGGATGCATGAAGTATCAGCATCAGCAGATAACAACTTCAATATCCATATCTGCTCATATAGGGGTCTTATATCTCCTGTATATCTGTTGGAATCTAATTTTTGTCCAAGGTGTCATCACGAGGAGTCATGAAGTTTTGGAATGCGGAGGCGAATAAACAGAGAAATGTGATGAAGGGGCCTTTTCTTCTTTTGTTTATTTATCTATTTATTCATTTATGTATCTTTCAAAAATATCCATACTTGGACAAAGCTGATGCCGATCACTGCACTGCGCCTGAATCGTCTTTTTTTTGTTGTCCAGCAGAGTCAAACTAAAAACTCAATTACCCTGAGTGGAGTTTGTAGACCTGCTGTTGTCCAGTGAGCAGCAAGCAAAGATCAGACGGTGAACCTGCCGACAGTGACGCGTGGCCTCATGACAAACAGCTATGCCGTCTCCCCACAGGGGGGGGACACGCACGCTCGGGCTCCAGCATTAATGCGTATTTCGTCTTCACAAAAGCAAACTAACCTTTGAGCACACATTTGATAATGAATGACTTTCAGCCGGCGTTTGGGGAATTAAAGCAATTTGGCTCTCCAAACATTCTTTACTTAGTTGTAATTAATTAGGGTGCTGAGATTTTTTGGCTGGTGATAAATTGCCCCATTCTGCATATAGCCTAGAAAATGGAGGTCAAAGATTTCGTGGTTGTTGTTGTAGCAAACATGAAGGTGTCCCTGTCATGCTGAATTTAATACTCTTGTGAGAAAAAGAGGCATTCACAAACGACTTTGTGCCTGTGCCAAATAAAGGGAAGGTCACCCTGATATTCTGTTTGTTTTGAAGAATCTGAAATGATGATGTTGAAAAAACTGAAAGCAGTCCTTCCAGTCATGAAGGCTGAGATAAAACAATAAATCATCTAAAGTTTTGGCTAAAAAGGAGGCTGTTAGCAGCTGATCTCTTGAAGCATTTAAAGCATAATTTGCTTTCACTTTGCACTCCAGAAGCAGGAAGTCCTGTATTCCCCCTGAGCAGCGACCAAAACAACTATTTCTCGTATTTAGACGAAAATCAACAGACCTTTGTAACAGCAAACCAAAAAATCTTTAATTGATTTTTCTTTTTCACAGGGAAGGAGAAAGAGGACAGGGGAAAATAAATAACTTGATTTGCTGGCGGTCAATCTAAGGGGACTGTCAGAGAAAGCAGACAATATAAAGAAGGCCATCTTTTAATGAGAATCTGGACACACAAATCTGCTGAAAAAACAACAACAAAGGCTAGCAAGCAGCTAATGAGGCTATCATTGCTGTACAGAGAGTCCTCCGAACCGGCGCCTCTCTGAAAGAGGCGCTTTACAGCGGACATAAAGCATCAGTCACAGAGCTGCTGGCAGTCGCTGCCAACTGTATCCTGGAATATACAAAAACAGGTTTCAGCTCAGGCTGCGGTTATTATTGACGCTCAACAAGTTATGAAAAAGACTGAGACTGATGGCAAACACCCAGTTTACGTACACAAATGTTCCTGCTTATTAACTGTGTAAAAACAAACTGAGCGCTGAACATATTTGACACATCTTCCAGCCTTCTAGAAAGGAATTAACGACAAAAAAAGAAGCTGATAACATTACAAAGTGTCTCTAGTTTAGGATTTTGAGGTTGAAACTGAGACTTAGATGCCACAGGAAGCCTTCAGCCGTCCTAGTTGGAGCTTCACAGTTGGTCTAAAAACACCAAGACCTCATCATGGAGAATTTGTCCATCTCCTTCTTTTGTCCACTTTTCTACTCACTCTTCCCTTTTTCCTCCTCTTAACTTCATCCATCACTGTCCTCTTTGTCTCTTAGCTTCAGTCGTTGTGTCAAACTGAACTGAGACAAGCTCTCTGGCTCTTTTACGAGGAGGGATGGTGTGTGAACAAGCACTATAGAGACTTCATATTTCTTTGGATAACACAGTGGCCTGCTGCTGCAGTTACACACTCCTGATAAAAAACACTCAGGGCACTTTTCCCTGTTAAAAGCTAAAAAAAATGTTACCTTTATTTTAATATTTCCACAATCAAATGCACTTGATTCAGGTTATTGGTCGGGTATTGGCTAAATCCAGAATTTACTGAATTATCTCATGATCATGCACTGATTTTAGGGCTGCATGAAGTATCAGCATCAGCAGATTACAGCTTCAATATCTGTATCTGCTCATCTAGGGGTCGTATATATCCTGTGAAGCTGTTAAAATATTAGTAAAATGTTTGTATCATTATACTTCTTTATACATTTATAGATTAACAGGATCATTTTGAGAGAACAAATTAATGTTTTTCTTGTTTCATATCTGTTTAACTGTCACAGAGAAAGGAAAAGATCAATTTTAGTGGACCAAAAAATCTTAGTATCAGTATCATAAGTATGTGCATATTGGATATTCAAAATAATCCAATATCATGCATTCCTGGCTGATTAAACTGGTTGAAAACTGATCAAAACTTTTCCACCTTCATGGCAGTTAGTCAAGTGATAAATCTTTATTTTCTGGCAGCAATTTATACCAAGTGTTATCTCCAAAGTAAGTGTTGATTGTTCTTTTCATTTATTATTTTTATAACTTTTTTCATTGTTATTTTATGGATAAAGAACAAACGTAAATCTACCACAAGTATCATAGTAAGGGATGCACAATATTTTCTGACTAATATCAGAATCAGAAGGTATTTCCTTAAAAAATCAGTTATCGGTATCGGCAGGAATGTACATTTTTGATCATAAAAATGGACATAAATATCCTGTTTTAGCTTTTCATTTCATTCTTTAACTCAGTACTCAGAGGATTTTGGTAATGTAACTGAGAACAATACTTCCCATAGACATTACTCAGGTAAAGTAAAAGTACATAAAAAAATGTAGAACAGCACAAATAATTCACAAGCCGTCTGGATGTTAAACACAACATAAAATTTTAAAATCTCTTTAAATCTCTGCAACGTTCTAGAGTTATTTTTAATGTAACTATTGCTATTGTTATTATTATTGTTATTATTATTATTATTATTATTATTATTATTATTATATTTTTTATTTTATTTTTTTCTAGTGGGATGTATAAATGAATGTACTGTATGTGATTTGTTGTGACCCTGTAGAAACATCCTCTCGTTCTGTTGATACATTGAACTGAACCAATAAATTTGAATTTGAATCTGAATTTTTAAAAAAACAAAACAGCTAATGTAATAAGTTACTTCCCAATCTTGCAGATATTACATAGTAAAAGAAATAGATCCGGGTTTGCTGTTGAAAAAAACAGGAAAAGTGCAGGGACACTTGTGTTTCTGTCTGTTTTTGTACTGATAAAACAACCCCTCAGGCAAAAATGCCACACAGGACTGTATTTTTATCATCGTTTAAGACAAACTACATGATTCATCAAGACTGCACAAAGAGAACTAGCAAAGAGAAACAGCATTTACTTTAATCCTCCATGTTTGACTGCTGTCACTGCTTCAGTAATAACAAGAAAAAGACTTGGTCAGAGTGTGCAGCCACAATAGTTAGCCAACACACACACACACATACACACTCACAATGGCCTCACCCTGCTGGACCCCCCACCTGCAGCACTCCCCCGGTTCCCTTTGACTTATGTGCACTGGCTTGTGGCTAACTAATTCTTGTTATAAATGAAAGGTCCGGCATGACCTCACTCCTCTGTAAAGCTCTTTAACTCTGCAGCCCGCCACCCTCAGCCATTTTCACCACAAGACACGTCTCACCAGGACGACTGCCGCTCAGATATCAGAGCTGAGGTCTGAGAATAATAGAGGACAGCTGTTCAACATCAGACTGAATTATATTTTTATTACTATATCATAAATGATCAACTCTTTAGAAGATGTACTCTTTCTTCTGTAAGACTTCACGTTGCGCCACAGCTGGACAAAATGTTCTCTTTCTTTAACGTTTGTGTTTTTTTCTTTAAGATCCGATTCAGTGCGGGCAGCATAGACAAGGATTTGATGATTTTCAAATGTCAATAAGATTTAGGGAAATACAACGATGTTCAGTTATAGTTGGGGAGTAAAGCTTTTAAATGTCTGCCACAAAGGTTGAGAAATAAAACATTAAATTGACATTGATATTGTAGGCAGTATTTCCGGAAAGGCTTTAGTTTAAAAGGGTTTCTTTTTCAGGCATCATTTGGTCAAAATAGGTTTAAAAAAGATCACCAAAGCATGAGAAGCATGAGTTAAAAACCTGCTTAAAAAAAGCATTTCATTTGTAAAACCACATAAATCAAACTTAAGCACAAACAGAAAAACATTATGGAGAATTAATATGTTTGGAGGATTGTATGACAGGACTTGCAATGTTGGTCTAATGACTCCAAAAACATGATACTGTAGTTTTTATATTGTTTTATGGAAACACCTGTTATCTTGTTGCTTTGACTTTTATCAATGAAGTTTGTCTTATATCACTCTTAATAGATTAGGTGCATGCAGGCTTTCTGTGTTTCCTTCAGATTAAATGTTTATGCAATGGACAACACTCATTCTCGTTTGAAGAGGGACCATCTTCAGTGGATATTTTCAGTTGATTTTGTTCTTTGGGCTTCTTTTAGGCAGAAAATGCTCATTAAATGTGTCTGGTAAACACAAGAACATTTGTTTAGACACTTTGCATCTGTGCTGCAATAACTATAAATAATCAGCTGAGCAAAATGTTCGCAATATATATTGCAAGACCAAACAATGTTGCAGTATCATTTTCCCTCCCATATCATCTATACTGATAGATCGTTCTTTATTTATGTCTTATGCACATGAAGTGCCAAAACCTTGTGGGTTCACAAGACACCAGAAACACAGTTGCAGTGATTCAGTAGCTCATAACAGATCCACATATTTCTAGAACAACATAATTCAAATTATAAGCAGTATTTTTGTATGCAGCCAGACATGGTTGGTTCATTGTCAAATGAAATACTATTAAAATCTAATTTCTAGACTTTTAAGCCCAAAACTGAAAAATGATCAACATCATGATATGTTAAAATGAGACTTATTTTAGAAAGATGCAACAAGCCAGGGAGCTACATATTAATCTAAAAACAAGATATCAAGTAGTCATGCTATCCAAGAAAGCAATTGTTTTTTCTATTTTCTGAATTTTTGCACAGCGCTGGTGCAAAACCCAGCACTGGAGAGCATTAGATAATAAGGTGAAAAAACCTGTTTGATATGCAAACACCTTAACATTTAAATACTTCTTATGGCCTTAAATTTCAAAACAAAAACTTCACAACCTTGAAGAGTTTTTAAGAAACTCTGTAACACTGCATCATATTCCACTCCTGCACCCAAGAATGCTTTTGTGTCTGTATCTTGTTCATGAAGCTAAAATTGTTGATACAAGGTTAATATGAGGTTGTATTTTGTACTCAAAACAAAATCTAGTTTTTTTCACTTCCCTTAAAAAAGCCCTCCTTTATTGGCGAAAATCTTCAAAGTATAACATGATAACCTCCAAAAACAAGCCCCAATGGAATAATCTAGGATTTATGTACATTTTACATTATTATGTATGTGAATAGTAAAAAAAACCCCAGATATATAAAGACTAACTCTTGTAAATCTTTCTATATTAAGTTTGCATTTTTCTGTGTCCTTCAAAGATAATAGGCCCCCTGTGGCCTCCTGGGCCCTCACTGCTCCCAGTATTCCTGCCAGCCTATAGTAGAAGGTACTTAAATGCCCATGAGGCTCACTGGCTCGCCCTCAATTTAAGCAATAATTCGCTCATGCTGATGAAGTGGAAGTCGATGTATACACTGACCTGTTTATGTTTTCATGAATAACAGTGGTTGGCTTCAGAGTATTCACGTGGTTATGGAAAAGTACTTGTATTCTGTAATCTAATATCAGAATTATACTTGTTTTTGTGAGTTATCCTGCTATTTGAGAAAACTTTATAAAGTAGCTCAGTTCACAAGGTTTTATGAGAAACAAGACTGCAAGCCTACAACAGTGACAATCCCCAAATCACCTACTAATTTTCAAGGGTCCTCCCCTTTTAAACACCTTCTCCTGTTGGATTAACGAAGTGTATCCCACAAACTGTTTTAACTTCATACATAAACACCATCCATTTTAAGCATTGGCTGTATCTCATTCAATGTAGTTGATAATTTGGCAATGTTGACAATGGTAGTGCTGCCAAGTTGTTTTAAATATTATTATAATAATCACTTTGGAGATTGGGATTGTTAAACATAATCAGCCTCTGTATCTCATGCATTTATTAAACTAAAATACTTACAAAAATGTTGCATCTTGAACAATTAAAAACCGAGCAATTAACAAAATGAGCAGAAAAGAATAGATTTAACAGAAGACAATGATTGACGGTGAATAATTTTGCACTAAAGATAAAAAAATGAGGAGTGCAGCAGGAAGCACAGTCATTGTACAGTTATGAATAGCATTAAATATTGAAACTTGACTGTTAGAAATTATAAAGACGAAAATTGAAATTGAAGAGATCACACAGCCGTTAGCTTTTGTATCTCTTGGACAAGTCAAACAATGACCATAAACAACCTGATGATACATGTATATCTGGATATCTTCCTTTTTTGGGATTGTGCATTTTTGTTTCGCAACACCAGTGTTAAAAGGGAATCCTATTTTTTTTATGCAAGCCTAAAATAACTAATTAAATAGATAAACGAGTAAATAAACAGGAATGCAACACAACTGACCCCTTAAACAAAACATAGAGTGAATAAAAATAGCACAAAACAGTGTTTTGACATAGTCATTTAAGTCATATCAAGACTTTCTAAGACATATGAAAGACAAAGATGAGGGCCTTAATCCATGGTGCATGGCTTTGTGTTAAACTGCTGAGCAAATGACAATTGACACAGTGTTGTGTTTATATTTAATATTTATCTTTCATCAGGATAACCGAGCTCTTCCCAGATAGAGAAAGAGAGGTGGGCTTTCACCGTTGTATACATATAAACAAAGACATTTTTGATTTTGCTACACAGCATCAAAATGCTGCTACAATTAATTATTAAGTATTTTGAGGCTAAATATAAAGTTTGAAGATCTTCATCAACATGCTGCCCAAAATTCAAGACTTTTTGCCAATAAAAATGAAACTATTTAGAACTTTTTATGGCTTTAAATTTTGAAAATCAAACTTTTTCATGGCTCTACATGAACCCTGTCACAGAAACGCTTCTGTACGTTGTTCAATGCATTCTTGCTTTCCCGAACTTTGTAAAGCTTTGTAACTCTGGGGCGTTATAGCGCACTCCGTCCCCTGAATCCTCATTAAAGCTCCGTCCTGAGAGGATTCCCCCCTCTCGGAGTCCAAGTGGCCCTCACAGCTGACAATATAACAGGGGCCTCTCTTACCCCGGCCCCTGTGCAGATTGGGGTTACGTGCCGTTGTCCAAACGTCCTCGTGGCCGGCGAGGACAGCTCAGCAGTCGCTCTTAATTACAGAGCTGAATATCTGTGGAGTGACGCGGTGCAGAGGGGCCGGTGTGCTCCGACTTCACAGAGAGGGAGGGAGAGGTGCCCTATGGGTAATGGCTGCCATATTTAGGCAGGTTTGAACCGTGTAATGAGGACGCATGTTCCTGGTAGCAGAGTTCAGTTCACTCGGAGCAGCTGCTGTCGTTTTTAGTTCACTTGTTGGAAACTGAGGCTCTCTGTTGTTTGGTGACACATTTAAAGGATCCCCTCTGAAACGCTGACTCAGGCAGGTTCACACTCTGAACGCCCACAGGGAAAATGAAAGCATGTGTCGACTTATTTGTGGTGACCCACTGCAAAAACTAAGATCTTGGTGAGTGTGTTTGTCTAATTTCAGGTCAGTAAGATTTTAAGCACTTAATTATATTCATATTCACCTGAAAAATCCAGATGAATATCTTACCATAAAAGAAAAAAAAAAGTGTTGAATTGCTAACAACAGGAAAATATCTGCCAGTGAAACAAGTAAAGTTTTACTGCGTGAGGGTTTAACTCTGCATAGAACATTACACTTTAAGACTCACTTCAAGGTAAATTTGGCTCATCTCATTAACAGATAATTTTACTTACTACAAGTAGCTCAGGGCTTGTATTTAACACTGATGTCTACAAATAAGAGCTAAATCCAGCCATGTCAGGGAACTGTGCCTTAGAATAAGTCTGGACTAGAAACTGGACAAATACCCTCGCCTATATCTGACTTTTTGCTGTGATTGCTGCATTTTTCTTGACTGACTTAAGTGATGAAACTGATGTGATAAATAAACCTGTGTTCAGTGCTGACACCGGAAACCAAAATATATGAAACATGAGAGATTTAAGTAGCAGGGTTTTAAAGGGAGAGACATTTGCTTGTGATAAAACTGTTTTTATGAAAGGGCACTGAAACCAAAATTACAATTCCCTCTTAACTTGTATACTGCCTCTCTAACCATGAACATCATTTGGACGTTACTTGGTAACAACTTATTCCAAACAAAATCTAACCATTTTAGTATTCAATATGGTCCCGGAATTTTAAAATACCTGATTTTAAGAACAAAGGATTTGTATGAGCAAGGTACCCAGCATGATGAACTGTCCCTATGACTTTTTTTGTAAAGTGTAAATCTTTTGTAAAGTGCTTTTATATGTATTTTACCATACCTCAACACAGTAGGACAGATATGGATTGATAGTACAAATATATCATTGTGCTGAATTCCTGCAAAAAATATGATTGTGAAGGGCTCTATTTCTACTTCATCTGGATATTTCATCAAGAAGTTTGATTTTAATGTGTTGTAAACCAAGCAAACTGATGTTTTGTTGCCTTGTGTGTCTCCATAGGTCGAGATATGGCCAACACAACCTTACCTGGGTACCCGCCTCACGTCCCACCCACAGGCCAGGGCAGCTATCCAACCTCCACGCTCGCTGGAATGGTTCCTGGTGAGTTGCAGACAGCGTCTCCTCCTCATATTGTTGTTTGGGTTGCTTTAACAGGTGTCATGGACCTCAACACAAACAGGTGGAAGCACAGGAAAGAGTCATTAGAGACAAATTACACGACGAGACAGTAAATATTTGTCTGTGGAATATAAGATGCACATATTCTCATATTAGCTCAGTGTGTGTCAGAGTGGATAAGACAGGCTGAATAAGTGATCAGAGACGGGGAGAGGACGCTCGCTCTCCCTTCCTTCCTGCTTCTTATTGGCTCATTATCTCTCAGCGTGGCCATTCATACCAGCATCGATAAACAGCACCAGCAGCTCCGCTCTCCTCAGCCCCTGAGCTCTAGAGCATGTCCCCTTCCCCTCCTCTACTTAACCTGCAGTTCAGGTTCACAGCAAACAGTTCAGGGTCAAAAGGCAGAGGCATGGGAGCCCCGTAAATATTCAAATCTCCCGTCCCTCTGAGGAGGTCGGGCTTGTGTCTCTCTGCCAGGAGCAGAGCGGGGAATGCACTTTTTCGGTGCTTCTTCTTCAGCTCAAGCATCACCACACACACACATTCACCCAAACACAGGCGGCATTTTGCTTGAATGTGATTAAACAGCATGGCTGGGGAAACCAGTGGAGTGTGTCCTGTGTTAGCATATCATTTACCAATCACACAACCCATCACAGGCGCGGGCTGTTCCCCTCTCCTCCTTTATGAAGGGGCCGCCATGGCGTGTTTCAATACCGCCTGGGCCAAAAGCGTTGTATAACTGTTCTGTCTGGGTTTTTTTTTTCGAGTTTGCCAAAAAGTTTAGACATATTTCATCCAATCTTATGTAAAGAATTTCTCAGAAAATGAAAAAAAAGCTTAATTTCATGTTAATCTTTCTCTGTACAGCTAGTCACATATAGATCTTCAATTCCTAAGTCCTCAATACAGTTTGGATAAACTTCACTTTGTTCGTGAAATGACAGATGATTAAAAAAACAGGACACTACAATGCTGGCTTTTTTCCCTGCAATTCAGTTAAAAAAATAAAACAAGAATACACTGTTGGTCTATAATTAAGCAAAATTCATCGATTTCTGTTTCACAATTTTGTGTCTAGTAGGGCTAAACGATATCTCGTCATCAGATTTATTTCTAGATGTGAACATTCAAGATATTAATTTAAAAAAGCAAGAATAAATAAATTTATGAATAAAACAGCATTTTCCACATTCTTTTTCTATTATGATGCTGTTATTTTTCTGAAAAATGCTTGGTTTTCACCGAACATGTCGTCATATCGTATCGTCCCAATATGAAGATATCTGGTATGAATATCGAGATATGAAATTTTGTCAGCCCAAGCGCCTAGCTAAGGTTGTTACTGTGGTCATGTAGGAAACAGAGAGCACTAGGGAGCAGGTTGCACGTAGACTAAGACAACAGTTATTGTGTTGCCAAGTTGGCTTATTATAAGCGACTTTGGGCTTGCTTTTCTGTCTGTGTGAATCCCCCATGATGGTCACCCAGACATGAATGTGTAGGTCGTTTGTCCTTTCCTGTCCCCCGCTTCTGGTTATCGCACCTGCAGGAATCGTCCGGCAAACCACCAAACACACTCATGCATGTGGCGCATGCACATCTAAGCAGGAGCCATAGTTGTACGGTTTGCTCATTACAAGCTCTTCTTTTTTGAAAAGGTACTTGTAAATTTTGGCAGTTCTAGGTACAATTTTTTGGGGCTTGTTCCAAAAGTACAATACCTCATTTGGACTTGTTGTGCCCCTAGTCGAATATAAACTCAACTCAGAAGTTGCACAAATTGTTTTTCCCACTCTAAACACAAATGTAAATTCTACTTTACAGGAGGGAAATATTGATGTCTCCAGCAAAAAGAAATTACATTTATTTCTAAAGTAGCTGTTTCTGTTTTCACCATAATAACGCTGTACAGCAGGGATCATCAACCACACTGTTGTGAGAAAAAAGACCTACACAGGTTTTCAGGCTCAACAACAACAAACACATGACACTTCTGAATTTAATGCTGTTCTGCAGAGAGGAATAGTTCAGCTTATCCACCACCAAGCTAAGGCAGCTGTGATCGGATGTTCCCCTGAACTCATCCAACCTTTCCACACAACCAAAGTAGCTGTGATTGGATATATTCCTGACTTGTCCCTAAAATAGGTCTGATTGGATTCGGTCTGTCATACATTTTAGTCTAGTTTTTATTTGTTGATGAAAATGTCAATTAATTTGGTTTTATTTATTGTCCTTGTGCACTTGTTTTTATTAGTTACTGTCTAGTTTTTGTCTGGGGAAAAGGTGGTTGACGAAACTATGATGAAGATAATTAGTCAACAAAATTAACGCTGATGTCCATCATGTTTTAGTTTCTCAATTATTGCTCAAGAATTTAACTCAAACAAATTTTATGGTGGCAGGTACTGTGAAAACACAAAAAACAAGTTATTAATTTGAACTTTTAGTTACAGCTAATATAGCTTAGCTAATTCAGAGTACTTCTTGTAATGGCAATATTGCACCAGTTTTTGCACATTATATTATATCATATATGTAAGCTTAGTAAGAATGCTCTTTGAGTGTTTCAAGGGATGAACAATATTGGATTTTTGTTGATATTCAATATGCTGATATTTTTTTTATTCTTTATCGCTGATACCGATATTTAAGGTCAAGAGTACATGCTCCGTGCTTAATAAAAATGGACTTGTTTCTTTCAGTGATACATCATATTAACGCATGATCAGAACAAGAAACAAGAAAAAAAGCTTTTAACTCTTGCAAAAACGAAACCCTCTATATTTGAATGTATCCATGTACTGATGAAAAGGTGCATCAATTCTGAGTATATGTAGAATTTGCTGATTTTCCAGCCAATATATGGCTGATATATCGGTTGTAAATATCTGTAAAAAATCTGCCAATACCAATATCAAACCGATAACATCGTGCATCCCGAAGTGTTTTCTTTCTCCTTTTGGTGTTAATGTGGAGCACCATATTGAAAACATAGCTGCAGATTTTTAAGACCTCTGCAAACATGATAATGTAGAGGCACACAGTATCAGTGCACTGCAGGTTTACTTTGGGATTTTGTACCATAAAACTGTTCGATCATGCTGGTGGAAAAGCGTCAAGTCAAACATACTTTTACCTCCCATTTGTTCTTATGTGGCGCACAGCAAAAGATGAGGGCCTTAATCCCATGGCTTGTGGTTTTGTGTTACAACCCATTCATCCTTTAGCCAACACAACCGCTAAGATTTAGTGACAGGCACAAAACACTGTTAAAGCAAAGCCATTTCTCAGCAGCTTCATATAAAATCTATCCTTTATTGTCTCGTAAAGGAAAGAAACATGTTGAACCAACAGCAATGCTCACTGACATGCTCCAAGTTACTTCCCCCGCAATGAAATCCTAATGTAGCAAACAGCAAAGCTCAGACCCGAGGGGGGTTTGGATCAGAGATGGTAAAATTCCTCCAAGAAGGGCTGCAGGATTTATAGCAGTATATCAAAAATGTATGCATGAAGCTGTTTATTACCGCTCTGTATTTATTAGAGCGCTTTGGAATATACTGGAGGAAGAAGAATGGGTAGATATCCATAAACGGGACAGGGAGAGCCTCCTTCACTGTCACATCCTGTATTGTTCAGTGTTGCATAACTTAAGTGAAATGAAAAAGAAATAAATTACTTGCTTGGCTGGTCGCACGACGATGACTATCATTTTGCCCCTCAAATTGCATCCTGTCTTGAATGACGAGAAATGAGTGAATGTGAAGGGCTAATGGTTTGACACATTGAAATGCTAATTGATTTGTTGTTTTGTTTTGCAGGGAGTGAGTTTTCGGGGAACCCCTACAGTCATCCGCAGTACACGACCTACAATGAAGCCTGGCGATTCAGCAACCCAGCATTACTAAGTGAGTAGACAGGGTGAAACTTAATGAGAAGAATTATGTGACCGTTGGTTTGACTCATCCTCATCCTTCAGAGTTATTTAGCCTTTTTTCCCCAAACAGAGAAGGTCTAGTTTCTAAAGGTTTGGAGTTAGGGTGATAGTAAGACTAAAGCTCATCTGTTAAAGAGTTTGAGATTGTTAACCCACTAAATCCAATTAAGAAAAGTTTACATGCTCTGTTAACTCGTCATTTACAGTAGATATGAAGTTAATTAAACCCAATATCTTTCTCACAATATTAGTTATGTGATGTTACAGGTTACCTTGAAGTGCCATCATGACAACCATGAAAACAACTGAAACAGGTCAAGTTAGCTCCCTTACCTTGCAAAAAGACAGTGTTTTTTTTTACACCATATTGCAAAGAATGCATTACAAAGCAAAAACTGTGGGTTTGGCAATGAAATGCAGCACAATATAGGCATCTAAGAAACAACTAAAATCTCTTATAGCCTTGTCTTAAATAGAAATAAAAAAAAAATGTATTTGGATGACAATTCTACTGAGGCTTGAGCTAACATAGGATGCTAGCTTGCTATATATAGTTGTGACAAAATTATTTCATTTTTAAAGACATTTTTAGCCTTTGGATGGAGTCAGAGTTTGGGGCAGTGGAGTTGGGGAAGACATGCAGGCAGGTGCCAAGGTGGGAGCATCCAGCCATGCAGACATAACCACTAGGCAATGTGCACCCATAACATAAATATTCATGATGTCAGTGAAACATCACAGGTATCAGATATGATCTGTCATTATCATAAAACACATAATTAAATAATACATTTGAGGCAAAGTAGCAGTACTTACAACTACTTCTGTTGTTATGATTTCTGCTTAAGTACTTAACACTTGTGAGCTAATTAAAAAAAGCTCTATTAGATTATTTTCAGTTTCCTTTTAGCATATTTTTATATCATAAATAAAATATTAAGAAAAGCATGGATAAAAACTACTCTTGCCTCCACAATTTTTCAAATGGACCAGGATTTTATAGTTAAGGCGACAACCTTTACACGATGCATCTTAAATTACTTGCAAAAAAGACAAATAAAATAAAACAATCCTTTCAGATACCTGTTTATACTTTAAATGACATCATCTAAACATCCAATCAGGGCCTCATTTTGACCTGACGCAAACATCAGTTTTTCCCTGTGCCATATAGAGATGCACAATGTTGGATTTGTAACATATGATATGCCAATACGTCCAAACTAATTATAGACATTACTAATATCTAGTCCAATATTTCTGTCAAGAGCACAAAGTGAAATTGACCTGAACCTTTCATGTGTTAGAAACAGATATGAAGCAAGAAAAGGTAATTTTTCATTAATAAATGACACTTTTGGTAAATCATTAAGGTAGATTTGTATTTGCTGCCAACATCCCAGCCAACATGTAGGATATAAAGGGAGATTTTTTGAGCATGAAGTTTGGCAGTGAATGTCAGCAAAAATGTTCATATCTGCCGGTATCGATAATCAACTTATTTGGCAATTTTTAGCTAAAATGGATTAGAGATGTCCCAATACAACTTTTTCATCTCTGATACGATACAAACATTGCAGTCTTGAGTATTGGCCAATACCGATATCGATTCAATACGATATCAGCATGAATCAAACATACTTCTATTATTTATTTTGTAGTATGGACTGTAAGAAAAGGCTTGATCAAGTGAGATTACTCAAACAGAGAACAGTGGTCGGCAATAGTAGGTATGAGAAAAACTGACCCATTTGTTATAAACCAATGGGTTCAATAAACTTAACCTTAAGCATAAGAATGTACTACAATTAAAAAAATACATTAAAAATAAACGAGCCTGAAAAGTAACCCCAAGAAATCTAGTTTAAAAAAACACGTTTTAAAATTGCACAATAAACACCGTGTTTTACTTAAATATAAGCCTATTCTACAACTAAATTAAATAAGTAAAAAATAAATTAAAATGGAGTACTTGAATCGGAGTGCTTATATAAAATATTTCAGATGCAGACAGATATCTGACATCAATATCGGATTGGGTAACCCTAAAATGGATAATATCCTATGTTCCTACTTATACGTTTATAGTGAAAGAAAGGGGATCTCATTTCTTTTATAAACAATCTCCTAACTCCTCACACTTTGGCCTGAGGCAGCTCTGTTTCATATTCAAACATACATGTTCATTACCTGGGGCAATAACTGACATATAATACACATTTAACCCTAATGTTTCAGTGAATATGAGACACATCTCTGTAATGTGAGCAGAACTTTAGTGAAGCAGAGTTCACTTTGACGGGGACCTCCCCAAACCACACTGCAAATCTAATGCAGACAAACCTCTCTCAAAGCCACTATCTAAAACAGTTTGACCACCAAGTGAGGGAGCAGGGTTTGGAAATCATCCCATTATCACAAACATCTCATCCTCCATTGAAGCTTGGATTTTAGTTTAAAACACAATGTGACTTGTAGCAATGCTAAAACCTTGGGTAAATGACAGCTAAACTGTATTTGTTGTTGTTTCAAATGGTTCGTTCTTCTGTTAACTTTCAGGTTCCCCTTATTATTATAGTGCCGCATCGAGAGGCTCCGCCCCTCCCACTGCTGCCACTGCCTATGACCGTCACTAGTTATCATGGAAACCAAATCAACCTGCAGGACCATGGCCTTAGCCTCCATATTGCCCCGGTGTGAGCGGCATGGTCCACTGGACACTGAGCAACTGCGCGTAACACGTCCCCGGCTCACACGATGAGACACTTAGCAGAATTTTTGGGACTCCAGACGACTTCTCTTCTCTCTCCTTCAAGCTTTTTTTTTGGACACTAAAAGCCAAAAACAAATCAACAAGACAGCACCAGAGACTCTGAAGACAACTTTGGCTGGTTAAATAATGAAAAAAACAGACTGAAAACAATATCAGAATTTATTTTCCTCCCCTGTAGCAGTGTCATCCCATCTTGGATCAATACTGTACATTCCTTTTCTGGACGGCTCTCAGCAGGGACGCAGTCCAGAGCTTAAAAATGTAGCAGCAGCCTTTTTTTTTCTCCTTTTACCATCCGTCTCCTCCTCGATTCAGATGGCAGCGCAGCGAGATCAGAGGAGATTAGCGGCTGCACGCGCAGGCTGTGGCGGGCTAACACAACATTTTTTTATCCATCTGAAGAGACACCGACCAAAACATCCAGCATGACTCAAATCGATCGCTTTTTGATGCCATGAGAAGATTAGGACATGTTCTCTGTGATACACAATCAAGATGTAAAAATGAAAATGAAATTAATAAAGAAACATCCTGTTGGAAAATAAATGGAAGCCATGAAAATATATCACCATGGCTTCCTATTTGCAAGATTTCAAGAATCTAGTGAATATATTCTTAAAATAATTTTTTATTTCATTTTTATAATTCGTAAACCTGCAGACTGCTTGGCTCGTGTTTGACTCTTTCTTATTTGTCTGGATACAGGACGTCATCAGGCTGTGTTGTTTTGTTGTTTTTGCACTATTTTTGGAGGTTTGCAACACTGGAGCGTTTTTTTAATGCAGAAAAACGATGATGCATATTTTGCTTTATGTCACGAAACTGACTGTAAGTCTAATAAGTCTGCGTCTGCACTTACAGCTTCATGGTTTTTCCTGTTGTTCAAGGCTCATCATGTCACCGCCTTGATGTGCACTACTATGTTTTTACATTATTATTTAAGTCAATTAAGTCTTTGGCATTCAAACGCAGAAAAAAAAGAAATAAAAGCCATCCAAATTCAAAACAGTAAAGACATTTGTGCATTTTGAAGCCAAAGGCGTCTAGTTTCAGTCTCACTGGAGGATTCTGACGCCTTTAATAATGTCAAAAAAGCAGGGCGAAGATCTCAGCTAAATGCCTTAAACATGCTCCTTCCTAATTTTTAGCTCCCTCACATGTTCAGGCCAAGGTCTTTCTTTCAATCAAGCTGGAATTATTGTTTCTCCATCTGTCAAGTGAATGTATTTGCATTTGCCAAAGACTTAGTTCTTGTTATTGTTAATTTACAGGCCGCGTTATGCATCATGAGAGCAGTATTATTATTATTGTTGTTATTATTATTAGGAAAAACCCACATTGTTCATGAGGAAAAGTATATGTATAAATTCTATGCAGTGCAGAGATGGTCATCATATGCATATTCAGCTGTAAACCTAAAGGTAGGTGTTTATTTAATTATGTTATTTACAAAATTGTTCATTTTGTAGAAGGTTCTTTTTGTGTGTGATGTGAAGACACTTCTCTGTAAATACAGTAAGAAAAAATGTCTTTCATGTTCATGGGTATTATCACTTTCATTATGCTGGTCTCACTTGTACAATAATAAAAGTGTCTGAAATCTTTTATGAAAGAAATGTCTGCTTGTTGTTTCTGAGTATCTGGAGTATGACTGGAAGAGAAAAAAAGGACCTAGTGATGATAGAATTGTTAAAGTTTTAAAGATTTAAGCTTCCCAGAATATTGGATTTTTATCTTTTGATTATTTTCATGACTTCAACAAGCTATTCAAAGGTTTTGGACTGTAAGTTTGGTAAAAGTAAAGTCAAAGGTTCCTGCTTTCGCTACTTAAAGACAAAAACTCTTTAACATTTATGAGCTCATCTGGTCAAAACTAACAAAACAAGCCTTATTTTTGGTCAGTATTTGCAATCAAAGACTCAAATGCTTTGAGTGAAATGGGCAAAAAGAGTTTTTCTTCCAAGGTTTGGACCTCTTCCTATCTCTGTCATGAACTGAAATACTAAATAAATGAAACACAATCTCTCAAAATGACTGAAGTAAGTGAAAAGGATGCAATTTATAACCCATCAAAACTTTATGTCTGACTAAGATAATGTTTCCCCATTGTCACAAAAAGGATTAATCAATAAATGAAAAAAGAAAGTTCCTCAAAAACATATTGCTTGACCCTATAACTCCCTGCCCAACTGTTTGGTAGAGGTCATTAAATAATGGAATATTTAATGTGTTAAATAAACATAACACATCATTGTTTGTTTCTGTAAATGTTTTATGATACAGAAAAAACTCAAAGAAAGCAAACAGAAGTAGGATTTTATTTGTCGGATTCAAAGGTTTAAAAAGATAAAATTTAATATTATAATTTCCATCATTATTATTTTAAATACTTAATCATCTACTGATATGATGATATAAATGTATACAAAGTTTGTTATTCATCAAAACCTCTTTTTGTGTTTTTCAAACTCAATATCATCTATTCTAAGTTATATTTTGCATTTTTACAGACAATTCTGTCTTTTCTGATTGTTTTTTTACCCCAATATTTGTGTATTTTTATATCATCACACAATCAAATTTTAGCTTTTAAAACCTTTCAATCCCACACAAAGAAAATATCTGGGGTTTTGGTTTTTTTTTTGTGGTTTTCTCTGTTCCCCGAAGTGTTACTGGAACCAAACGATGATTTGATTTGTTGTTTTTAAAACATTAAATATCCCTGATTTTGATGATTACCCCTGCCAAACAGTTGAGCTGGGAGTTAAAGGGTTAAGGCAAGTGTCTCTACAGCTCAATATTTTTCACCTGGAATTATGCTCAGTGTATAAAACATGATATAAAGAACGTTTCTAGGAAGTCATATTTCCAAAACAAAACCAAATTCTACAATTCAGTCTTCTTTCCACACATATTATGAAACTAAAACAAAACCCAAGGGAAAGGAAAGAATTATCGTTTTTTTGGTTTAGTCTCACTAAATAGCTCGTGTTAACTTATTCATAGTTTCTACCTAATGTGAAAGACTAATAGATAAAGGTTTGCCAATAATCTAGAATTTTAAGTAAAAGACTAATTCAATTAAAGCAATAAAATAAATCAAAGTTGAACATTCGCTACTCCAGGGAGTTTGTTGTTATTGATCATTGTTTGAACTCACAGATATCTAAACCTCACATAGTAGACAACAATATGCATCACATTAAACACTATTTAATCTTTAACTTAATTCTGCTATAACTCAGTGCTATAGCAGAGAGGAAATCCTACAGAGCATGTAAAGACTACTGCCCATTAAATAGGATGAAAAGAAGAGTGATACCAAAAATTATGCATCTGCAACTTCTTTTGTCAATTTTGGTGTCAACTAAAAATCTAACCGTGACCAAAAATCTATAATATGACAAGAACACTTATAGCACATTTCTTAAAATTCCACATACTAATTATAAGGGTAGATATTTAAAGTGATAAATTTTAGCAATACAAATGCCTACACCTCTGTTTTTCTTATTACTTCTTTTGGCATAATTCTCCTCTAATATCAATGTTTTCACACATACACACTTGAGAGAGTGTAGTAACATGTCTCTTAGACTTTAAAAATAAACTGATGGCTTACCTGTGGCCTATAATGTTAGCCATTTCTAAAGCTGTCAAATTCAACTCTTCGTGAGCAGCCTCGTGTTTTTAATTTCAAAAAGCTCAGTGTTGAGAAACAGAGCATCTGTAGCCGTCACAGTTCATGACGTCTTTAAAGACTGAAAGTATCCTAAGGTTTTTCTGATGTCTTCTCAAAAAAGGCATAGATGAGTATATAGATGAGTATTTTTTAATTTCAAAGACAGACAAACTAGGGGGATAGCAGCATCAAGTCTTCAATTGACACAGTCACTCTTGAGCTGAGCATCCTTTGTAGCTTCACATGCACCATGTTTCCCTAAAATGACCTACTGATGTTGAAATTCAGCCGTGGTATGCACTACAAGATAATCAGCCCACGTTTCGGCTTGGATCCCTGCTTCCAACCAAAGTCAGCAAAGGTTTGATTATCTGATGATCCTAAAGACGACAATCTTGCTTAATAATCCTGTGGTGTGAGGTGTGATAAGACTCACTTTCTCCTCTCAGAAGAGGATTGGGGCTAACCTGACTTGAAATTATAAATATGTTCAACATTTACAATCAGAAACCCTTTTGTGTGTGGACAACAGGAACATATGAGCATGTCCTCTCTTGTGTTACATGGACAAGCTAATAGGGGAGCAAGCTGGCTGAAGCAGGAAGCAAATGCAGCCATGGCAACCTGAGTAAATGCGAAACATAAAGTTAGACATTTATCAGGAACGGAAGTCCAATTTGTTGATTTTTCAGCTAAATAAAAGTGTTTATACACGGTTGTCTGTATTTTATAAAAAACAACTTATGTGGAGAAGAGCTGGATGGAAATCACAACCGCCACAGATGTCACAGGAAGCTAACAGCTAGCCTTTAGCTCCAACTCTCCCTGACGTTGTCCACCATGTTTGTTTACACTAAAGTCTCATTTGATACGAGTGTAGGGGCCCTGATTGTTGCTGAATGAGTCTGGTTGTGTCATGAATTTTGTAACAACACCTCCAGTTTAAGTCTAACAAGCTAACTAAATCAGATGACCAAACAACAAAGTAAAAAAAGAAATGATGAGAATATTTGGCTTCCAAACTGTCTATTAATTTCTCGTAAAGTCTATTTTAAGGATCTTAATTGACCATTTTTGCTAAACCCCACAGGAGTCATATCTAAAAGTCATTAAATAAAACAGTCAGCAACTTCTTTGACCAAAATTGAAATAACAAAATAAGCCCTTTCTTCTTAGTTAAAACATCAGTTTGATGTAGAAACAGTTATTTGGTGTTAAAACGCTCTCAATTAAGCAAAGCTATTATTTTAAATATAAACATTATGTCCCTAAAGTTAGCTTATAGTGTCAGAAAACTTTACTTTCATAATAATTTAATAAAGAAGAAGCCATTCATCAATGAACTGCGATACGTTATAAGACTCTCTGGGATAAATGTATTTATTTTCCATGTATAAAGATCACACGGTGCTCGGGTGCTACAGTGAGAATGCCTCTAAATGTTTTCCTCCATGATTTGGATCACTGAGCAGCACATAAAGTGTTTAACCTCTCCCCGCTTTGTAAAGCTGAATTAATTTTTCTAGCAGTGTGCCTGAATTCAATTTGTGCTAAGTTGCAGGGAGAGATTTATGCATGAAATCCCTCTCAGAGCTTATTTTCACTCTTTCTTGGCGGCGTAATCCCTCCGCCACCGCCGCCTTGTATGACTTAGTTATATCATTATTGATTTACAACAAGTGGACACTGTCCTGATTAGCACTGTCGCGCGATTTGCGGAGGATTTGGGCCGTGGGAGCGCCTGATAAAGCAGCGTACGAACATTTGAAATCATGTCAGAGTGAATGGGAATGTGAAATTAAGTGGCAGAGCTTTTAAGTTGATAATTCAGACATTCAGTCCTTTGTAAAAATACATAATTTAATGTTGAATAAGAGAATTTAAAGCTCTGATCCTGTGTGATAGCACAGATCTGATATAAAATGACAGCATTATGTGATTTATTAGGTATAACACTGAATTTCAATACCTCTATCGTATATTCTCCCCCAACTTTCGACCTTGTAAAAGGAGAAAATGAGCTCCACTAAAACGTAGTAAGCTGAGCTGCTTTTTGGTGCTCTCTGATGCCCTTGGGTCCACAAGGAGAGACCCTCTTTTTGCTTTGTAATTCAATTTCTCTGTCTGTTGTTTATTTCATAGCTCCCCTGTGAAGCATCAGAAGCTGATGTTCTGTCAGCCTCAAACCAGCGTATATGTTTGTCATTCAGAGCCCTTGTTAAAGGATGAAGCAGAGGGGGGGCTTGACTCTTTCCTCTCCCCAGCCGAGTATTCCCAGAAGCAGAATTATTCTATTTAGATGGAAACTTTTTTGTCACTTTCCTGTCTAAATTGGCATATCTGGCTCTCTCCTCAGGAAGCAATAAAGTGTGAACCTGGATGTATCTGTCAATCACGCTCAAATTGACTGCAGCATGCCAGATGACAACACCATCCTCTGGAATATAAATATATAGTTTATTTAGCCTATATGCTGTATAAATAAGAGGAGTGGGATGATGTGATTGGCTCTAATCAGCACTTGTCACCGTCTCTGCTCATGAGACCTTCAGCCAATTATACAAATCAAATATATAAACATTAAATTGGTTCTAATTGATTAAGGTTGACATATTTACTTGTTTATTCAGGGCTGCAGAACATTTCAAGATTTCTAAATACATTTTAAAATGTGACATGGTAAGGCAATAGTGTATGCCAATATAGCTTTTACAGTTACAGTTTCCAGAGTTAAAATGTCATATATTCCATCCAACCTTACCTGGCAATCAGTTACAGTAACAGATTGTTTACAATTGGAGCCTCTGACACTGATGAGCTTACTGATCAAAACTATAATGGGTTTGAAAAACTAAGTTGAATTATAAACCAAAAACTATCATAATCATGGTTATTGTAATAAACATTGAAATCACGATAATGAAACAACATTGCTCATTGATTTAAAAAAAAAACTAATTAATGCTGTATGCTTCAACTTGTCTTTATGTCTTTAAAGCAGTAATTAAGAGTAGGGCTGAAACGATTCCTCGAATATTCGCGAGTACTCGATTACAAAATATCCTCGAATTAAATTGTGTGCCTCGAAGCCTCGTTTAATATATAATAATACATATAAATATATATCTGGACTACTATACAGTGCACGGTGTTTGACACGGACGGTCATTTCTGTGGCACAACGCGCCTGCTACCTCCGCTGCTGTTCGGCTTGTAAAATCATGAAGGAAGAGAAAAGAGAGGGACAGAAAGGAGAGAGTCCGCAGAAGGAATGACAGAGAGTGTCCCGAGTGTGTGGTCACTACAAGAAGGGACGAAAAGAAAACACAGTGCAGTGTGTCTGATGTCAAACAGAGTTAGCCTAGCATGTAGCTTAGTATGATAGCACGTTGTTGGGGCTGCAACTATTACTATTACAGCATTTTAAATATGCTCATCACAGACATACGTCCTCTTTCCATGGTGGAGGACACAGGATTTAAGAACATGATCAAGGATTTCAATCCAAACTACACAATGCCCTCCAGAACACACTTCATAAATATAATTGCAGAATTATATTACTGCTTTGTAAATCAGTATTGTATTGGCTTTGTTTTAAGCCAGTACTGGTTTAAACTTTGAAAGTTGTTAAATAAAAACCCTTTTCTGAGGAATAAACGGCATTTGGTTGCTAAATTTGAAAGCCCTAACATGTTGCATTGTATACAATTGATTTATTTGTTTAAAAACAAAAAAGTATATTTTGTTAGAGTACTCGAGTACTCGAAGAAATAATTGACAGAGTACTCGATTCCAAAAATACTCGATAGTTGCAGCTCTAATTAAGAGTCTTTATGATGACTCTTGATTATTGCTACATAATTCAGATTTTAAGGTGGGAACAATGAAAAAGGTAATGATAATAATGATTAATGACAAATAACTTGACTGGAGGGCGGCATGGTGGTGCAGCAGGTAGTGCTCTGTTTTTGTAGAATTAATTAAAGTTTATAACTTTGTTAACGTATCTTAGAATGCACGAGCAGTAATTTGTTTTGCTAATATCTAATATGCTGAAGATTACTAAGCCATATTTAAGACTTTTTATAACTTTATTTCATTATTTTCCATTTTTTCAGGCTTTTCTTGCCCTTACTGAGTATAGAACAGAGACAATGGAAAAAGTAAAACATGGGGTACTGGAGAAGGGTAAGTTGTTGGGAAGAGTTTAGACTTCTCACATGTAAAAATACAATTATTATAAAGACTTTTTTTCTGACTCAACTTGAAAAAAGTCTTATTTAAGACATTTCAAGACTTTTAAAGGGACTACAGACATCCTGTCTTATGGATATCATACTTTTAAAGTAGGACTGTGCATCTTCATTGGTCTTGGTTCAGTTTTGCTGCACATGATGTCTTTCTTTATCAAAGAATTCAAGCAGGCAGCTAAATGTGACCTACTTTACTTTCATTTAAACGTAAATAAGCCAATCTATCGGTGTTGCCTACCTTTTTCCTCCACAAAATAAACATCACAAACAACACTTTAGTCCAGTCTATAACACTATGAGGGTGTTTTACAGCATCAAACAGTAAAAAAGGTTTAAATGGTGTATTGCGCCTCTTCCGAATAAAAACACTTCAATGTTTGTGTTGTTTTTCTGTTAATAACTTAATTTTGAACACAAGAAACATCATATTCATTGATTAGGGATGCACAATATTACGATCTGGCAGATATTTGCCTAAAAAGCTAATTATCAGTATCACATAATTACAGCCAATAGTTTTACCAACAAATTTCCCATGAATATCACACATATTTGCTGTGATACTGTCAAAATGTACAATTGTGCCATGATGGTTTCATTCATCAGCAACGAATGTCCACTTATTAAACTCAAAAGTGTCACTTACTGGAGAATCAAAGGTATTTTTTATGCTGGAACAGGTCATTTTCAGGAAAGACTTTGTGCCCATGACACAAGACATTGGTACCAATATCTGTTTCAGCGACAATGAGTTTGGGAATATCAACGTACCAGAAATTGTCAAAAATCAATTTTTGCATCTCTAACTTTAATTGAATACATGCTGTCTCTTCTTGGATGCAGAATCATCCATGTTTGTATCCAATGAATTGATTAAAGGACTATTACCAACACCCCTGCATTCAAATTAAAATTCAATCTAATTTAACAGCAGGATTTCAAAAACTAAACAGACTTAAAGAGGAAACACCATGTGGCTGAAGTCACTAATTATTATCAGAAATAGGGCTGAACAATTAATAGCAAATTAGATTAAATCGCAGTATGGCTTGTTGCAATTTTCAAATCGCAGACAGTGCAATATTTTTAACCCAAAATGTGTTAAACATTTTGGCATTGTGATATAGTTTTTTGCACTTTCATGCCTATTTTAACCTTTTTAACCCAGTTTTTACAACTTTATGCCTATCTTGCTCCCATTCATCTTTTTTTGGCCACTGTCAGACCATGTTTGGAATTTTAACACGGTTTTTGAAATTTAATGCCAATTTTGCTGCTATGATCAATTTTCCTGAGTCACTTATGAATTTTTTTGCCTTTTTTTTTTGCAATTTGATACCTATTTTGCACCTATTAACTTTTTTCCGCTTTTGTACCATTTTTTTATCCAGTTTTTACAATTTAATACCTATTTTGCTTCTGTTCTTCACTTCTCCACTTTTTCTCAAATCTTTTATCCTTAGATTGATTTAAAGTCATATTGGTTATACTATAAAACAATCTACTTTGTTTAAGAATACATAAGATGAGGAACATTAAAACAATCATAGAGTAAATCGCAATTGCAATATTGGGGAAAAATATCGCAATTAGATTATTTTCTCAAATCATTCAGCCCTAATCAGAAACTATCATATCTGACACTGATTATCTGCCAAAACACATATCACACTGATGAAAATGTGCATTTTGACCATTTCTATGCAGAAAACACTCGAGACAGTGTGCATCAGTTCAGTTAAAAATATATTACTATGACTTTTGGTCCATACACTCTATTCTATTCACATTTAAGACCGCTAATTTCATTTAAAAAAATAATACTTGAGTAAAACTTTAGTCTAGAGAATGATCGATTAAAGATTTCTATCTTGATGGAAAAACTTGTTCGGTAACCTTGCAATAGATAAGTGTTGAAGTCTTGATTTAGTGCTCATTTATTTATGATTCAGGCAGTTATTCATCTTAACTTTTTGCTCTGTTTCCAACTGTGACATTAATGCGATTACTCCTTATTGAATAATCTATTAAGTTAACTCATTCCGCAGATTGCCCCTACAAAAGTCAAATAACTTGTGCCTCAAAAGTTGCACAACACAAAACCAAGAGCACATGGAGAGATTGATCTAGAAATTATCTGATCTCTCAGTTTCTGTTTATCATTATTTTGGAGAAGGAACAGGTTGTAGCTCCACATATGGCAGTGTGAGTATAAAATAGAGCTTTAAAAGTCATAGGAATCCCCTCTATTTCAGTTATCGACAGTAACAGTGGACCTGGTCATGCGTAACTCCAAACCACAGTGTCAGATCTAACTGTTGACCTTTCCAACCACGCCGCACTAATACATGCTGACTGAACACTCTCTGCGATTTGTACTGTGGTTCTTTGAATATGCCGCAGCAACTGAATTATAATTTGGTTACTGGTGTGTCAAATGTACAATAAATCCTCAGGATGTTATCATTTGCTCTGACACACCAAAGACGAGTGGGGGGGGAGGCTGCAGGAGAAAATATGAAAATGCATTTCACGTCTTTATATCTGAGCGCTGCTTCGGACGTTGTGAAAAGTGGGGAATGGATCTGCTGCTTTATGTGCTGTATCTAATTGGATATGGCAATATATAATACGATTCTCCAGTATCCATCAATTCCTGTGTTAGACCTGTTTGTATGGCCGTGTCACCGGGGCAGCCTAGCTTGTTATGATGCCTGAGCGGCAATTATGAGGTAATTTTTGACTCTTGCTGTGTGAGGCCATCCAGAGGATACTTGAGGGGAGGTTCCTAATGAGTGAGCATTGATTGATTGGACATAATAAGTGCCCTGCATGACTGAAAGTGAGTGTGAGAAAAAAAAGGGGGGGGGAAGAGAAGCAGGGAAAGGGGTGACAGTGGGGTTTTGGATGACAGGATATTTTCCAAATGAAGCAAATGACCACCGATTAGCTCTGTTAGCACATAGGTGGGCGCCACACCTCTGCCAACTCAGGCTGGGAAAAATTCAGTTTCTAAAATGAGACAATGCTGTTTGTATTAAAAAGGTTTCTTTCAAATTTTCTTCAAATCAAGCTATAGAGCAATATTCACTATGTTTACAGTAAAGACAACAGTATGGAAATAAATTATCAAAGAACATAACACATTATTTCTCTTCTAATATTGATGATAAAATAATCTGGTTTCATTTTTTAAGGGATACTTCAACTTTTACTAACTTACCAGCACTTCCGTAAATGCAAATTTGTAAAATATTATGTGTAAAATAGTTGACACAGCAGATCCTGGGTCAGTCAGGAGTGCTGCACAAAACTACAGCTTTGGCGATCACATGCATTATGAAATTGCGATTTTTCATCTGAAAACGATAAATCTTTCAGCCATACTAAGGCAAAAAAAAAAAGTCAGAACTCTTAGAAACCCAGTAAACTGTTCATTGAGTAAACCAACAGCATACTCAAAACTTCCAATCAGTTCTCATTGTTCAGTTCACTGAGCAGGTCTAAAGAGTCGACTTGTTCCAGACGTCATATCTCTACAAGTGCTAGTAAGCAGGTCAACAACAAAAAGCCTCTGTTTAGGAGTAGAAGTCGGAGTATCCCTTAAATAATGAAACATTATCCATTATCAACATTAGATGATGAAAAATGTGTTTTGTGCTTTAATCATTTATTTCCTTACTGTTGTCTATTAGGGATGGGATTAAATATCGTTTGGCAATATATCGCGATACAGTGTGGAATGAAACGCATTGAGTTTGAAAAAAATGGATCGCGAAACAAAGACGTCACGTCCGGTAATAGCGCATGTGACCAGAAGTGACGACAACAAACATTAGCACCAACTACCTTGCCTCCAAAAAGCCAAATGATGGAGTCGAATGAGGCTGAAACTGAGGACGCTCTGCCTGGATACAAGTCATCTGTCTGGCAGTATTTTGGCTTTCTCATTAAAAAAGACAAAGACGGCGAAAACGAGCCTACCGCTCGTTAGCATACACTCTCTCTAACCTCTCTAGGGTTATAGAGAATGTTATTGTTTGTGTTTGGCCTGTTAGGCCTTGTGTTTTCCTGTGTGCAACTCAAACAAAAACAAATAAGTTGTAATGACACAGTAATTTTTTTTCTTTTTTACTTTTTTGATATTGTATCGTGACCTATCGTATCGTGACCCGGGCATATCGAGGTGCAGCGTATCGTGAGATTAAGTGTATCGTCCCATCCGTATTGTATATACTGTAAACAGTGAATATTGCACTGAAGCTTAATTTGAAAAAAAATCATGAATCAAACGAGATTGCACTATCTGCCAGAAAAATCACAACGAGATCTTTTCCTAAAATTGCTCAGCCCCATGCCCTATAGGGGTGAGAATCGAAAACCAATTCCAGTTGAGAATCGTTAACAGCTCCATCAAAGTATCGATATCATGAGTCCTTTTGTTAATCAATTCACTTATCAATCCCTTCCACTGACAGGGTTCAGAGGTGTCAGAATTATGGCTACATTTTTTACAAAAGGTGCCTACTGCAACCTTATGTGAGCGGGAACCCCAGCAGTTTGCAGAAGCAGTTATCTGTGCTGTGATGTGTGTTGCCACTGAAAATCTACAGGCCAACATTTGCCCACACGGAAAATCTGCAGGAATCAGTAAGAGAATCATTAAAGAATTGGATTGATTAGCAGGATCATTAATAGCTGGAGCGACTGCTTTTCTCCGACAAAAAAGAGCCGCTGGGAGTTTTAAGTGCACTAGTGTGACTCTTTTATCAATCACAAAATGCCCAAAAAATACATTAAAAAAGAAAACTTACAGCCAGCTGTATCCAGGTCCAGACAAAGAAGACCATCCAACACGAGCATACAGCAAACAATGATGAGTAAGAGATTTAAAACCAGTGATGAACCTCAGAGCTCCATGATACACAGTATCCAGAGAATGTAAGCTATTAGAGGAGGCATGCATGTACAAAAGTGTAGTGTTGTAAATTAGCACCTGTGCTAAATCACTTAAAACAATGCATCTGGTTGGTCCAATGTAATTTTTATGTCCACATCAAATAAACAATAAATAAATAAAAACATCACCATAGTCCAGTACAGACATAAATGTAGCAGAAACCAGTCTTTTTCTGGATTCAAAGGAGAGACAAGACTTAATTCTAAAGAAAAAACCAAATTTCATTTTTAACTTTTTAACAAGCTGCTGAATATGAGCAGAGAAAGAAAGAGAATCATTGATTACAACACCAAGATACTTATAGGAAGAGACTAGTTCAATCTGAGAACCCTGAGCAGTGATCACCGAAGGCAGGCTCGAAAGCTTGGATTTAGAATTTGAGAACAGCATATTAACTTTCGTTTTGTCTGCATTTAAAACCAGTTTTAAATCATAAAAATTTTGTTGCATGGCGTTAAAAGCAAGTTGTAATCGTGTAAGTGCTTGGACTGGGGATGAAGCAGAAGTGTAAATGACTGTGTCATCAGCATAGAAATGAAAATTGAATTGAATGAACGACCTGTTGTCTAAATCTTCCCCTGAAGACATACTTGTGAGAAATAACAAAACTCAACAAATATAAGTTTAATCTTACAATAGCATTGATAAAATCTGATCAATTCCAATCCCTAATGCCCTAGTGTCACAATTGTTGACTTTTACTGGAAGAAATTAGAAGTTTATTGATGTTGCGTTGACATAGTGTACTGTCATTCATCTTAAAATATGATAATATGATTTTTGGTCCACATTGTCCAGCCCTACTGCCAACATGAAGCTAGCTGCATGGCTGGCTGGCTCAGCCCAGCGCCAAACCTCATTTACCCTTCACCAGTAAATAATTACCCTAATGGCTATTGTGTGATACATGATGCAATTAAAGCCAATGCACCTCTCTTAGTGGACGTGTCAGGTCCCAAATAACAGGCGCCGGTGGTCCCGGGCTAACTGGGCTTGCTACCTGACTGGCCAGTAATGAGGATATCCTCCAAAGCAGACAGAGGAGCTCCCTAATCAGCTGGATCTGTCAGCCCGGGCGTGTTTGTTTGCAACCAGAGGGGCAGAGCTGGGAAATATTCAGCGAGAAGTGAAGCTGAATTTGATGCAGGCTATTCCTGTTAGCAGAGGAGGGAATAATAGGAGCGGGTAAAAGAGAGGGCAGAATCATCAACCCCCATCCTTTTCTTTCTCCCCCCTTATAACCCCAGCTTCTCCTGCGGCTCCCCCCTCACCCTCGCCTCCCCTCCGCCGCCCCCCACCCACCACCACACTCCCAACACCCCAGTCACTGTCAGGCCAAACACATGATGAATTGCCCTGTCAACAGAATTCATTCAGGGACCAATTAATTCAGCAGAAATGAACTAGAGCCATCAGTCGCTGAAAAACTCAGAGCAAAAGGAGCAAAGTAGCTCTCTTTGGAAGAAAGACAGACAGTGTGTGTGTGAGACAGAGAGAGAGAGAGAATGAGAGAGAGGGTGCCAGGGGAGTGCAGTGGAAGTTAGCCTGACAGGAATTGGTCATTTAATGCTTTAGCGCACTGGAGACAGCCCCTGTCATAGAGGAAGCCATGACAGGACTCCCCTGGTACTTTATTTATTAATTATCCAGAGCAGCAAGGGGCATTTAACTGTCTCACTCCAGGCCTGTCAACTCGACTTCTTGTCACTTCCTCCTCATAAACAGGTCCTTTAGAAACAAAATGAATCAAAGCGTCAGAAAATGTAATTATTCGCAGAGCTGACAAATATTTTGGCTGCGACAGCTGTTGCACTCAGGGGGAAAAAAAAATCAATTGTCATGTTAGAGTTGATCAGGATTCTGCTTTGGAAATTTAAACACTTAGTAGTCGTTGGGGAAACAATATCTGGCTTCGTGTTACGTCAGCTGATCAGTTGACAGCAGTGGAAGGGCTCTGGAGAGTCGGGTCACTCTCACGACCTCAAAAACAACACAAACATAAACAGAGGAAAAAAATATCCTGTCATAACTCAGTACCAGCCTGTGTTTCATGTTAGGTAGCACAGCACTATCAGCAAGCAGGGTCAGAATTGATCTTCCTGACACAACAGCCAAGGTGACAAATTTTATCTTTACTGCATTTTTTCCCTGCCAAAAAAATACACTGCTTGTCATACCACATTTACATATTTCAGTCCATTTATTCCTTCCAACTCCATAAGATCACCAGCAACCCCAAGGCAGTGACACTTATGTTATTTTGTTGTATCTCCAGAATCAAAAGATTATTTTTAGATTTTTGGGTGTAATTATAGATGAAAACCTCACATGGAAATCGCTTGTAGATTATGTTTAAAGTAGGGCTGGGCGATATGGCCTAGAAATAAAATCCCTGATTTTTTTCCACAACACTCGATTTACGATTTGAATCGATTTTTCCCTCCCTAAAAGAAACAAAACTCCCAGTGACATAAAAATGAAACAAATCAAGTTTTGCCTTTATGTTGTCTAAATCTTTCCCTCCTAAAGTCATAGTCTGGCAGGTTTGTCTACATAAACACTAAAAGGCTGTGGTATTTTTACAGTATTAGCATGAAACTCTCTGATCAATATTTAGTCTACTTAACAAATACAAGCCTATAAAAGTGCTTGTGCAAACCCTACAAGGCTGACCATCATTAAAATTGATTTTGTTTTTCAAAAATTGCCACTACTTGCAAAAAAAAAAATCTTGATTAAAAAAAATTCGAATTAATTGATTTAATCAATTTTTTACCCGGCTCTAGTTTAAAGTAAGGTGTCAAAAATATTTTTGCTATGAACAAAGGCAACAAGGTAATGCCAATTTGATATTGCTTGCTTATTAAGCCTTATTTTAGTTATTGTGTTGTACTTTGGGGGAATACGTACACAACTAACATCAAGCCATTGTTAATTTTACATAAGAGGAGTACAAATTAAAAATAATTCTCAATGTTTGGAAGGCTACAGTACAAAAAAAGTCATCCAAAAAGTTTGAATGCTGCTCTAAATGCAGTTTTATTTTACCTTTAAGAAACATTGTACATGTGGATCCACAGTGACAACTCTGTGAGCTGTGATAATTTCTTTTCAATCCATTTTCTTGATGAAAAACTGATCATTCGGAGGTGCTAAATATCTTATTTTCCTGTTTTCTTTATGGATCTTCTGATCAGCAGCAGCCAAAGGTCACAAATAGACAAGAAAGCTTCCAATAAGTTCCCTGAATAATCAAAAAGGAAATGTAAGCAATGCAATGTGTCCCTTTGTACCATTTGAGACAGAGGCAATCAAAGCAGACAAAAAGGATTAAGTAACAAACATTTCCCCTCCACAAGATGCATAACTCTGAGAGATATACCCACCGAATGAGACTATCAGCAAATACATCCAGCAAAGACAACCTTGTTTACATGGACATCTCTGCAACATGAAATACACCTTTGTTGGCATTTTTTCATCTCCTTTAAATGACTTGTTGAGTATTTTTTCATGAATTCTACATTAACATAATACTTTGATCATGCAGCACCTTCCTTCAAGATTGCCCGTTTATCAAAAAAGAAATATTGCACCTCATAATATCATAATTGTTTCTATCAGAAGTCTATCCAGGCTGATGCAAAGAGCATACAAATGCTCCACAACCAACGGCAGAACACATGACAAAAATTCACCCAAATCTAAACAGTGTATACCAGGGGTGTCAAACTGATCCAGTAAAGGGCCACTGTGGCTGCAGGTTTTCTTTCCAACCAAGCAAAAACACACCTGACGCAAATTATTCAATCAACTGGATTGTCTTTACATGGTTGATTTGTTGGATCAGGTGTGTTCTTGCTTGGTTGGAATGAAAACCTGCAGCCACAGTGGCCCTTTACTGGATCAGTTTGACACCTGTGGTGTATACTTTACAGAGCAGGTAAACAAGGTGAGGACAACTAGCAGCTGGGGGCCAAACACAGCTCTCCACTTTACTAAATGTAGCCTGCTGGTCATTTCCACAAATTCCCCCCCCCCAAAAAGATGTTAATTTGAAAACAAAAATGAGAGAAGAAATATAATTCAGCCTGAGATGCCAATACAATGCCATGCCAAAATTGGGATATGTAATAAAAATGCTTCCACATTGTTGTTCAGAGTTTTGCTTTTGACAGTGATTAAATAACTAACCTTTGAATAACCCCAAAGTCATTATATGAAACACTAAAACACAACCAAAAAAATCAAAAAATATTTGTAATTAAAATGCTCTGTTATATTTAAAAAGTAGTGAAAAAGGCTTATTTTTAATGCCATGCAAAACTCGGCATACTTAATAGAAATGCTTCCAGATTGTTAGTCAATGTTTTGCTTTTAAAAGTGATTAAATAACTAACCTTGTTTCTCTAAATCTATTTTATGACAAATTATAACATGATATGTTATTGTTCATCTTATGTTTAGAAAATTGTAAATTATTTGTAGTTAAATATGTTTTGTTACATTAAAAGAGTAGCTAAAAAGGTTGCAACTCTGTATATATACTGTAGGCACTGTTGGTGTTAATTCTGTCAAGCTCCTGTAATTATTTATTTATTTTTCTATGTTTGAGTTCTGATATGTACATTTTGGCATTAAGACAGCATTATGTTTGTTCTTTTATTTACTTTACATTACTTTGTTTATTGTTTTTTCACTTTCCATCAATAGTATCCAGCAGTTTGTACAGACAGCCCTCTTGCTAATCAAAGTGGCTCATCCCTGATATGGACAGTGGACTGTAAGTGACTGCTATATGATACTGTAAACGCAGGTGCCTCATATTAGATACTGTAATTACATGTCTTACCTGCTGGGAGGTCCTCGCAGGTGTCTCCCTCTCCTCCAGATATCCAAATTCATCAGCCTGCAGATGTTTATAGCTCCACAGGTAAGTTATCCTTCACTTTTCCTCTCGGTTTGTCATCCATGAACCGTTAGTGTCTCTTTTGCCCCACAAACTAGCTTAATTAATTAAACTTGAGCCGTGACGCAGGTCAATTAGAGATAGAAAATGACTTATTTAAACATTTTTAAGCCACAGCCCTAAAAACAGTCTGTCTCTCGACACAATTCCGCCATTCCTGTTGACGACCGTTGTTCTTCTTTTCCAATATTTATCGTCTATTTATTGTATTTTTGCCGTTTTCTTCCTGATTCCATTTGGAATTTTCCCGCCTGAGCTCCTACGTCACATGGACGGTACCATTGCACTGAATGCGGCGGGGGGGGCATAGCAATGCAGGTGCCCCTCAGTGGTGATGCCCATTGTACAGTTTCAGACCACAGATACCCCCTCCCCCCCAAACTATCAGATGGACTGTTCCAATACGCTACAAGAAGACTAACGTTTTTTTATGTTTACAAGTTACAACATCAGTACGCCATTTTGTAATTTGAGAAATAATAAGGCCAAGCTCATTATCACTTCTGTTTTCTTCCATATGGACAACTATGTTTGTAAGTTACTCGTTTTACTGTAAAAAATATATAATATCTCCATGTTTACACAATTTTATACATTGTGTTATGGTGTAAAACACATTAAAACGTTTTTAAATTCTGATTATTATTAAGCACTGTCAACTTTAGCATTTTCTCATCATGTTAACCCTATTTTGGCATTTGACAACCTAGGTTACTTGATTTCTGGGCCAAGCCAAGAAGTAAATTCTAATTAGTTAACTTCTCTAACAGAAACAGACCACAGACAAGCAGATTTGTGTACAAGTTCAGCATTTATTCAACTTTTAATAAGTCTGGAACATAGCAGATTGACAGACCTGGCGAATACATTTAATTATGCTACTTTTTTTACAAATATCTTGAAAAAAGAGGAGATATTGCGCTTATCTTTTTGCATTAATCTGTTGTCAATCCCCATTTATATTAATCCCCAGTCAACCTTTACAGTATATTGGTATTTGGTATAAAACTATGTGTGTTGCTCAGATGAAAATTCGACCCCGCCATGAGTTTTTTTCCAGCTAGTTAGTTATCTGGATTTAATCCCTGTGCTGATCTACTAATTAAAGTGTGTTTCAGTGTTGAGTTTTCTGCTAAAATAAATTGCAATAGTAGCCTCGAGTGGATGATTAATTGATGCCTTCTTCCACATTGTCTTATTTACCCTAAATATCAAATTATCTTAATTAACTGCAGATACTATATTATTGTGCTTTTTGCCAAAACAATAACAACTCTCAATGCATGTTCAGAATGTCACAGAATTTTTTTTTTTTTTTTTTTTCTTCAAGACTGTTTAGTTTTCTGTGGGATACTTAGTGAGTCTTTGGCTGACCTATGAGTCAAAGGTTTGATCTCTCCCCATTGTATTGTGTTGATCAGGCTGTGAATATTTGATGATGCCTTTTCTTTAGGACGTTATGTATCCCTGTGTAACAGGAGGATGGAGTGGCAGCTGGGAAGCTGCTTACATTATCAGGTACTCCTTACAAAGATGACACAACAACTCTAAAGCTGAAAAACAAGTTCTGCTGTCCAAACAGCATCACAAACACATTTTACAGCTGAAAATACATTGAAAATGTATATAATACTAGCTTGCTTTGCAGCAGTTGCCAAAGTTTATCACAAACACTCCAGCAACTTGCCATCTCAGAAATGCATGCTTATTTAATGATGCTAATTGTTTCAAGACAAGTTTGTTCATTCACAAACTTGGGTATTTGACTTGTGATTTCAGGAGTAAGGCCAAATGAGGCAATTTTGTTTCAAATTGTACTGTAACAGTATCATAATCATGATAATTTTTCACATATTCCAAGGCACTCCTGATAAAGCCAAAAGGTGTCCAGTAATAAAATAAAGAAATAAAAAACATATTTAAAAATATCACCATCTGGTTCTTTAATGATTTTTAAGCATTCTTTGCCCCCCTTGCCATTTTTGTTTGCTTTTGATACCACAAATAACGCCCAGAATGACTGGCAAAAAAAAAAACAGACAAACATAATAAATTTATGAAAAGTTGTACCACACAGCAAAGAATACTCTGGGTGTTCGAAATATTCTGGATATGCTTATTTGCAGTAGGCTTGTGGGGCTCTTACGAAATTAGCTAATGTGAGATAAAAAAAAATAAGCAATAGAAATGCAATTCACACACATTATTATGAGTAACTTTGATTTTTTTGTTTGTTTGATTTTGAATATAATTCTTACAAATCCTGTCCAAGTACTTTTAAGTTTTAAAAGTGTTCACCCAAGATAGTTTTTGTGACTTTTACCTTCTACTCTTTTACTTATGGAGTTGACATGCCCCAATCTGCAGCAATTCATCAATACAGCTTTCCATACAGATGCAGAGCTGATCTCCATCACTGTGTCTAATGTTCACAAGTCTTCCCTTTAGACCTAAAACTTCAGTCTTTTGAGCCCGCTTCACTTCATGAGGGTAAAATTGTGACATATTTGTACATTATGCCAGTGTATAGGGTCCACATATCAGCCATAGATATTAGTAAAAATGTTTTTTCTGCTGATTCCATAATTAGATAATTAACTTATAAACTATTTTCTGTTTATACGATACCATGATGCTTACAGAAGGAATGTTTGTTTTTCTAATCCAGGTTACACCCCATTTTGAGCGTCATGCTGCTTCAAATAAACCCCTTAACTCCACAGTTAAATCAGCACAACACAGCATAGCATCTTTCTGCTGATCTTCTCAATAACTTCGAAACAAAGGCGATGAAATGCAGAATAAGGAGATGTTCTGCAGTATATAATTAATTAAATGAGACTAATTAGGAACATGAGAGCAGGTGCCAGGCTATGGGCTGACAGCACAAGACAGCCAGACAACAGGAAAGGGGGGAGAGGAAAAAAAAACTCTGGGTAAGGGGTGTAACGTGACAAGAGGAGGGACAAAGCAACTTTCTGTGTTTTGTCACATGAAACCTCCAAGGAATATATAAGTGACAGAAACTGTAGACCCAGACGCCATGGGGGTCTTTCCCTTTTGTTTGAGACAGATTTTCATTTCGCCCAATTTGAGGTTGATGCAAGCAAGAGATTTTCCTCCTCATTATATCTGCGTGTGGATTAAAAGAATGGAGGAGAGCTGTAGGAGTTAGGTAGTGGTATATGAACATGTGCTGCAGCTCACCAGAGACAGTGTAAGGATGTCATGCATAGAGATAATGTGCATATGAATGGAAATGTGAGGCTTACATTACAGACTGCAGAGCCTCTGGTGTAATAATGGGGGCTGACAAGGGTAAACACACTACGCAACAGCCTGAGAGATTTACTCTGGGGGACACAGGTGGAGTTTTAGAAATTATACACTTTCAAGACATATATAGGTCCAAACCAAATGGAGAAAAGCCTGGAATATTAAAAAGTATCAAAATGCTACAACCCAGGTACTCTTTCCCCTGCAGCACTCTAGATTTTAGCTGTGTCTTAATTTAAGGGTTGCATCCTTCAAAGGATACATCCAACAAAGGCTGTTGCAGCTTCAGGCAGAACTGAAATGA
Source organism: Scarus forsteni (assembly GCA_036419115.1). NCBI lineage: Eukaryota > Metazoa > Chordata > Actinopteri > Labriformes > Labridae > Scarus > Scarus forsteni. The sequence goes on from JAZDUH010000263.1 coordinate 9,044,888, forward strand.
TAGTCTGATCTACAAATTATTCTGTTTTCCTTAGGGATGGGAATTGATGCCATTTTATCGATACCAATGCTATTAATAATCCTGCTAATCAGTCCAATTCTTTAAAGGGACTTTGAGGAGTTTCTAAGTAATTGCAAAAAAGGTTTCACTTTTAAAGAATTGGACTGATTGAAATACACACTTTAAGATGAGTTTTATAGCATCAAAATAGGTTATCTATAAATGCTATTCCTTAGCTTTGCGGTCGGGTCGGACAGGGCTGGACTGGCCTGGATACTCAACTTCGGGAACAAGACAATTAAAACTAGAGCAAATTTATATTATTCGGACACGTCTTAGTGCACCGGGCTGTAAGAAGCGATATATAGCCGGCTACAAAAGTACGATACTAAGTTTTCCAAAAATTGCTTGTTGTCACACATCAAAAACTACCGCTACGTAACTAGAAAGAGAAACATTACCTCGTGGCTTTGCATCCTGTAAGTTGTTGAAAAAAGAAGTTGTAAAGCAATGCAGAGTTCTGAGCAAGGTCTAGGCTTCATCACAACAAACACACACTTTGGCTTCGGTAACGTCTTGTGGTGCATTCCGGTTGTGTTCAGAAGAAGGTATTCCTGGGTTCCGAGTAGCAAACTGCAGCTGGATTGTCCCCCAAAGTCTGAATTTCCTACTGGGAACTCAGTGAAACCTCGCCACCCCCGAGTTGACAATTGAAGATGGATGCCCCCAGTGTGAACAGTTATTTAGCTCCTGTAATAATCCATTTATTTGCACTTCTGACTGGGGTGTGTCGCTCTAGATCAGCTGTATACATAGTATTGTTAGACTTATATTTACATGCTGCCATAGTGATAATCACATTCTTCATGTGATATTTGTGAACAACAATGCAGACGTGCTAGCAACAGCTAACAATAGCCTGGTAGATTGGCATGTTTTTTTCTGACTTCATCTGGAACGCCGATAAGTCGGAGATGATGTCACTCCCAGTTCCGAGGTTACTGGAACGCAGCATTAAGACAGTCGCCGCGCGTGCTCATGAGTAGCATGTAAAAAAAAAAATTAAAGCCACAATTCTGACACTTCTGAACCCTGTCAGTGGAAGGAATTAATATCGGAATTGATTAGCAAAAATACTCATGATATTGATTCTTTGATGGAGCTGTTAACGATTCTCAACTGGAATTGGTTTTATCAGCAGCTCTTAACCACAGGCCATAAAATGATGTCCCTGTCACTTTGAAAACTTGACAGCTGCATTTGGACTAGCTAACTGAACCAATGTGACCTCACTTAGTCTTGACTTTAAGGATGACTTGGATTTGTTTGTTTTAAACATCAGTTTTGGCAAAAATAAGATCTATTTTTTTATTTTAGATTTAAATCTGTTAAAATGAATTTAACTTATATTACCAAGCAGTTACGATTAGGGCTGGGAATGGAAAACCAATTCTAGTTGAGAATCGTTAACAGCTCCATCAAAGTATCGATATCATGAGTCTTTTTACTTAGCCATTCCCATATCAATTCCTTCCACTGACAGGGTTCAGAAGCATCAGAATTGTGGACTACTTTTTTAAAAAAGTACCTACTGCACAACCTTAAGTGAGTGGAAACACCAGAAACTTCCAGAAGCAGTTATCAATGCTGTGACATGTGTTTGACATTGTTGACACTGAAAATCTACAGACCAACATTTGCCTACATGAAAAATCTGCAGGAATCAATAAGGGAATCGTTAAAGAATTGGATCAATTAGCAGGATTGTTCACAGGACTGATGTTGATAAAATCTTATTGATTCCTATCCATAGTTATGATCTAAACCTTGACGTGTATGTCTCAGAGAGCTGGAAATATGCACTTTTAAACATTTTATTTGCAGCTTAGTGTGTTTTACATGTCTTCCTCTTGTGATGAAATGCCTAAGAGATAGCTCTTGTTTCCTCAGCCTCCTCCAAACAGACCTACCAGTGTGACATCCTACCATTGTTTCATCATCTCCTTAAGCCCATCGGAGACATTAGAGTGAATGCAGAGCTGATGACAACATGACACTTAATGGTGTGAGCTGACCTGTCAACTAATCAGAGCAAACTGGATCCACATGGGTAAGTAAGACAAGTAAAGGAGAATCTGCAATAATTTTTTATTGTACAGGCTTTTCTTCCACACATAAACAACATTTTGGGAGCCAAAAACACACATTTTGATAACAGGGCCCTAGTGAATAAATATGAAAATGCTGCCCTTGCATTTTAGTGTTAATAACAACAACACATCTTTTCAGGAGTGATGATCTCGTAGCCCGTCCGTCCATTAAACCACATGAGCTAACACAGACAACAAGAGAACAATGGCAGAATACAGTGTCGCATTGGTACTGCAGAAGCTACTGAACTTGCTAGGATCAGTGACCACCAGGCAGCAGGTTTTATCTGCATGCTCCATGTCTTCTTCTCTGATTTTGTTGTATCTCTGCAGTGCCACTTACAGGCCTGGCATGTACACGACAGCTAATTTAGCGTTTTAATTTGGATGTACTTGTTTCTTGAAGCAATGTTTAAGGTAAACTTAAAGATAGAGATGTTCAGATACCATTTTTTCCCTCTCGATAGCAATACTGATACTTGTGTTGGGGTATCGACCGATGCCAAGTACCGATCCGACACCAGTATGTTGTATAAAAGATGTCATACTATGCCTGCACGACTGTGATATGACTATCATTGTGGTAAAGCCTGGCTCAGGTTAAACCCTTTGTAAAACATGAATAAATACAGCAATGATGTAGTATGATCGTGCTAGTTTGCTTAGCTCCATGCCTCGCGTCAACTGGCTCTGACACACGTGTGTCTGTGTCACGTGATCAATTGGTCCAGGACCCTTCAGGTTGCAGCACAGCGCTACTGTTTTTTAGCAAATAGATTACTAATTTAATAAATAACATGGTATCAGATGGTGCCTGGACTCCAGTTCTTACCGATGACGATGCCAGCATTTCCCGCAGTATCGGAACAATTTCCGATACTGGTATCAGAATCAGAACAACTCTACTTAAAGGAATACTACACCCAAACAACGATTTGGCCTCATTTTCTACTCACCCTCATGCTGAACAACACTGTGGAGTAGTTTTGGAACATCTAGGATGCAGCCGGAGATCTGGAGGTATCCTCGCTGTCCACTGCCATTGATATCAAGACTTAGATAAGAGCCCGAATGAACGGTGTCCTTAAAAGTCCACAAAAAGTCGGCAATATTCCTCCATACTGCTCGTGCACTGTAATCCAAGTGTCTTGAGCGCGTAACGTCCACCATTTACTCGAAACGACATCATTTAGCACATGTTTATAGCATAAACAGTACTACTTGGCATTTCTATGATACACTTACGGGTGCCTACGGGTGCCTACGGGAGCCGCGGCTGACCAAACCAAAGGAACGCGCACTCTGCAATAACTAGGAGCGTAGAACAAGAAACAAGAACACAAGAAATCCCACATTCTGCTGACCCCTCTTGTGTCTGTCCACAGCTCCATCGCTCACAGCAGAATGTGGGATTTCTTGTTCTATGCTCCTAGTTATTGCAGAGTGCTGCCTTTGGTTTATCAGTCATGCTCCTGTGAGGCACCCGTAAGTGTATCATAGAAATGCAAGTAGTGCTGTTTATGCTATAAACATGTGCTAAATGATGTCGCTTCGAGTAAATGGTGGACGCATCTACCAGGACACTTGGATTACAGCGCACGAGCAGTATGGAGGAATATTGCCGACTTTTTGTGGACTTTTAAGGACACTGTTTGTTCGAGCTCTTATCTAAGTCATGATATCAATGTCCGTGGACAGCGAGTATACCCCCAGATCTCCGGCTGCATCCTAGATGTTCCAAAACTACTCCACAGTGTTGTTCAACATGAGTAGAAAGTAGTGAGTAGTGAGTAGAAAATGAGACCAAATCGTTGTTTGGGTGTAGTGTTCCTTTAAGGAAATAGATAATTTTCATTTTGGTGTGAACAAGGCCTCAATGAGGCAGGAGCTCCAACAGAACGTCTCAGACAGAGAAAGAATACAGCTGGATCAGGGGTACTAAGCAGTGTTGGTCATGTTACTTCAAAATGTAATGCATAATTTTTTAATTGTTACTGTCATTTCAAAGTAATTAGTGACGTTATAATACTACTGTATTTGAAATGTAAGGCATTACACTACTATCGCATTACTTTTAAGTTACTCTGGTCAAAGTAACAGGAAATATAGATTGTCATTCTAAATGTAGCTCATTAAGCTCAAAAAGCTCATTACACATCCTCTGACTGAGTTCAGCTTAAGACTAAAAACAGTAGAATATAATAGACACATTGATGCTCGTGGCACAAAACAAGAAACGGTCATAGCAAAAACAGACAAAAGGTCAAATTCTGGTAAATTGTATTAGAGGTACTGTAACTTTAGGCCTAGCGGAGGACTTTTCTCCTCTGCTGGTCTCACAAACTATTTGGCGAATTTGTATTTAACTAAAAAAAACACTTCTTTATTTCAGGTTAAATTAAAAATGCATTGTAACTTGCATTGCTGACATTTGTACTGAGTAAAATATTACAGGGTTTTTTTTGTAATGCCTTACATTACTACGTTACAGTATAAAGGCATGCATTACAGTAATCACATTACATTTGTAATGCATTACTCCCAACACTGGTACTCAGTATATATAAACTAGAGAGTTTTATGAACATTAGTGATTGTGAACATACTTTAGTAGTCATTGAAAATGAATTTAACCTGATTCAATGCTAAATGTGGGCTCTTCAGACGGTAGCCACTGTCATGTTACATGATTCTTTCCATTCTTGCTCATGGGGTCTGCATTCAGTGCAGGTTTGCCGTTGCGTCTTGCATTTGGCACAGCTAAAATAATAGCAACCACCTCTTTCTCGCCCCTGTCATTCCCTATATAGGCTGGTAAAGGACTTGAGCTCTAATATCCTGGTAAGCACAGTGTTATTCCCTGTATTTTTATGCTATAACAGTAATTCCAACTCCCGATTCAGAGTAAAATAAGGACCCTAACTTCCCACTTGCTGGTGTGGAGCAGTCTGTTGCATACATAATGAATAATACAGAAGAAACTGTGTAATTTTTCCACACAAACTAGCTCTCATCCTCTTTTTCTCCATACTGAAGTGCTCCCGGCATTATGGACAGTCCAGCTCTGTGCAGCCGGAGACGCTCAGAAGGGGCATCAGCCTATTTTATCACAATTTGCTCGCTAACCAGTTACAAATGTGGCATGTGATGACAATAATGAGGCTTGATGTCACTTAGCCTTTGGGCCGTGTGTGTGGAATAGCAAAGCAGGATGTCAGGGAGCCGCTGGTCCTCGGCTCCGGCACCGAGAGGCCTCCTGCACGCGAGGTGACAGACACCTCGGTTAGAGGGAGAGCCGCCTCTCTAACAGCATTATAAATTACTGTAGATCCTATTTGTGTCAGTGGAGGCAAGTGAGGGGAAAATTCAACATCAGCCTATTTATTCATTTACTTATTCCCAGGCTCGGCGAGGCTCAGCGGCTGCCTGAAAGAGGAGCTCTGCTGCTCCGCTGTGCCACTCAGGCTCAGAACAAATGCTGTGTGTTTACAGGGACACATGGGCTTTTTATTTTACAGGCACCACTGATATCAGAGTCAATCAGGCCAGGAGAGGGAAAGCATTACTGTACAGCTGATTTTTCTCTCCTTATGTGATGGAGGCTGAATATTTAAAGTCCCATTTATCAAGCTGAGAGTATATCAGTACATCCACCTGGGGAAAAAGAATCTCTGCTGTGATTTGGCAGAAATGACGGTGAGAATAAAGTCACAGATGTTTTTAATAGATACGTGCTTAAAAAAGTCCCCATGCTTTAATGACTGCGTTTGTGAGGGAATGTATTAACATGTTAAGGTACATACTCACCAACCACTATATTAGATACATCTGTTAAACAGCCTGTAAACACTAATACCCAATTAGCCAATCACATGGCACGACTTTATGAATTTAAACATATTAGCATTGTCAAGATGACTTGCTGAAGCTCAAATCAAACACCGGGATGGAGTAAAAAGGTGATTTAAGTGACTTTAAATGTCGCATTGTGTTTGTAGCCAGACAGGCTGCTGATCTTGGATTTTTATGCATAACCATCTCAACCTCAACCATCTCTGAAAACCTCTGTCTTTCTCACTGCCATCAGACTCTTGAAAAGGTGACAAGGGTCTGCAATTACCTCAACCGCACAGCTCATTTACACTGATAAACCTGCTCTTGCACTTTATGTTGGATCTTTGCACAACTTACATGTTTACAGAATTGTGCAGGAATCAGTAGTTAAATCGTTCCATCCTCAAAGCTAGGGTCTGCGATTTGATTTAGATACACTTTTTTTAATTCTCGTTAAAACGGTCTTTATGACCCGATGGTAACCAACTCATAATGTATTCTTAAAACAGAGCGAAAAATATCCGCTATCTACAGCAGGAGTAAAACAGGGAAAACCCCAACCAATTATCATGCCGGAATACCTGTTTTTAAACCAATCAAATCCCGTTGCCATTCTGCCCGCCTGCTGGGCGTGCATTTTCCCAGCCTGCACAGACTCGGTGCGTGTGGCCGAGCTCATACGTATCAGAGTCCGCGGGAGAATGTTTACCTTTCAAGTTTTGTCTTTGAAAATAAGGGAAGCCCGCTGTGAGCCGTCCCACAACCCCAACCAAGCTCCAGTATCCCTCACATTTTAAGACAGATGTACAAGAAATCTAAAATAAACTCTTTGTTTTTCTAAGTTTGGTCTGCTGCTCTAATCTCGCGACAGCTGCCACCAAGGCTACTGCAGGTGGCCGTTTCCCGCAAGGCTTTTTCTTCTTCTTCAGTTTTACGGCGGTTGGCATCCATCATTTTGGAGCATTACCGCCCCCTTCAGGCCAGAGACAGAGTTCAGTTTGGAGAGGCAGAGGAATGTTTTTATTATTATATCATCACACGGGAGATTTACAGGAGAATACTGATACAGGAGGACGGGAGAAAAGAGGAGAAAATACGGAAAATACGGTGGTTTCATGGCCAAAACGGTTGATTTGACAGCTATGTGGAGAATGGCAGAGAAACTACCTATACCCCGATCAACATTGGCTGTGAGTACTAACTAACTTTACATGTTTGTTTGGTGTTTTCTTACCGCTGACAGAGACATGACTTGGTGTAGTGTAAAACAAACACTTTGTGCTGAGGGTTTGGAGTTGAATCAGTCTTCTGGATATATCAGCCGCGTGCGTGCATGTGAGCGGGGGCGGGCGGTTAGGCGGAGCCCTGAGGAGATGCTACTTTCAAATTCATGCTAGTTTTCCAAAATCGCCAACCCCAGCTTTAACAGTGATACTATCTTCATACATGTATATACAGTAGTCTGAATCCATCTTCATCTTGTTCATATCTGGACTCTATTCTTCTTGTTTGTTTTATTTTATTTTATTTTATATTTTTGCTACTATTATTTAGTATTATTTAGTATCTTTTGTGCTTCTATTTATATCTATTATTTATATCTATTATTATTATTTTTATACCTCTTACCTAGTATTGGTTGTGGACACCAGACAAGGAATTTCATTGTACAGGGAAACATGTTCCTCCATGTGCAAATGACAATGAACGCTTTGAGTCTTGAATCTTAAATCCCAAGAGTTTACCCAAAAAATGTTTTGAAAGGAGAATACAGACCTGATCAAAATCTTAAGACCATTTGAAAAATTGCTAGATTATGCATTTTGCACATATGGATCTGAATGAGGTTTTAAGTAGAGCTACAATATGCAAAAGCAAGAAGGGGGGTGTGACAAAAACGACTTTGAAAAAGTAATTTATTTAAAAAAAAAGTAAACTGAAATAGGCTGTTTATCAGCTGATCAAAAGTTTAAGACCACAGGCTTTTAAAGCCAAAATCTGCTCAAAATTTTCATTTTCTGTCAGGCATTCACACGGTCATGCCCTCCTGATGGCTAAAGCTAAGAAGCTTTCTCTTCTTGAACGTGGTCGGCATAAGCAAGGCCTCTCGCAGCATGTCATTGATGCTGAGGTTGGATGCAGTAAGACAGTCATTCTAATTTTTTTAAAAGATCCTGAGCACTATGGAACAAAAAAGTCAAGTGGTAGACCCAAAAAAAATTACACCTGCGCTGAGCCAGAGGATCCGATTAGCTGTCTGTCAAGACACAGGGCGGTCCTTGACCCAAATTAAGGCCCTTACTGGTGCCGACTGCAGCACAATAACCACCTGATGGCATCTGCGGGAAAAGGGTTTCAAAAACAAAAACGCATTCAAAGACCTCGTCTCCTTCAACGCCACAAAACTGCCTGTTTAGACTTTGCCAGGGAGCATCGAACATGAGACACTGAAAGGTGGAAAGAAGTTTTATTCTCTGATGAGAAAAAATGTAACCTCAACGGTCTTTCCAACGTTACTGGCATGACAAGGAGATCCCACCTGAGATGTTTTCTACCCGGCACAGTGGAGGGGGGTCCATCATGATCTGGGGTGCTTTTTCATTCAGTGGAACACTGGAGCTTCAGGTGGTGCAGGGTTGTCAAACGGCGCCTGGTTGAAGCAGATGGGCAACAGCACAGCACACTTGGTGCCACTCCTGTTAGCAAAGACCAGGAAATTGAGTCTTTAGGCTCACCAAAATTTGACAATAGAAGATTGGAAAGTGCTGCCTGGTCTGAATTGTTTGGATTCACAGTCAGATGGTAGAGTCGGAGTTGGTGGAAATTACATGAACATTTTGATCCATGCTGCCCTGTATCAACGGTTTAGGCTGGTGGCAGTGGAAGAGGTTAGGAGATATTTTCTTGGCACACTTTTTAATACCAACTAAGTATTGCTAAAATGCCACAAATGCCCAAAAATCCAGCCTAATCCTCAGCAAGCCAATGGATCTGCTCTCCCACCCCAGTCCAACTTCTTACCAAAACTATATTTAAGGACCCGAGCCCAATTCAAATCCAACAGTTTTCTATATTTGAGCTTCAATAATTAAGACCTTTAAGTGCAGTTTCCTCATTGTTCAATAGTAGAAACCCATTTGGATGAGATCGGAAAGGGGCGCAATATGTGGGAATATGTTATGCAACAGAATAAGTTGAAGATGTCCTGTAGCCTTGACTTTTCTCCAGATAAATTGTCTCTTTTTGCATCCTGAAGCTCAATTTCTGTGTAATGTGTGATAAAAAAAGAAAAGTTTTTCTTCTTCATACATGTGTTGTAACAGTGCTGTTTCTCTGCAAACCTACATCGCCATCTACTGAACCGGCATACACACTACAGCGTTTTCATTTGTTTCTAGCCTCTCTATGTGAATGCGGATCGAGTTTGAAAACGCAAAGGAAGGGGTGCTGGTTTGCCGGAGTGGTTAGCAACCAGGCACCCCATGCACTTGCTTCTGTTGGTCCAGGTTCGAATCCCACCTGTGACCTGTTTGCGGAGTGTCTTCCCCTACTCTCTCACACCTTTCACAAGCCTATCCACTGTCTCTCTCCAATCAATAAAGGCACAAAATGCACAAAAAATACATTTGGGGAAATGCAAAGGAAAAACCTTTGAGTTTAAGGTCAGATTGACTCTGTGTAAACAGGGCCTAAGATCCAATCTTCTATATTTTGTTACTTCCACCAAGGAGGTCACGTTTTTGCTGACGTTGGTCTGTTCATTGATCCATCCGTCTGTCTGCCTGTGGAGAAGATAACTCAAAAAGTTTTCAGCGGATTACGATGATATTTTTAGGGAATGTTGGTCATGGCACAAGTGAGAAGGGATCAGATTTTGCTTATGTGAAGGGATTAGTTGATATTGCACAATAGGACACTTTCCAAACCTTGTTGGAGAGTAGTGCTCTTGGGCAGGGCTCCAGAGTGCAACCAATTTGGGCGCACATGCACCCAAAATTTGTGGGAGTGCACCTAACATTTTTTTTTGGGAGCATCGGTGCACCAAGCAAAATGTTAGGTGCACTCTTACAAAATTAAGTTGACAAAAGTAACTGAGGTAGCGGAAAAATCAGCCAATAACAGGCAAGACACAGCACCTGCTTCCTCTCTTTTCTCTTTACCTGCGTTGCATCTTCACAGGCTGCAGGGTGTAAGCCCAACCAAACACATTCACACACAGCCTTCAGTAATCATCCAATCAGCTGTTAGTATGCAAATGAGCCCAGACGGAGCCTGACTGTGGTGTCAGGTTTCAACGTGGAGCGGTAACTCTTATAGAACATCTTATACTTGTTTAAAAATCATTTACATTATATAAAAGTTATGGAGAGTGATAAAACAGTGACATTGCGTTAAGGGTGACCCTATGAAAAATCTGGGTGCACCTAATTTTTGTGCTGGTGCACCTTAAAAACTTTTTAGGTGCACCTTGCAACCAATGCAAAAAGTTGGTCTGGAGCCCTGCTCTTGGGGCATATCTAGTTTTATATTTACTCCTTTGCATAGCCCATCAGACTTTGTTGCACATTCTTGGATGTCTTCCTATTTCATAACTCTATTTCTGGATCTTTGACATTATGCATTTCTTTCATTTCTTTCTTCATCTTTATTTGTCATGCAATCCCTCACATGTTGCTCCCTGGCTTCACTCACACTCTGACAGCCCAAACCTGCTAACTGAGAGTCGTTTGGAGCATCTGCTGCTTCATGCTCGATAAACAGACTCACCTGACTGGAGGTTCAAAACAAGACTGCCAACAGTTCCTGCTTTGTCAAATCAATATCAAGTGATAGAGAATGGATTGTGAACAGAAAAGTCATTTCCCAGCTAACAACGTCACAAGTGATTTAAAGGAACAAAGTGACTGCAGCTCGATATGGTTTTTGCATTTCCCAAAAAAGAATTTAGGATAAAATAGAGACAGAATGCTGCTTTAATTATCACGAAGACACCTCACTCTGTGTGCATCATCATTACTTTGACTAAATAGCACTGGTCAGTGACTCAAGTGGTGGTAAATGGCACAATTAGCAGGCCGAGCAGGGAGAGGTATATTCAATTTGAAAGCCTTCTTTCTTAATCCATCTCTTGTGATCAGGAGGAACGCTGAGCTATGGGCTTTTACGCTCATCGACATTAATCAGGTTAATTCAAAGTAAAATGTCAACATTGTAATCAAGAACCAGCACACTCCAGCAGAAAGCCGACGCCTAATGTCCACCTCTTCCTCCTCTGTTTGCAAGTTTCCTCTTCAGCTGGGCATATTTGATTAAAAGCTAAGAAAAAAAGATTAGTTTGAGAGCTACATAGCAACCGACAACAATGACTAGCTTAAGTACGGACACCGGGGAGGTGTTGACATGCTTCCTTAACATGAGTCTGTTGTTCCTTGTTCTCCTCCCAGTGCCCCAGTGCTTAATCCCTCGGTGCACTTGCTCTGTAACCCCAGCAGGTGCAGTGGGAATCCATAAACACAGCTGGTGCCACTCTCAGATCTGCCCTCACCTCGCAACCTCACCCCACCGTAACAAAAAAAAAAAAAAAGAAAGAAAGTCTACCCAGAATACCGCGCATAACCCAGATTCACCGTTCTTTTCTCAGGGCTGCAGGCGAGACAAGAGTTCATGTCAACTAATTACAAGCACTCAGTGTTTCCGTCAGGAGTCTTTTTTTTTTTTTAGAAATTTGTCAGAGTGGAAAAGCCGCAGCAACAGCTTACAGACGACCACAGGACAAGAAAAGTCCCTGATTGTAGAAATGCTTCTGTGAGCTGAGCTGTGACACAGATTCAGACTTCCAAGAAACAATATTCAGGTGTGTGTTCACTCTGTTAGAAAAAGAAACGTCATCAAAATTACAGCAAAAAACAAGGCAGTCAAAGGTCTTAAAAAAGACTGAAGCAGAATATTTATTGATTTTTTTTAATATGAATGCTTTTAATTTTTTCATTACAAATAAAACAACTAAAAACACATTTATCCATGTTTCACTAGATGAGTTTTTTTCCTTTTAAAATTACATTCAACAAGCTAAAGTGACAATTTTTCTGGTCTGACCTTAAACATATCATCTTGAAGCCATCTACCAGCTTTTTAACTGTGATATTAATTTAAACTTTTCCATTTTCAAAGCTGTAGTGATGTTTTGACATACAGGACTCAGTTGTCCGTTTTCTCTCAAGCTGACATTGCAAAAGTTTGGCATTTTGGTTTGATTTAATGCCCAATGCTGTTGAGCTTGGAGCTTGATATTTAACTACAACTTTAAAAAGATTTCAGTTTAAGAATTTCACCAGGGTCCACTTTCATCTCCATTCCAACCTGTTTATTCTATTAACTGCAAACTCTTTAGGGTTCTATTGTGATTTGCTGTCGCTGAGTTACTGTTTTCCCTTTTGAGGTTAGCGGCTGGAGCCGTCCCAGCTGTCATTGGGCGAGAGCATAGACTGTAAAAAACATGGACGCCATGTCGCTGGGCTCAAATTGAAGCCTCCACGAAAACTGCTCCCCCTGGTGACTGGCTGCAGTATAGGTCAAACTTCCGTCTCCCCCATTCATCTGAACGGGCCGAAGTGAAACTTCAAAAAATTAATACACCCAGTACAAATTTTTCTCCCATCCGTATGCTGTGGTGACATTAAAGTATTATTGGGCTGCGTGTTTTCCAAGTCCTCTTTTTTCTGAAAAGTTTCTTTTTTATGAGTTATTAGACTTTAAAAATAACCGCGGTTTACGGCAGCTTCACAATGATTGTGTACGGCGTATGCTGCAGAGTGTTGCAGTCAGTCAGTCAGTCTGTCTGTCTGTCTGTCTGTCTGTCTGTCTATCTATCTATCTATCTATCTATCTATCTATCTATCTATCTATTTGACTGTCTGTTTATCTGTCTATCAATCTATCTATATATCTATCTGTCTGTCCATCCGTCTATCTTTCTGTCTGTCTGTCTGTCTATCAATCTATTTTTCTATCTGTCTATATAGCTATCTATATATCTGTATGTCTGTCTGTTTATCTGTCTGTCTATCAATCTATCTATATGTCTGTCCGTCTATCTTTCTGTCCGTCTGTCTGTCTGTCTGTCTTTCTATCTATGTTTCTATCTATCTATCTATCTATCTATCTATCTATCTATCTATCTATCTATCTATCTATCTATCTATCTATCTGTCTATTTTTTCTATCTGTCTGTCTGTCCATCTATCTTTCTGTCTGTCTGTCTGTCTGTCCGTCCGTCTATCTTTCTGTCTGTCTGTCTGTCTGTCTATCAATCTATTTTTCTGTCTATATAGCTATCTATATATCTGTATGTCTGTCTATCTGTCTATCAATCTATCTATATGTCTGTCCGTCTATCTTTCTGTCCGTCTGTCTGTCTGTCTGTCTGTCTGTCTGTCTGTCTGTCTACCTTTCTTTCTTTCTTTCTTTCTATCTATCTATCTATCTATCTATCTATCTATCTATCTATCTATCTATCTATCTATCTATCTATCTATCTATCTATCTATCTATCTATGTATTTGTTCATCATCTGTCTATCCGTCTGTCTGTCTGTCTGTCTATTTGTTCATCGATCTGTCTGCCTGTCCATCTTTCTATCTATTTTTCTCTCTATCTGTCTTTCTATCTGTTTGTCTGTCTGTCTTTCTATTTGTTCATCTATCTGTCTGTCTGTCTGTCTGTCTATCTATCTATCTATCTATCTGTCTCTATCTTTCTTTCTATTTATTCGTCTGTCTGTCTGTTTAAAATTCCTCGCATCATATAGTTTGGTTGGATTTTTGAAACAAAGGTTGTGTGTTTTTTTTAACACTACACATTATTTTTTGCTTAACACAGCCAAAAAGTTTGTTGTTCTTGAGAAAGGCATTTGGTCAATATGTGATCTTGTAATGTGAGTTTATTAAATTTCAATATGAACAATCTCTGATGGCTGTTATTTGGTGTACAGTTTGTGGAAAATGAACAAAATTGAATCAAGTAAAGAGAAGCTTTAATTTGGAAAGTTGCTGACAAGCTGAGCAGGAAAGGTTTACCAATACCTGACAGCAATTAAAGGATAAATGATGAATAATTAGGATTCAAAGTGAATTATGAAGCTTCATTGTAGGCCGTAATTCATACAAATCCATGCATTCTCCCCTCAGCTGTGTACACACACGTCAGCCGCTGTCTCTCCTCTAAATCCTGATGACTGTGGGTATCGGTGGGCTCATTCTCTCTGATTTAATGTTCCCCTTGCCTTTGCATTTTAACTCGTTAAGGTGTCGTAGTCTATACCTGCTCGGGAACGATGCTCCTGATTGCTTAGGAAATTCAGTGCTGCCTGGCCGTAATGAGAGCGGACAGAGGTTAGAACAGCTCAATAGGAGAGATAACCAGTCTTTGATCCAAACAGCCATGCAGAACATATAGGCGATACCATCAGAAAATGTACTGTCAGGATTTTTGGATTTTAAATTACACCTGATTAACCTGAAGGGAGGAAGAGGAAGAGTTTGGTGGACTCTGACAGCCTGAGGAGGAACATGTGGCTATGAAAGGCTGTCAACTTTTCTGAGGGTGTGGATGAAGTAAACATAAATCTTATATTTAAATGAAAAGCTCTCTCTGACGGAGGGTTCGACTTGATGCAGCTGTCAGTCACTTCCGTCTCCAGTGCTGCAGAAACGTGAGAACAGGCCGCGCTGATGTAGATCAGTGAACAGTCTCATGGCTGCAGATGGCTGCCGTGTTGTTGTGAGGAAACATCACAAATCAGACTGAAAAACGCAGCACCGAGGTTTGATGCAGCCAGACAGAGGTTTTAATTATCTTTAGTTTTTGTGAAAGTGGATAAACAATGTTAATATGCAGTAAAAGTGATGGGTTTTGACATTTTTATGGAAGGAAGATTAGAGAAACGTTGCCTGGTCTGACAAGTCTTGAATTCTGCCTCACATTCAGATAAAATGGTAGAATTTAGAGTAAACATGGTAAAACATTGATCCATCCTGGCTCGTATCAACTGTTCAGGCTGCTGGTGGTGAAACAGTGTGTGGGAAATTTTCTTGGCACACTTTAGCACCAACTGAATAGAATAGCCTTTATTGCCTTTACATCAGGGTTGGGAGAAAAAATGGATTCACATAAGTATTGGGATTTCTTGACTGACGATTTTTACATAGATTTTTTCCCAAATTTAAATGCTTCATTTTAGTCTGTGTTATAATAAGCCACTTTTAAATGCAATCCAGGACTCATATGTGATGTGTATTTTTCCTGATATTGTCTGTAGGCATCATCATTGTTCATCTTTTTTGCTGGTGTTAAAAAAGCGAACTAAAGATTGCAAGAATCGGCAAATATGGAATCGCAATTTAAAATCGAATTGGCACATACAAAATTTAAAAAATTGAATTGGGAGAAAAGCATATTTTCCCAGCCCTACATTGCATGCCATGCATACAACAAAATTTGTTTGAGCGGTCTACCATCACTGCAGAAAAAATAAATAAACCTTAAAACCACAATTAGAAAAGAATACATAACACACTTATCCAACGGCTCAAAATTTAAAGTATAAACAGGAAGGTTATACTTTTTCTGGCATCTATTTGTCTGTTTGTCTGTTTGTTTGTTTTTTATTCAAGATCACCCAAAAATACTGGAAAGATTTTGCTAGGGGTGTCCCGATCCGAAATTGATGTAGGATATATAATCACATCAATACAAGTACTCCATTCTAATTTTATTAGTTTTATTAAGTTAATTTTGTTGTTAGAATGTGTTTATGTTTAAGTTAAAGAGACTGTGAGGAGTTTTTAAGTAATTACAAAAAAGTCTCTCTTTTAGATATATGCCTGATCGAAATACACACTTATCAATGAGTTTTATAGCATCTAAATAGGTTATCTATAAATGCCATTCCTTAGCCTCCTGGTCGGGTCGGACAGGGCTGGACTGGCCTGGATACTCAACTTCAGGGAACCAGACAATTAAAACTAGAGCAAATTTATATTAGTTTATTATTTATATTACACG
This sequence comes from Scarus forsteni, assembly GCA_036419115.1. Lineage (NCBI taxonomy): Eukaryota > Metazoa > Chordata > Actinopteri > Labriformes > Labridae > Scarus > Scarus forsteni. Next base: position 9,060,934 of record JAZDUH010000263.1, read on the forward strand.
TCTGAGAGCGCCGGGCTGTAAGTAGCGATATATAGCCGGGTACAACTACGATAATAACTTTTCCCCGCATTGCTTGTCGTCACACATCAAAAACTACCGCTACGAAACTAGAAAGTGATACATTACCTCGTCGCTTTGCATCCTGTAAGTTGTTGAAAAAGAAGTTGTAAAGCAATGCAGATTTCCGACAAAGATCCATGCAGCATTTACCATTACAAACAAACACATTTGGCTTCACGTCTCCGGTGCGTTTGATTTGTAGTCAGAAGTAGGAATTTCTGGGTTCCGAGTGGGAAACTGCAACTGGAACGTCCCCCGAAGTCAGAATTTCCTCCTGGGAACTCGGTGAAACCTCGCCACCCCGAGGTGTCAATCAAAGATGGATGCCCCCATTGTGAACAGTTATTTAGCTCCTGTAATAATCAATTTATTTGCACTTCTGACTGGGGTGTGTCACTCTAGATCAGCTGAATACATAGTATTGCTAGATTTATATTTACAAAAATGCTGCCATAGTGATAATCACATTCTTCATACAACAGCGCAGGGCGAGCTAACAACAGCTAACAATAGCCTGGTAGATCGGCATGTTTTTTTCTGACTTCAACTGGAACGCAGATAAGTGGGAGATGATGTCACTCCCATTTCCGAGGTTACAGGAATGCAGCATTACGCCGGCGATAAATTCTCATCATAGCAGCTTTAAGCACAGTGGTTATTTTGCAATTCAAAAATATGTGTTTTTGTTTTTGCTGGATTTCTTGATGTTACTTTTCAGAATCTTTTAATTTATTTTTTTATTAATTTATTTGATTGTAATATATTCTTATGTTTAGAGGGACTGTGAGAAGCTTCCAAGTAATTAAAAGTCTCACTTTTATGCCTGATCGAAATCCACACTTTAAGATGAGTTTTATAGCATCAAAATAGGTTATCTATAAATGCTATTCCTTAGCTTCGCAGTCGGGTCGGACAGGGCTGGACTGGCCTGGATACTCAACTTCAGGAACAAGACAATTAAAACTAGAGCAAATTGATATTATTCAGACACGTCTGAGAGCGCCGGGCTGTAAGTAGCGATACATAGCCGGCTACAAAACTACGATACTAAGTTTTCCAAAACTTGCTTATTGTCACACATCAACAACTACCGCTACGTAACTAGAAAGAGATACATTACCTCGTCGCTTTGCATCCTGTAAGTTGTTGAAAAAATAAGTTATAAAGCAATGCAGAGTTCTGAGGAAGGTCCGAGCTGCATTCATTAGCATCACAACAAACACGCTTTAGCTTGGGTCACGTCTTTACGACAGTTGCCGCGCATGCTCATGGGTAGCAGAGTCTTTATGTCACCGGAAATAGATTCTCCTCATAGCACCTTTAATGTTCTGATTTTATATGAATTATTGTATTTTGTCAATGGGATTTCCCATTATAAGGTTTAATGGTTTTTTTTGTGATGTCAATCTGGGTCTGATCAAGCTAAAAATTTTCCTTGATGATAGAGAGATAGACCCAATATTATCCTGTAAAATTGAATTTTTTCAGAAATGGCAAAGATATGTTTTTTTTTTTTAATTGCAGCCCTATGTTAACTAATAGCAATTTTTTGAAAAATTTTGTGACATATGTACATATCACCACCAAAATCTAATCATATCTAAGTTTGGCCATTACCAACATCTCCTGAAAGTTTCAGCAAAATCTAGCGGTGTCCCAATACAACTTTTTTTACCTACGATACGATACCGATATTGCAGCCTTGAGTATTGGCCGATACGATACAATATGATATCAATATGAATCATACATACTTTTATTACTTATTTTGTAGTATGAACTGTAAGAAAAGGCTTGATCAAAGGAGATTACTCAAACAGAGAACAGTAGTCAGCAATAGTAGGTATGAGAAAACTGACCCATTTATTAACCAATGGGTTCAATAAAATTTAATCTTAAAGGTTCTATGAGGAGAATCTATTACTGGCAACATTAAGATTCTGCTACCCATGAGCATGCGCAGCGACTGTCGTAATGCTGCGTTCCAGTAACCTCAAAACTGGGAGTGACATCATCTCCGACTTATCTGCGTTCCAGTTGAAGTCTGAAAAAAAACATGCCGATCAACCAGGATATCGTTAGCTGTTGTTAGCACGCCCTGTATTGTTGTTCACAATTAGATGAAGAATGTGATTATCACTATGGCAGCATTTTTGTAAATATAAGTCTAACAATACTATGTATACAGCTGATCTACAGCGACACACCCCAGTCAGATAAATAAAAGTGCAAATAAATTGATTATTAAAGAAGCTAAATAACTGTTCACACTGGGGGCATCCATCTTCGATTGTCAACTCGGGGGTGGCGAGGTTTCACCGAGTTCCCGGTAGGAAATTCCGATTTTGGGGGGCGTTCCAGTTGCAGTTTCCTACTCGGAACTCGGAAATTCCTACTTCTGACTACAACTGGAATGCACCAAAAGACGTGACCCAAACTAAAGCGTGTGTTTTATGTGATGCTAATGTTTGGTCAAACAATGGTCTGCACAGTCATCATAGAAAGAGCATACAAATGTGAAAACAGACAAGAAATAATGGTGCAGTTTATAGTTTCTCTTCTCTTATTCTACAAGGTCAACATACTTAGTCAAACAATGTGTCCTTAAGAGTCATATTTGCATAAATCATCCCTTTGTAGAGTGAAACAAGCAAGACAAGTATTCAAGAGGAATACACTCCATGATAATCTTATGCCAGCTTGCTTTAGAAGGTGGTTTGTCACTTATCCATGAAAGATAGGTGTTCTTCTTCACAGCATAAACATGAATATCATACAATCTTTTAGTAAGGTAGCAACAATGGTGGCTGTTTTTGACAATGTCTGTGAGATAACTAAAAAGTTCTTAACAGATTTTGATCAAATGGCACAAAGAAAAAGATTGAGGGGGTGATCCGATTCAGATGTTTTTAAGGATTTGATAACATTGTACAGAACTGTGTACTTTAAAGCTGTTTCACTTCAATGTTTTTCTCAACATTAAAACCTCAAGAATCACTCAGGTTTATTGTGTTATTAAAAAAGAGGAGGATTTTTTTCTCTCTATTAGATAAATCATGCTAAAGCATTTCCCAGTAGACTATATCTGTTGATTAAATAGTTCATGACCTCGGGTAATTAATATTTTTCTTTAATCAGAGCCATGTTTTGACAAACCTCCTCTTCTGACTTTTATTAAAACCTGTAAATTGATACTAAACATTGTCTCAAATCCCAGGGCTCTTGAATATTCACGAGGGTCAGCTAAAAAAAGACTCAGAGCCAGGGTCTGACTGCACGTTCAAAAACACCTGAGGGGGAAAATGATTTCCTCATTGCCAGGCTAATGGTGTTCATTTCTGTTAATCTATGGCCCCGTGTTTTCCAATTTGGAGGGTGTATCCTCGCTCGGCACTGTCTATTATGCTCCAGGGCCGGGCAGGGGCCACTTTCCCCACGTCTTGAATTAAATGGAAGACACTTGATTGCCGGGAAGCACGAGGCTAAGCGCTATAGCAATTAAGACCCTCCCGATTCTTAGCCAAAAGGACGGGGCAGCGAACACTCAGGAGAGAATTAATTTGTGTATAATGATATCCTCCAGTCTTTTTATTCACATTTTTGTTTCATGGCTCTTTTGGGCTCTTTTGTGTGGAACAAACACTCCCCTCTCTCTTTCTTTCTGAGCACGTCAATGAAATGAAAGCAAATCTGTGGTTAATAGGTTTTTAGTGGACTGAGGAGGTCTATTAGCGTTGTTTGGGGATGAATGGTGGGGGAGGACTGGCTGGAGAGGCTGCAGGGGAAGAGGACGTGGACTCTGATTAGAAAGCGGACATGCTGACTGAAGAGGGCTGCATGCTGCTTTGTGGTTTCTTGTTAGTTTACATTCGTGGGTACTGTGCCGTCTGCATGCCAGTCTCTTCTTAAGGGATCAGAAAAGCAAAATTACACAAATACACATCTTCTAAACTTAACCTCTCCTGGAAAGAAGCTGCGCATAGCTGTGGTTTGATTTGCCAAGGTCGTGAGATATTTGTGAAACTCTTTTCTCCATCCTGATACGATGAAAGTGAATAGATTTCTCCGCTCATATTTTTGATAAACAACTTTTAAAGCTCGGGATTAAGTCTGGATTCTCTCCTGTAGAACATGCCTGAAAATGGTGATGACCTTTTACCAACACTGTAACAGATTCTTATAAATCTTACAGTATTTTACCATAAAAATTCAGTTACTGACTGTCAGAATTGTATACAGTAAATTGCTGTAAAGGATATTGGATTCACCATTGTTTAAACCATTTGATTTGATTAAATGTAATTTAGTGTATGGATAAAAATTGTAGTTAAGCACAAAAATGCTGCATTTTTCTAATAAATGACCATTTTACCATATTTTCATGTAAATTTTATTTTATATTATTATAATATTATTTAACTTATTTATGTATTTACTTATGGCTGCATGGTGGTGCAGCAGGTAGTGCGCGTGTCTCACAGCAAGATGATTCCCGGTTTGATTCCCGGGTCGGACAGGGGCCTTTATGTGTGAAGTTTGCATGTTCTTCCCATGCATGCATGGGTTCTCTCCGGGCACTCCGGCTTCCTCCCACAGACAAAAACATGCTCATTAGGTAAACTGGTGACTCTAAGCCTTAGGTATGGGTGTGAGCATGTCTCTCTATGTAGCCCTGTGATCGACTGGCAACGGTTCAGGGTGTACTCCGCCTTTCGCCCAATGACAGCTGGGATAGGCTCCAGTCTATCAGTCCTTTAATTTTGTTTTCTGTCAGAATTTCCATTTTATGTCTTTGTGTGTTGGTTGGGGCAGGGGGTCTTGTATCTTCATTTTATGCAATTATGCATTTTATACGTTTTATTTCACTTATTTTATTTTATTTTATGCCCCATGTTAAGCACTTTGTATTGTAAAGTCCTGTATGATAAGTGCTATAGAAACAAGTTTGATTGATTGATTGACCAGTAAAATGGTAAAAGATATATTAATATAAACTAAAACACAGCAAGTTCACAGTAATTTAAAAAGTTGAAGAAATAACAATTGTGTAAAATGCTGTAAATTAAAATACAGTACTGATACCTTGATTAGAAATACAGTAGTTAACCTATTTTTGAAAATTCAGGACAGTTTAGGTGACTCCTGTAAAGACATTCACAGTAGCTCAGTGGCTCAGGAACTCAGGAACCTTTTTGCAGTTTATGTCCTCAAAAATCTGATCAGTTCATCTTCAGTCTGATGAGGCAAATGTGCAGAAATCCCTTTTTAGATTTCTTAAGATGTGATGTTAACAACCAAAAATGACCTGACGACTCCATGACCTTGTCCTTTGACCTTTGACATCCAATCAATTCATCCTTGAGACATTTGAGCAAAGCTTGATGTAAATTCCTTTAAGCTGTCTTGAAATGCAAACAAAAGTGGATGTGAAGGCTCTTTGAGTTTTGGTCTCTATGACCTTCAAAATGTATTCAGCTCATCGCTGAGTCGCTCACAAATCTGTGGCCTGTTTTAGGATGACCATGACCCAAATCTTTAACCTGTAACCCTTGCAATTACAAACTTGCTTCATTGAGAATTGTATTTTACAAAAAAATATGCATGTTTTAAATGAGAACAATTAAAACTGAAGCTTACAGAGAGCCAGTAATTTAAATAAACAGTCTTTATAACCATGGTAGGTAGAAGACCATTCCAGAACAGACAGCATGTCAAATCTTGAAGTAGGAACCACACTGGGTGCCTCTCCTGTCAGCTAAGAACAGGAAACCAAGGCTTCAGTTCACACAGACTCACCAAAACTGGAGAAAAAAGGGCTGGAAAACAGTTACCTGGTCTGATGAGCTCTGATAACTTTTGTCAGTGCTTCTGGTGGTGTAATGCTGAAGGGATATTATTTTGGTTCATTTTGGACCCATTTGTACCGACTAAGTATGATTTAAACCCCACAGCCCACCTGAGTTTAGTTCCTGACCACTGCTGCGTTCCATTATCCTCGGAACTGGGAACTGGGAAATGGAAGTGACGTCATCTCCGACTCATCTGCGTTCCAGTTGAAGTCGGGGAAAACAACGTGCCGATCGACCAGGCTATTGTTCGCCGTTGTTAGCACGCCCTGCGTTATTGTCCACAAATATCACATGAAGAATGTGATTGTCACTATGGCAGCATTTTTGTAAATATAAGTCTAACAATACTATGTATACAGCTGATCTAGAGCGACACACCCCAGTCAGAAGTGCAAATAAATTGATTATTACAGGAGCTAAATAACTGTTCACACTGGGGGCATCCATCTTCGATTGTCAACTCAGGGGTGGCGAGATTCCCCCCCGAGTTCCTAGTAGGAAATTCCAACCTGGGGGGGCGTTCCAGATAAAACTTCCTACTCGGAACTGGGAAATTCCGACTTCCGACTACAACTGGAACGCACCACATGTCCGTCCCTGTGTGATCACAGTGGACCATCTCCTAATAATACAGTATATCCAGCAGGCTAACGCTCCATGTCTCAAAGCTCAGATCACCTCAAGCTGGTTTCTTGAACATGACACTGAGCTCACTGAACTTGAGTCCTCCACAGCCACCAAATCTCAATCCAACAGAGCAGTGGTTTCTGGGTTGTACCCAAAAAGAGTCTTGCCCCTGTAATACTTACATGAAAAAAACGTCAGATGCTTCACTGAAAAATACAAAGTTTAATAATGGTTAATTTACGATAAAACACATTATTGTTCAAATAACTCAAAGGAAGTAGATTTCACTGTTTTAGTAAATATAGTACAGCTTTCACACTACAGTAAAATTAGCGGGTCAACGCAGGTTTTTTCAACACAGGTTGACTCACTAACCATCAGCAAGTGACTCTTTTCCCACTGCCTGCAGCGCGGGTCACATTGGCAGCAGACGAGCTGCGTGGCTGTTTATTTTCCTCTCGTGTGTTATGCTGATGATGGCATCACGTTGATGACATCATCAGCATGACGAAACACATCCATGTAAACAATAGAGAGGACATGTCGGTCAGCTGTTTTCTGTGCTTTGTACTTTTGTCCCTTTTTAAAAATGCACAAACTCGGCACAGACTGAAAGACATTTGAGCGCTAACGATGCAAAGGGGAAGGCAGTTTGTTGCTGAGATGCCAAAAGTGACAAAAGTTACAGACAGAGGGGACAGGCACAGTGTTATGGTGTCCATACGTTATGCTGATGTCATAATGTAAATTAGCGGGTCAACCTGGGTGTGACGTTCCCACTAAAGCAGATCAGAGCAGTCGACTTAGTGCAAAGGATTATGGGACCAAAATCTTCACTTTAAATGTGTTGTAATTGTTGTGTATTTAACAGGTCATATGATTGATTTTAGTGACTTTTTATGCAAAGTTCAGTACAATGTCAGGAATATGACACTCTGAGTCTTTTAGCTGTTGTCTTAAAATTTTGTGCTTCTGGATAGGGCAGAAAGATGTATTGTTATCATATCTATATCGAGATATGAACATTCAAGAAATCAATATTGAAAGAGCAACGATATAAACCATATAGATTTCCCCTATCCTCGTCCTGCATATACAGCTCTAGAAGTCACGACAAATTTCATTTTTACGATTGCCCTTGAATGCACCACTTGGTTTTACCGAACCCGAAGTCATATTGTATCGTATCGATATCGAGATATCTGGCATGAATATCGAGATATGAAATTTTGTCCATATCATTCAGCCCTACTTCTGGATAAGTTCAAACTGTATTCCCTTGTGTTCACAGGTCTAGCTTCTCATTTGTTCCTCAGGAGTTGGCATTGCATAAGAACGTAAGGTTATTTTTAGAGAAAAAAAATAAAACATACACGTTTATAGTTTTCAAAATGCTGTGCCATGACTCACAGCAAGAAGGTCACCAGTTCGACTCTGGGCAGAGCCTTTCTGTGTGAAGTTTGCATGTTCTTCCTGTGCATGTGTAGGTTCTTGCCAGGCACTCCAGCTTCCTCCCACAGACCAAAAACATGCCCATTAGGTGACTTGTTGACTCCGTATTAGCCTTGCAGAGCAGACAGACCTGCCTGATTCTGAAATCCTGTAGGTCCGTCTTGCCAACCTCCGTTGTCCAACAAATTCACTCGGCTGAATTCTTACGACACAACCTGACCTGACGACAACCGGAAGTTGAGAATGGACATGCCGATTAGCCTCTTGTCCTCATGGCTACTGAGTGAAACTTGGCGAAATCTGCCCTCCTCAGAAGTTTACTTGTAGGGATTGTCTTTGATGAGGTTCATGTCACACATAAGTGTTAAATGAATCATCTGTGTGATATAATTTAGTGTAAGATGATAGTATAAGGCTAATGTTAGCTGTTAGCGGTTAAGTTAGCGACTAAGAGCTAACAGTCTTTAACTGTTGTTAGCTGTTAGCAGCTAAGTTAGCCGCTATGTATGCTACATTATAGGAGGCAACCCTGATTGATGTGGATTGATCTGAGATGAATGTGACGAGCCAAATGATTGTCCAATCACAAGCTTGTGTTTTTTTTTAACGTTCTGCCCCTAAAAACAAATTCAAAGGGCTCCTTCCCAGATGGACTAGTGAAATATTTCTGTGGCAGATATATGGAGCTGTCCATCTGGCTTGTCAGGTTAACTCCATATTGCTCATAGGTTAAGTGTAAGAGTTAAAGCTGTCTGTTTCTTTATGTGATCGGCCTGCAACCGATTCAGGGTGAACCCAGCCTCTCGCCCAGTGTCAGCTGGGATAGGCTCGAAAAGGGATAAGCAGCATAGATAAAGGATGGTAGATGCTGTGATTTGTTCATGAAGCACAGCCTCAGGTGTCACAGTCCTGTTCTTCAACCATCCAACCTGAAGCCCTTCTTAAGACTTCTGTCACGTATTAGGGTATCACATTCCCAGATGAGAATAAAAGTTAATGTAAACCATGTAAAATTACTTTCTCTTCACTGGATCAAGTGAATTAGTGTTATATGGAGAAGATATGATTGTTTAAATACCACAAATGGTTTCCGCTTCGTCTCCAATGTCTTTGGGTGAAGACAATCTGAGAGACATACATCTGAAAACCTCTGCAAATAAAACCAAAATTATCTACGCAGATAGATCCCGCAGAGGGAAATGAGAGAGCACCAGTATGTTTCTTTGTAATTTGGATTAACCGACCTTAATTCAGTGCGTCAGAGCCAATTTACCGTGCACATGGATGTAACTGTACTCGCTCCAGAAAAAGAACATGAAGGTTTTCAGAGGGAGATTATCATTTTGTAATCACGAGCGGGACGACTTACAGACACTAAATGTTTGAGAGCAAACAATTTTCTCTCCAGCTGGCCTCTTTATAGATCATGAAAATATACTACTTAAATCAATGGGAGACATCCCACACACAATGGCCGCCTGCTGTTCAATGATGGCTCTTGTATCGGGGATAATCTGTTCAGGTCATCAATCATGTCAGACATCTTCTGCTCGTGTGATGGATTGAAACATACCTTATTCTTTTATTCACAGGGAGGCTGATGGGGAGTGTCTGTAAATGTTTAGCTCCACACAAAAGAGGGTTTTTACATGAAACTCAGAGGGATACAATCAGGCAAATTGTTCCAAATTCCCTGTCAGGCATGTGGCGAGACAGGCACTTTCAGCGTAAAAGACTCCCCGGTCGAGCTGAAAATGTACAATTGACCCTGTCTGCCTCTTCAAAATGGTGCAGCATTATAACCTGGGGGAATGTGTTGTCATCCAAATGAGATAAGTTTATTTTCTGCGATGTAGCATTTGTTCCATCAGGCGGGGAGGCTATAAAGCTCTCAGGATCAGCGGGGAGTCGGCCTCGGCACATGTGGAGCCCGACGAAAAAGGCTTGGCCACCACCCAAATCTCTTCCTCTGCCTTCTGTGCGGGCCCCGGCCTCGGAAAGCAGGAGGCCGCAATATTGTGGAACAAATTTGCTCTAATCTGAGCGTGCTGGTCCGGGAGGCTCCGGTGGGAAGGCTGCTCTCCTGTGCCCTCCTCCTCCCCCCGCCTGGCCCGCATATCGGCCCAGTTTACCCTTCGCAGTGCCAACAACACCGCAAGACGGATGAGGAGTCTGCGGGGGGCCGTGAGTGCTGTCGGGAGCTCGGCCCTTTCCGCAGACCGCTCATGTGTGCTCTCAGCAGGCCGGCCGTTTTGCCCCGGAGAAAAGAGCCGAGCGGAGAAGAGCTGGCACGGGATTGGTCAGCTCCCACCTGCATCCTTCACAGGCGGCAGTGATACAACTTTCACAAATCAAGGCCTCGAGATCCTTTTGAGTTAGGAAGTTAAAATACAAATACGTCTGAATCAAGGGGTCCTGTTAGCATCAACAAAAGAATTACATGATCATTAGATACTTAAAACTTGAGAAAAAAAGATTTAAAAGCTGCCTCTTCATTTTTTAAAATCAGCTGTTCTTGCACTTATAAACACCAAAGTGAAATCTCTAATCTTAAACAAAGGCCTGTCTTGATATATTTTAGATTTTTGAAATAAAAATGATTGCATGAAAACGACCATTTTAAAGCCACGAGAGGAAATGCATCCATGTCCATCATGCCACTGCTTTAGCCCGAGATAATGAGTGCATTTCTTTTTTTACAGAGATAAAAATAAGTCAACATGTTGAGAAAATCACCAACTTAACTTTTGGTTTTCTCAAAACAGGTCAAACAAAAATTGAAATATGCATTCGGCTAATTGGATTTGTAGTCAGAGATGTTTTTCCATATGTTACTTTTCCAGGTTTACATTCAAAAACAACCAAAATCATCTCTATGGCCCACTTTGGGGTCCATCCAGCTCAAAACCACAAACCAAAGACAACATTTGAAGATTTGTAGACAACTGATCACAATGCCCTTTACAATTTGAAATGTAAACACAACTTTGTGCAGCAGGATCGACTGTAACCGATTCAGTGTTGACTTTCAGGCAGATTTGGCAAAGCTTCAAGTTGGAACGATTGGGGTCTGTCGGAAAAAGTATCTTCCAACCAGCATCTTTTCATGTGAAAGAGGCAGGAGCTACAGCTTGGTAAGTGTAGGACTTATTTTTTTTAAATTAAGGTAGCATCCAGATCAGGGCTGGACTACTTTGGTTGCCAAGAGGGCTACATTATTTTGTTTTTCAATTCCTGAGGGCTGCCCTGTTACGCACTGTTCCTTTCAACGAAGAAAAAGTCTATAAATGAAAAAAATAGCAAATACAAGGTTTCGAAAAGGATTATACCAATATTATTTTATTTTGTCTCAAACACAATTCAAATTTGCTATTTACTGAACATGACACATAACTAACATCAATTTAAGCTTCTTTTTAATGTTGACCTGTTGCAAGCACAAACATGTTACCTTTACAATTGTTTCCAACTATGGATTGTAATACTATATTTTAGAAGATATTTAGAGATACGATCATAGCAAAATAAGTTCTTTATTGTCTTGTAAAAACAAAGAGATTAGAAATATCCTAAAAAAAAGGTACACATTGAGTTTAATGAAGGGCTCACAATTGTCCACCCCGATTAAGTTGCAAAGAATTTGCCTGCTTTAGTTTCAGTTCATCACATTTCTGCATGGATTGAAGGATAAAGAGCACTGAAACATTTCTCCATGGAAAAGCCCAGAGGGTTTTGGCAAGCTTCAACCAGAGCTTGTTGCACCTACAGGAGGTGGAATATACCCAAATGATATCATGAGGGGAGCATTTACAAAGTGATTGTTTGAGAACACAATTTTCAACAAAGTGAAGGGAGGAAGCTTTCTCATGTTGGGTTTTTGTTAATCAAATTTATACTTTTTAGAGCAGGCCTGAGTAACTTTGAGTGACAAAAATGCCACATTATTTTTTTGTTCTTGTCCCCAAATTGCTGCATATTTGCAGCATGATGATTGCAGTCATTCATATTGAAAACAAAAGGAAGAGAAATGCGTATTTTAATTAGCTAAACACAAATTTCAAGACAGTTTCAGGATGTTTAATTCATGTGAGTTAAGGTGCATTTATTGATTTTAAAAGACAATATAGCAACTTTACTGTGCCTTTATTTTTAAATGCTTTTATTAAAGCATAAATAGGAATTTAAACACATATTTTAGTCAATTAAAGTTATATTTCTTTTTTTATTGCCAATATAAAATGAAACACAACATAAACAGAGAATAAAACATAATATAATAATAAATATCTAAACAAAGCAACAACGAAAAGGAGATGTGCAGGAAGCGGCCAAAGAAAACCATTAGGGCTTATCGCATGGCCCTCCTAAAGAAAAAAAATCATTGAGAATTTAGCACTTTTTATTATTGTCAGGGCAGTTATTGTCATGTTTTTTTTTTGCACAGGCCTCCTTGTGTGGCACATTGAGGGAGTTGGGGGACAGCATGTGGCCCCCAGGCTCCTCCATGCCTCACAGCAAGAGGGTCTCTGGTTTGACCCTTTGAATCAGTCCTGGCCTTTCCATGTGGAGTTCTCCACGTGCATGAGTGGGTGTCTTCCTCTCACAGATGAAATAATTTGCTCTTTGACTCTAAATTTTCCTTTGTAGTGTGTGTACAGTTTTCTTTCTCTACGTGTCAGCCCTGGACTTAAGACCCTGAGTTTTACATTTAGAAGTCTCCAAAGCATCTCACTAACCTCAAAGTCAAATTTGTACTTATTTAAATGAACTAAAGCTCGAAAACATTTGATTCTTCAGTTTTATTCTGTGGGTCTTCCACTGAAACGGCTTTAACAAAGATGACAGAACACAGGAGGTGATAGCTGTCCATTTTCAGCATAAAAGCCAGAAGATAAAAACACGTATATGACACATTTACCACTATGGAGCTCCCACACAGCTGAGCGAGGACCCTCCTGTTGTCAAGGACTACATTTAGATTAAATGTGGTGCCATAAGCGCCGATGGAGACGGGTCACGTGCTCTGCCGGGGACTGTATCCATCAGCTTCCAGTCATTTTACAGCAGCATGCAAGGCTCCTCGGCTCAGGATTGATCGAGACAGGAAAGGAGTGGGAGTGATGAAATGTATAGCAGATAATTATTTATGGTGGAGATGTTACAAAGCTCCTCCAGCAGGTTCTTTTTTCAGGCTCAGGCTCTCGGGGAGTGAGCAGTGTTTACAGCACAAGTTTGAGGGATAAAACTGAGAAGTGTCAGGGTTAGAAACATGTTAAAGATCGCACACTTTTGACTTCTGATTGGAGCAAATATGCAGATATTTGTTCTGCTGTCATGCAGATACCACCTACAGTCACATTTCCTGAAAGTCAGACATCACAGCAAGGGGAGTTTGTGTTTTCTGCAGCTGAAAGCAACACACAATTTTAGCTCATTTTTCTTTGTTCAGCTATCTTATCATTAATTAAACACTCATACCAAGTGTTTTTTTTTCTTGTGAACATTTAAAGAGGGCAAACATTAAGATTATAGGCTGTTTTTGTGCCGACTTTCCCTCTTCCCAACCAAGGATGAAAAATGCCAGATTATTTTATGTCTTAAAAGATTTTCCTGTGGTCTGAGGTGTGTTAAAGCTAGGGTTGGCAATCTGATTTAGATACACTTTTTGTAATACTGGTTAAAATGGTCTTTATGACCCAATGGCAATCAACTCATAATGTGTTCTTAATACAGAGCGAAAAATATCCGCTATCTACAGCAGGAGTAAAACAGGGAAAACCCCAACCAATAATCATGCTGTAACACCTGTTTGCTGCGCGTACATTTTCTCAGCGTGCACAGACTCGGTTCGTGTCGCCGACCTGAGAGGGATCAGAGTCAGCTGGAGAATGCTTACCTTACAAGTTTTGTCTTTGAAAATAAGGGAAGCCCACTGTGAGCCGTCCCACAACCCCAACCAAGCTCCAGTATCCCTCACATTTTAAGACAGATTTACAAGAAATCTAAAATAAACTCTTTGTTTTTCTAAGTTTGTTCTGTTGGCTCTAATCTCGCGATAGCTGTCACCCAGGCTACTGCAGGTGGATGTTCCCGCGAGGCTTTTTCTTCTTCTTCGGTTTTATGGCGGTTGGCATCCATCATTTTGGAGCATTACCGCCCCATTCAGGCTAGTGACGGAGTTCAGTTTGGAGGGGCAGAGGAATGTTTTTATTATTATATCGTCACACGGGAAATTTACGGGAGAATACTAATACAGGAGGACGGCGGGAAAGAGGATAAAATACGGAAAATACGGTAGTTTCATGGCCAAAACTGGAGACTTGACAGCTGTGTGGAGAATGGCAGAGGAGCTGTGAGTTCTAACTAACTTTCCGTTTGTTTTTACCTTACTATGATAATGTTTTGGTGTTTTCTTACCGCTGACTGAGACATGACTTAGTGAAGTGTAAAACAAACATGTTGTGCTGAGGGTTTGGAGTTGAATTAGTCTTCTGGATCTATCAGCCGCTCGTGTGCATGTGAGCGGGGGGGGGGCTAGGCGGAGCCCTGAGGAGATGCTACTTTCAAATTCATGCTAGTTTTCCAAAATCGCCAACCCCAGCTTTAAAAGAGAAATCGAGTCCATTTCTGATAAAACTGCAGATCTTGCTACATCCATGGAAATGGCTTTATACGCCGCTGTTGTTTTCAAACATGCAGCCACTTCCTGTTGTCACATCATACCATGATCCCATGACTCTGAAAACCCACACCTAGCACTCGATATCATTACTAGTTAGACAGTTAATTGCAGTTATCCAGATCAGCACCAAAATCTAATCATTTTTAAGTTGGACCATTACCAACATCTCCCGAAAATTTCAGCAAAATCTATCCAGTAGTTATTCCATAATCTTGCAAACAAACAAACAAACAAACATACACATAGCAACAACATAACCTCCTTGGTGGAGGTACTTATATGTTAAGAGCTGCCTCATAACGATGCAGAAGCTGCTGCTGGAAGCTGTTCTGTATCTCATTCATGTTTTTGCTGCTCACTTTTAATGGTCCACCATCATTTATGCCATTGGTTGCATGTTCTGCCACTCAAGTTCCCTTGTAGTGCACAACTCTAACTCAGACAATAGTAAAGGGCGACCTGGCAGTTCCAGTCGTGGATGGATAGGCTGCTGGGCTCCGCTCACCTCTGCTGCTTCCTTTTCTTAGGTCCTACATCCAGGACCTTTAACCTAAAGCTTGACTCCATGAGGTGTAATAACTCAAAAGTCCCATGTTATGCAAAATACAGTGTAGAAAAATGTTTAAGATTATTTTTGTGTATTTTATTGGGCTTGTTGTTGTGTTTTATTTTTTGGGGGGATGGAGAACAATCTTTTGATCTGCCACAATAATCTAATGAATTTAAATGAAAATACCTCAAGTTGTGGCTTTTTTCACCAATTTTTAAACTGAGATTAAAAAAGAGATTAATAACATTAATTATTTGCTGGTCATAATTAATTAATCTCTTGTTTTTTTAATCTTCTGACAGCACTAAAGATGATCAGAAATGATTTATGACATTGGCTAAAAGAGACACAGCTATAGAAAGCTGAAAGTCTAAATTGTTGTGTATGAAAGTTACTGCTTGTATCTGAGAATTCCCTTAAAAAATGCTAAATATTACCTCCATTACACATACTTTATGGTGATTTAAAAATGCCGGACAGTGTGAAACAAACAATTTCACAGCGTCCATCCTCAGCCAGCTTCCAGGATCCTATTCTAGGAAACTTTCCAGCTGCAAAGCTGAGCTGAGCGCCGTTAAGCACCCGAGTACACCCCGAGCCATTTTCCATCTGCAATAAAGCCCGTTTGAAACGGGGCAGAACAACAGAGAAGTTGACTTGTTAACACGGGCAGAAGCAGGAGGACTTGTATGGTCTCAAATGAGCAGTCTGGGGCATTTTTATGCACACATGGGGGGAGGGTAGAGGAGGAGGGAGGGGGGTGATTTCTATGGCAATAGTCAAGTCCCCAGCTGTCATGTTTGGGCTGAGATAGGTGCTGTGAGCATAGGGACCACTTAACCCCGGCCACACTTCAACTTAGGAAGTTAAGATGCTGCTGAGTGTCTGTGCAGGGCCTCACTTAAAATGCAAACTGGATCCCCGAGGGAGGACGAGGGAATGCTCCTGAATTAACCCGGGATACAGGAAGTACGCAGGAGGAGACCCTCACCAGAAATAATTAACCATCAGTGTTTTTGGATGTCATGGAGCGAAGAAGAAACAGACAGTGAGAGCATCAGAGCAGGCAAAAGCAGAATTAACGACAAGTTTGTTGTCAAGTGCATGAAAACATACTCAGAATACCTTTGTAGATGCTGAGGGTCTGCTGTTTCCTGTTCGACTGATCTGATAGTAAATCCAATCACTTCTCATTTAATCTAACCATTTAATTTCATCTTTATCTGCTTGTTATGCATACATGCTCAACAAAAACCTGAAAATCATGCCTTCTCAGTGTGCCAGACCTGCTGTTTTATATTCTTTATATCTTATCTTGTGCACTTGTACAGATCACACAGTTCATACCTCCAATTACAAGAATCTGAGATCTGTTTTTCTGCTTAAATGAGCCACCCAAGTTCACATTAGGTCTGAAGCTACACGCCTTATCTTAGACAGGACACGGTTTTATTACTGTGTTTAAATTGAGGCTCCTTAGCTGCTGAAATACATCACAGACCAAAGAGAGAAGCAGAGAAAAGGAGCAGAAAATGTAGAGAAAGTTCCTTTGGTAGGATGTGCTAGAAGGATATTTGTTTTGACTCTCAAATTATAAGAAAGAACATGTTAGGGTCATTGTTTGTGGTGCTAAACCCTAAACGTCCATCTTAACTGTTTGTCAGAGGTCAGTAAATTAAAAAAAAAAGTTAATGTGTTAAAAAAAAAACTTGTCATTGATTGCTTCTGTCAATGTTTTAGGATTCAAAAAACTGCTAACAAACTAAAAGAACTGATATTTTCTTTGTGTGGGATTTAAGGGTTTAAAACGATAAATGCTATTATAATGATGACCATAATTGTTATTTTAAATGGTTAACTTAAATGTTTTTTGTGTTTGTCAATTTTTTTAAAGTTGTGTTTTCTATTTTATTTGTAAACATTTCTTTCTTTTGTAATTTTTTTCTTAATATTTCTGTATTTTTATGTCATCACATAATCAACTGTTAGCTTAATAAACCTTTAAATCCCACACCAAGAAAATATCTAATTTTTGTTTGTTTGTAGTTTTTAAAAACATAACATATCCGTGAATTTATTCATGACTTTTGCCACATAGTCGAGCTGGTAGTTAAAGGGTTAATGTGAATTTGGCTTCAGTGCAGATCAGGAAAGTGTTGTGAATTTATTTTTTTTATTTTTGTGATCAAATGTTTTTATTTAACAAATTACAACCAAAAAACAACCAAAGTATAGGGATGTCCCGATCCGATATTGATATCGGTCAAAAAAACAAATATCGGATTATATCGGCCTGCAGCCTAAATCTCCGATATCAGCACTCCGATACAAGCAGTCCATTCTAATATACTTATTTTTTATTTTATTCAGTTGTAGAATATGCTGATGTTTAAGTTCAACATAGTGGTTATTTTGCAATTGGTGAAATATGTTTTTGTTTGATTTATTGAGGTCACTTTTCAGGGTCTTCTAATATTTTTTATTCATGTTGTTTTAATTGTAGTATATTCTTATGTTTAAGGTTAAAATTTATTTAACCCATTGGTTAATAACAAATGGGTCAGTTTTTCTCATACCTACTATTGCTGACTGCTGTTCTCTGTTTGAGTAATCTGACCTGATCAAGCCTTTTCTTACAGTCCATACTACAAAATAAGTAATAAAAGTCTGTATGATTCCTGCTGATATTGTATCGGATTGATATCGGTATCGGCCAATACTCAAGGCTGCAATATCGGTATCGTATCGGAGCTGAAATAGTTGTATCGGGACACCCCTACCAAAGTATAATTCATTAATTCAACAATACACAACTGAACATCATTGTTACCATAAAAATAATAATAAAAGGAAAAAGAAAGAAAAAAAAAACATGGGGCACCACCCCCCCACCCCCCTACAGCGTTGTGAATTTTAAGACTAAACTCACAGATGATGGGATTCAGTGTGGCAAGAAGACGTGGAAGTGGATGAGAAATAAACTTTGTTATGACAGAAACAGTTTAGCTTTCAGTGCTCAAAAATCAGATTTTTCTGTTTGTCCTGTACATCTCAGCAGTTAATGCAGCTTATGGCTAATTTGTGTTTGAACCTCAAGATTCATGTGCAAATTTGAAGTGTTTCTAGAGCACAAAAATCTGCCAAGGCGTTCCCAACATGGTGACGAAAGTTGTCAACAAAATTAGGATAAGTATTCTACGTCACTTAGTTAAAAACTCCTGGATCCACATCTAGATTTTGATCACCACTGAAGTCAAATCACTTCTTCCTTGTGTCATGATCAACATTCCCTGAAAATGACAAAAAAATCAATAACTTAAAGCGACAGTTTGTTTCCACCAAGCTGTTTGATTCAGTTAGACTCAGTACAGCACGTTTACTGGTGTTTTCACTGTCAGATAACCGACTCACGCCATCAGACTTTTTGGTGTCCCTCTGAAGCGGTGCAGGGTGAACAAAACTGACCCTAAAAGGTGGAGCTAAAAGTGTTGCCGTCTGTTGATTGGTCACAAAAATCATCAGTTCCTGTGCAGAGG
This sequence comes from Scarus forsteni, assembly GCA_036419115.1. Lineage (NCBI taxonomy): Eukaryota > Metazoa > Chordata > Actinopteri > Labriformes > Labridae > Scarus > Scarus forsteni. The sequence continues at coordinate 9,079,690 of JAZDUH010000263.1, forward strand.
CAGAGAAAACAAAATTCAAACCTCACCATATTCAGTATGCCGTAGATTTAGAGTGATTTGTTCTCTGCTGTTGCTGTAAATCTTTATGAAACTGTCGTTCAGGAAAACTCACATCCCTACTCTCAAGCGAAGGATACAGCTGGCAGTGAAATTTCCCCACCCCAAAAAATATATATGTATATGTATATGTATGTATGTGGGTATACGTACATATATATACAATAAGATGATGACAATAATGACCACTGCAACTCGTATGGGTGATAAAGTACTAGAAAATAAGAAACTAAAAGTACTGTGTGGTTAATCGGAGTCTAATTTTAAGAAAAAAGAAGAAGAAGAAAAAAGAAGGAAATGCAAACTAGGGGTGTCTTGATACAACTTTTTCACCTCCAATACAATACCCATATTGCAGCCTTGAGTGTTGGCCAATATCGATCTGATACGTTATCAGCAGGAATCATACAAACTTTTATTTCTTATTTTGTAGAATGGACTGTGAGAAAAGACTTGAATAAGTGAGATTACTCAAACAGAGAACAGTAGTTGACAATAGTAGGTATGAGGAAAAACTGACCCATTAGTTTTTCACCAATGAGTTCAATAAATTTTAACCATAAACATAAGAATGTACTACAATTAAATAAAATAAATAAAAAAATAAAATAGAGGATCCTGAAAAGTAACCTCAAGAAATCCAGTAAAAACAAAAACATATATTTTTAAATTGCAAAATAACCACTGTGTTTAACTTAAACATAAACATATTCTACAACTAAGTAAAATAAATAAAAAATAGATTTCATGGACTGCTCGTATGAGAGTGCTCATATCAGATATTTAAGATGCAGGCCAATGTAATCCGATATTTGTTTTTTGCTGATATCAGACCGATAGCTGATATCAACATCTGATCGAGACACCCCTAATGCAAACAAGGTCAGGGTTTACTGCCCCAAACTGTACTGAACTAAACCTTGTGGAAACAAAGCATTGTTGAGTTATTGTTAAGTGTAAATGTGGAAAACTGCTCTGTTGTGCTGTGTTAGCAAATTTTTAGGTATATAAATTCCTGGATCTGCATCTGAGTTCGGGTCACCCCCATGAACAACTTGCAGAGTTTTATGAAACATTGGTGTAGCTTGAGCTTTGTCTCTTGCTTCTCTGCCTCAGGGGTCGTATGCAGCCCTCCTTCTCATACAACGTGGCCCCAAATGTCTTCTTCAAAATTCAAAGGTCTGTGCTGACAGGACAACAGGCCGGAGAGAAACAGAAACAGTGCTGTTCTGTTCTGCAGCTGCACATTTTAAAGTGAAAAGAGACAGTTTTTGTTTTGTAACCTGATACTTTAATTAAAAAAAGGAGCTAAACAATTGATTACTTGACTTGCAAAGTTGATGTGTCATGCAATTCTTCACCTCTTTCTCGAAATTACAATAGCAGCTTTTTGAATCTGTTAATAGCAATTAAAATTATTATGGAATCCTACATAAGTGGAGTGATGCAAGTAATGTTAGCGTTAAATCAGATCTGTTTTGCAGACACCCTCAGCCTGACATTTTGCTTAATTCTGTATGCTTCACATACGGGTTGTTTTCCTTACTAACCAGGGTTGGTGGGATACCTCTCCTCCATGTCTCTTGCCCTGATTTCAAGTCCATGCACTTCCTTGTAACTGCAGTTAAGGCGTAAAATGCCCAAAAATAGCACCTCTGCAGGTGTTTTTAGTCATGCTGTAGCCTTTTAGCACTCAGCCAGCTACCTGCGGTAGGTTAGCAGGTAGCATCGAGATGGAAAGCTGGGGCTGCTGAGATTGTTTACCTTTTTTGACTCCTGACCAAGAAAGCAAATCTATGTTTTCTCATTTATTTATAATTATAATTTTTGCATTAGTATTAGCTTAAACACTACAGACATCTTTATGCGATAATCGTGTTTTTAAAGTGCTGGTATCCGTCATATTTAAGGCAGTATTGAGGATTAAACTAAAGCAGGGATTATGTGAAATTGGCCTCCTTTGCACCCACCAGGCAGTGTGGATTTTCCTCTAAACGGAGTCGACTGCGGTTTAAACAGCCTCTGGTCTCTACATGCAGGATCCCTCGGCCTCCTCTGAGCTTTTCAAACAGCCTCCCTCAACATAACAGATATTGCCGGCGACAGGCCAGACAAAATGTCCCTGTTGTTTTGCAAAAGGGAAAATGTGGCATTGTCCCTCCTCTGCGGTCCCCTTCTGGGTGTGAATGGCCATCTAATCAAGCTCTGCCTTTCACTGCAGCTGGTTTACAGCGAGCAGCGGGGCTGACCTCTGAGGGGCCCGCCCGCCTCCCCCTCCTCCCCGTCCTCTGGGACCCTTCAACAAGCTTTAGAGGCCAAATGAGGTGTAAGTCTATTAAAAGGGAGTTTGTGTGTAGATCACAGTCCCTCTGGGGGTGGGAGCCTTTGCCTTGTCATTCAGGTGCGGCTAATTTCCTTCTGCTCCACACGCAGACGTGAGGCCTGCCCGTGGTCCTCCTCGCCACCGCTGCTGCTGCTGCTAGAATTTCAAATGACGGCTTCTCGCAGAGGCAGCAGGTGATTTATTAAAATGGAGCAGTGAAACAAAGAGATGTCCCTTTATATGTCCTGGATTTTAGTCAAAATGTGTGCAGTGTGGATGTTGTGACATTCAGAAACCAGAATCTGATTGTTTATGATGCTCATAAGCACAGTTCAAATACCACTGTATGCAGATTAGATGCAAAATAATCCACTTTCCCAGTAACAATCAGAGTATAATTGGATTGTTGCACCAGTAAACATGTTCACCTGAACTAAAAGATGATAGCTTCTAATAATAAGCAAAAATAAAAAATAAGATAAAGGTACACCAAGAATGCAAGAGTGAATGCAGCATCAGTAATTTCAGGGGCAGAGTGATATGATTCTGACTTTGTTGTCAGAAGCACCACTGACTGGTCTCCAGCCAATCACTAAGCTGATACCTAGAGAAGAGCAACCATTCACAGGGCCATGGATTATCCAAACAAGCTTGTTTTTGGTCTAAGAGAGGAAACTGAGAGCACTATCATTTTATTTTATTTTATTTAACCTTTATTTAACCAGAAGAACCTCATTGAGATTAAAAATCTCATTTGCAAGAGTGTCTTGGCCCAGACAGGCAGCAGCACATTTACAAAGTTACAGACATAAAACAATTTCGGACACAGATATATATACATATCAACCAGTCAAGTTAGAGTCACAGAGCAGAAAGTTTTCAGTAAAAGCAGTTACAGCGTACTTCAACTTCCTCTAAAGCCTTCAATCTGCATTTAAAGCTTCCTTTACCCATTTCAAGACGGACTTTAGGGACAGAGAGCAAAAGTATATTTTGTGACTGAGTCACAGAACGAAGGCTGTAGCTTCCAGAACTTTTCACATGAATATAGTCTATCATAGCATACTACACCACGATGCAGCCTTTACATTATGTTGTGTTACACATTTACTGTCATGATTGTATTCTACATTGCAAACCCCAATTCTAATGAAGTAGGTTGTTGCAGAAAATGTGGATAAAACAGAATAAAATGGTTGCAAATTCTTTTTTGATCTTTATAAAGGCTGAACGATTTGGACAAAATTTCATATCTTGATATTCATGCCAGATATCTCAATATGGATATGATATAATACACAAGAATGTGGAAAGTGCAGTTTTATATATAAGAAATCTATATTGTTTATATTGCTTTTTTGATACTAATATCTTGAATGTTCATATCCTGATATAGATACAATAACGATATATCATTCAGCCCTAGTCTATATTCACATGTAGACACTACAAAGCTAAGATATTAAATATTCAAAGTGACAGACTTTGTTGTTCTTGCAAATAACAACATGTTCCAAGAAAGCTGGGACAGGGGTAACAAAAGACTAATAAAAAATCATTGGAACTTTCCACAAGTGAACATGTTAACTGGAAACAGGTGAGTTTCAGGACTGGGTATAAAAGGAGCATTACTCAATGTACAACTGCAAGGAATTTAGGGATTTCCTCATCTACAGTCCATAATATCATCAGAAGATTCAGAGAATCAGGAGAAATTTCTGCACGTAAGCTGAAAACGACATTGAATGCCCATGACCTTTAATCCTTCAGACAGCACTGCATTAAAAACCAGCATCTTCCTGTAAAGGCTATCAGCACGTGGGCTCAGGAATGCTTCAGAAAATCATCATCAGTTAACAAAGTTCATCTCTACATCTACAAGGTCAAGGTCAAACTCTGCCATGCAAAGACAAAGACAAATATCAACAACACCCAGAAACACTGCCAGCTTCTCTGGACTGAAGCAAAGTGGAAAAGTCTGCTGTGGTCTGAGTCCACATTTCAGGCTGTTTTTGGACATCATGGACGTGAAAGAGGAGAAGGACCATCCAGACTGTTATCAGAGCAAAGGTCAAAAGACAGCATCTGTGATGGTATGGGGGGGTGTTAGTGCCCATGGCATGGGTAACCTGCACATCTGTGAAGGCTCAGTAAAAGCGTGCAGGTACGAGACTGAACTGCCTGAAGTCCAGACGTGTCTTCTGCTGTTCCTCCCACAAAGCTTCAGCAGTTCGTTAAGACATGCCTTGTTTTTGGATTGTGCTGTAGGTATCAAATTCAAATGGGTGACTATTTGCAGCTAAAAATTGAAATGTATCAGATTGAATACTAAATATCTTGTCTTTGTAGTGTATTCGATCAAACGCAGTGTCGCAACTTCATTAGAATTGAGATTGTATGATTGAATTCCAGACAGTTCTGATATTTATCACGCTTACATGACAACTTTAATTCCCCTTTAATTCTGAATAAACTTAAATCCTCTTTAAAAAGATTAAAATGATAATGTAAACACCTATTTCTGAATAAAACTTACTTCTGAAGTAAATGGCTGAGTTATTCTCAGTTTAAATCTGAATTAAATAATTCCTTTATCATGTATACATTCATTCGACTTTAAATTAATTCTGGTCGTTCTGCACATGCTCATTCGTTTGTCCTGCTGCGATGAGGCACAGGACACTGTCGGTAACGGGATGGCTGCCTGAAGCAAACATTTGACTCCAAACAAGCTGAGACAGTTTATTTAATTAGAGCCTAAGAAGACTTGGAAGTAATGAAAGTGTGGATGGACGTAAGCATTAACCTGGAATCTTTTAAAGCTGTAGCATCCAAGTTGGACGAGGTCTCCCTGACAGAGATGCTGGAGATGCTGAACTGGAATTTTACTTTTAGGTCACGTCCACCCCTGTCCAATCAAAACCATTCCCAACCACCAGCCTTGAATAAAGGTGAATAAACGTATTTTCCATGTAAACCTTTATTCTTAATTATTATTTCTATGTAAACACAGAGGAGAAAACTTTAATTCCAAATTATTTAACTCTGAATAATTAATTCTGAAACAAAAAATAACATGTAACTGTGGCTGGACACCTGCCCCCATCAGTAGTGGTCTAAGGCATTGATGATGATGATAATATATGAATTGCTCATTAACTGTTTTGTGATTCCTTAGTCTTTGTCGTCAACTGAAGCATCACTGTTAGTTTTAGATTATTTCATGACCAAACAAACAAACAAAAAAAATTTTAATTGTTTGAAGGATAGTCCCTTTAGATGAACTGTCTTGTTTTCAAGGGAGTCTTTAACATACATACAGAAACAAAGCAAAAAAAATTAAGAGAGTATTACATTACTTTCCAAAATATACAAAAACAAGACAGGAAATTACAACAGGACGACACAAAACAATAACATCTCCACACTACACAATTGGCCCAACCATTCCCTATCCACCATACCTTCTACATACACAAATCTAAGTGAGTGGTAATACATACCCATTATGTAATATATCCATCACCATCAATAGTACATACATTCACTATCAATACAATATAGTTTAACAGGAGTTTACCACAGATCAATATTGTCATCAGTTTACATCAACAGGGTTTTTTTCAATAAATAAAAAGGGATTTCTTGAAAAGATGAAAAGAAGTGACAGATTTTAGAGAATTAGGTAAGGTATTCCAATCGGATGGAGCTTTAAATTTAAAGAAAAATCGACCAATTTTCTTCTGTCAGCATGTCTTAAATAAAACTGAGCTCTGGGGGGTCAAATATTGTTTTAAATATGGAGGATACTTATAGTAAATACATTAGGAAATAAACTGCCATCTGGATGGAGTGTTAACTATTTTAGAGTGTGATACATAATGCAGTGATGAGTTCTGTACCGACATTTTAAACCTACAGAGGTTGTTGTAAGTGGCTTTAATAGTGTTCAAACTGGTGTCTGAAGTATTCTGATATACTATAGATTTAAAGAGGAATTAAACAAAAACAATCAAACCTGACAACCCAGGACTATGATGAGCTTATCACTGTTTTATTTAGCTATTGTAAAAGATTTATTGATTGGTAATGGAGCCATTGATTAGAGAGGGGCATCAAGCTTCTCTTTGTAGTTCTGAAATGAATCAGCCATATCTATGTCAAAGTCACTCCTCTGTCTTCTCCCTGCCATGAGAGCTATTAGCTTCCCTGACACACCCCTGGACTTCTGGACTCACAGATGAATCCCTCAGCACCTCTCAACCTCTCTGATATTTGGCTGAGGAGGGTCTTTTCTCTCCAAATCGAGCATTGACAGTGTTTGTCAGAGGGGACCGGGGTCAGCCGAGCAGCATTAACCTCTGGGAGGCCGTCTCTGTGCACTGCATTAGTCACATAGAGGAGGAGGAGGAACGTCCTGTAATAGATTATTGACCAGCGGGCAGCGGCTTGCACCGCACCATGTGGTCCTAGCCAGCTCCTGACCTCTTCATCACAGATGGAGGAGCCCACCTGCAGGCCGGAGGACACACACACTCACAAATGCACTAATGAGAAACACACAAGTAATATTCTCAAGACAGTTAGCAGGACATGGAACCTGAGGGGTATGAAACCATATTCATTCAGAGCTATAAAATGGAAGTCCTTGGCTCATCAAATTGAAAGTGCTGGGGAAACAACAATTGCGTCCATGAACTTAGACTACCTAATTAAAGGCAGGCAATTTCTCTGCCGGAGTCACACTCAGGATCTTTAATTGAAATCAAAATGAATATCGCAGGAGCACGGAGAGCGGGGGGGAGTGAGGAGTGGGGGTGGACACATGCTTTCAACATTTTTCTGGTCTCGCTGCCAGCAAACATGACTTTCGTTTGATTGACTGAATGTTAAATATATATAATACAAATCTTCTTCAAGGTATGAGATGTGAAATTCTCTGAGTTAAGTTAAAGGTGTAGTCAGCGATCTTCTAATCTTCTAATCTAATGCAGTATTTGTCAAATTCACCATATTTCTCCTCTCCATCTACAAGATGTCACCACTGACAGCATTTTGAAAAAAAAAGTCCGGTTTCAATACACAGCCTTGGCTCTGAATTTCAGCAGGTAAATACTGTGGCTCGGGCCGAGTTACCAAAACAGGGTACACCCCCCCACATCCAGGGGGCGATCATACTCATGCACAGATCAGACAGAGGGGGGAGGGGGAGTAGTAGGTTGCGTAGCATGCGCAGTTAGCGTAAGAGAGAGATACAATAGGTGCAGTAGCAATGGCTGAAAAACAGCCCAAAAGAAAAAGGCCAGAGGAGCAGAAAGTGAAAAAGAAGGGCTATGACCATGAAAGAGCGAAGACCCGGGTCAACATTGGTGTTGCTTTCCGACGGTGGAGGGAACTCCGCCGATTGAAAGACCTGAAAACGGACGCGGATGTCGCCGTCTTTCTGCTGGATAGGTAAGCAACATTAGCTTTGTGGTGCTTCACATAACAGTAACAGCTGTCAGGCATTCATCTTATTGTCTAATCTGCCAGAATGTACTGTTGTTGTGATGTTTTCAATAATGGAAGTCGAGTTGTCTGACGAGTCGGGGTTACCTTAGCTACGTTGGTCAGCTACGCAGTTTCTACGGCCGTTTCCATGACGATGCACGTCCATCAGCTTTCGGGGGTGGAGCCAGGGGTGAGGTATGAAGGGAGAGGCGGGTCTAAATTTGTTTATAAACAACCTCTCCACTCGTTTTCTCCCACATCACTGACTACACCTTTAAATGTGTAAAGTCTTACCCGATATTATAGTTATTTTATACAGGCACTGAAAACACCTTAAATAGAGACACATAGTTGAAAAATGATATGACTTGCTATGGTGCCTGCAAAAACCAAGACACCACATATACTCCCTGGCCACCTGTTGTTTTTGTCTCTGTAAGTTTTTTTGTTTGATTGTGAACAAGAAAACTCAAAAAGTTATAAATTGGTTTTGATGGATGATAATGGCACAAGAACGTAACTCTTCAATGTATGTGGTGATTCAATTAGTGATCCAAAACAGGAATTTGTTAACATTGCGAGAAGAGCAGTTTTCCACATTTTTGCTGCCGTTTGACATTTTGCTTGTAAAATTGTGAACAAGAAAATCATAAAACTATTAGAAGATTTTGGTGAACCTTTCAGGGAATGTTGGTCATGGCACAAAAAGGAAATTATCAGATTTTGGTGATGATTCGATGCCAACACAGGAATTTGTTAGCATTGCTAGATAGGGCAGTTTTCCACATTTTTGCTAATAACTCAAGAGGTTCAAATTTGCATGACATCTTCAGGGAATGTTGGTCATGACACAAGGACAAAATTAGAGTTCGGCATTGATTTAGACCCAGATTTGGATCCTGGATTCTTTTTGAAAGAAATTTTAACAGTGCAAGAAAGAGCAATTTCCTCATTTTCACTTAAAACTCAGTGAGTCTTAATGGATTTTTATGTTAGTTTCAGGGAATGTTGCTCATGGCACAAAAAGAAAATTATTTGATTTTTGTGGTGATTTGATGGCAACACAGGAATTTGTTAGCATTGCTATATCGGGCAGTTTTCCACATTTTCGCTAATAACTCAATAAGTCCAAATTTTCGTGACATTTCCAGGGAATGTTGGTCATGACTCCAAGAAAATTTGAGTTTGGCATTTATCTGGACCCAGATGTGGATCCTAAATTCTTTTGAAAGGATTTTTTAACAGTGCTAGAAACAGCCATTTTCCACATTTTCACTTGTAAATCAATGAGTCTTAATGGATTTTTTTTTTTTTTTATGCAGTTTTAGGGAACATTGGTCACAATACAAGGAAGAAAGGATAAGATTTTGATGGCGATCCAAAACCCAGTTTTCCACATTTTTGACAATAACTGCCCCAACTATGTGGGAAATGCCTTGAGGAAGTTAGGAATGCTTCAATTCTTCATTGCATTAATTCAGCAAGGTGCCGGAAATATTCCTCCATATTTTGGTCCATATTGACTTGGAAACTTCTAGCTTCATATGGTCGCTACAGATTTGTCAGCTGCACATTCATAATGTGAATCTCCTTTTCTACCACATCTCAAAGATGCCCAATTGGATTGAGATCTGGTGGCTGTGGAGGCCACCGCAGTACAGCAAACTCTCTGTCATGTTTAAGAAGCCAGTTTGAGATGATTTAAGCTTTGTGAGATGACACGTTATCCTGTTGGAAGTAGCCATCAGAGGATGGAAATGGTCATTAAAAAGACTGAGGTAGGCTGTGGAGTTTGAACAGTGCTTAGGTGGTACGAAGGGTCTCAAAGTGTGCCAAGAAAATATCCTGTACATCATAACACCACCACTTCAAGCCTGAATTATTTTCATCCAAGCAGGATTCATGTGTTTAAGTTGTTTACACCAAATTCTGACTCTACCGTCTGATTGAGGAAGCAGAAATCCAGAATCTACAGGCATCATTTTCCCAATCTACTGTTGTCCATTTTGGTGTTCTTTGCTGACAGGAGTTGCAACTGGTGTGGTTCATGCTGCTTAAAGAATCCACATCTTGTGTAGTCAGAAACAGTCTTCTGCATACTAGTGTTGTGTTACTTAAGACTGGTCTCGGTCTTGACTCTGACTCGAGAGCATTTTTACTCGGCCTTGTCCCAGTCACAGACTGGCTGGACGCGGGATTTTCCGTCAAGACCAATCAAGACCAGCACTGATCCTCTGTTCTTCAACTTCATTAATGTGAACAAGGAGGAACACTTCGTAAAACAACAAAAAGCTTCAATTCATGTGTCATTTCCCCTGTGATGACTGTAACCTTCCCGGTATTGTGATTGAGGGACACCCCCCATAACTGTTCAACCTTGTCCTGGTTTTGAAAGTAGATTTTGATGGTCTCGGTCTCGTCTGGTCTCAGCTTGACACGGTCTTGACTCCCAAAAGTCTTGGTCATGTCTTGGTCTCGGTGCATTCTGGTTTCGGGCAAGTCTTGGCCTTGGATAGTGTGGTCTTGACCACAACACTACTGCGTACTCTGAACTAGGGCTGGGTGATATTACCTCATTTCAATATCACGATAAATTGAAGCTCTAACCTCGATTACAATAATGAACAATTATTTTATACTACGCTGGAACAAATTGGTGGTGATACTGACGGTTGTCTAAACGATCCTCCTGCAGTATTTACACTTAACTTCTTTCTGCTGGATGTCCTCTACACAGAATCCAAAATGTGCCTGAACAGACACACAGAAACATTTTCGTGGCTACAAGGTCGTCCTAGGGGCAGTGCGTCCTTGGCTCTTGGCGAAAGTGAACACAGACTGTATGGAGGGGGTGATCACGTGACTTACACTGGGAAAATAATCAAAATAATTGACATGAGTAAAATTACTTTGATTAGAGGGTCTAGATGTTGGTTTTGTTTATTTTTTAATAATTTCCCAGCCCTACCCTGACCTGATTATTATCGTCTGAAACCTATCTTGCCATTCTTCTCCAAACTCTGGTATCTATGAGGCAACTTTAACTCTAAAACACCACAGAAAACATATTTTTGATATCATATACAACAGTTTTATTAAAGAAAACTGAAACTCTGCTTAGCTTTTTGAAGTTTCTCTTGTCAGTACAGGTTTTATTGATTAGAGTCATTCCTCAAAGACAAGAAACAAGCCGCAGTGTTGGTCTGAGCGAACAGATTGCCAGTCTCTTCTTTGCATCTTCAGTCTTTTTTTGACTGAAGGCTCCTGGCTACAGACTTTCAATAGTGTGCATTTAAAGCAGTGAATGCGACGCAGCCTTCTAGTGTCAAAGTAAGATTCAAATTTTCTAAAATAAGATTAATAAATAAATAAATAAAGGGATAAATTATTCTCACCAAGAAAGACGAGAGCATCTCCAAAAATCATTGCCAATATCATCTGTGCTCTGTTTCCCTTTGGCTCAGCCTCCCTCTTTTTTCTTTAATTGTTTGATAATTCATCTCCGAGCTCTAATTTACCCCCCGTCGTCAGCCCTGTATGCTCGACCATTGTGTGCCGCATTCAGCTGAATTCCAAATGAGCTGGTGGCGTATGAAGTCTTTCTTCCAGGGAAAAGCACCTATTTATGGACATGTTTGTTTGTTTTCCATCAGTGTTAACCCTTAAGGCGATGAACGCCCGTATGCTGCCTCTTTTCAAGAACAGGGCCCAACAGGGACGTCCTTGGGCAGGGGAGACACACTGTTTTTTAGTTAGCATGGTCTCTAAGCAACTCATGGGTGTAAATATAAGATAATTAATCTTGTGTTGAGCATCGGAACATTTGACCTATAGGTCTTTTAAGTATTTATTTTACTGCTTCTCTGTAAGAATCCTCTCAACATTTCAGCTGTCATATTTTTAATCTGAGCATAAGGGCAGATTACACAAAGTTGTGATATTTAAGATTTTGTTTTGTGTTGTTTGATATTATGATTCTATGACTATGATTCCTTATGTAGCAAACTGTCTTTGTGTATGGCCTGGTTGTTACTTTTAATGCTGAAAGTACCTGGAACAAAATTAAAAGGAATGCTATTATCATCATATTATATCATCTTCTTTAACGACTAATCAATCACTCAAATTAATATCATAAGAGGAAGGATATCCACCAAAAGTAATTTAAAATGTGTGCAAACAGCATGTTAGCTTACCTGAAATAAGAGAAAACTGCTAACTAAAGATGGCATAAGTAAGGAGTGCTGGTTTGGTGGAGTGGTTAGCATCCATGCATGTCCCATGGACATACTACTGCCAGTCCAGGTTCAAATCCAGCCTATGACCAGTTTAAAAAAAATGACTTCCCCTACTCTCTCACCCCCTTTCACAAGCCTATCCACTGTCTCTTCTATCAATTAAGGCACAAATGCCAAAATAACCCATTTAAAAAAAGATAGCATAAGTAATATCCTGCCATTGAGCTCCAGTGATGCAGATTTTTGTTGCTTCAATGTTTTGTTTTGTTGTTTTGTTTGGTTTGAGAGTTTAATGCTCGGTAGCTTGGCAGATTTGGTGCAGAGTGCGATGATGAGTTGGTTTATTTAAGTGCTTACAGGTGGTTTGTCAATCCCAGTGGTCAATTTGGTCAATTGTATTTTACTAGGCTCAACAAATTTGTGCTTTTCCATGGTTTTGCTAAGTTAGCCTAATGATCCAAGTCCTAGAACTAGACAAACACAATATTTGTGCAAATCCTTGCCCAAATTTTAGCTTTAAAGACAGACCAGCATTTTTCTTGCTTAATTATTTGGCCTGTTTGTTTTGTTGGATCATTGGTAAGAGGCTGTGTGGGTTGGTCAAAGGTAGGTAGGTCGGTTCAAGGTGTATTGGTTGGTTACATGGTGGCTTAGTTGGTATTTAAGTTGGGGGCTTAACTGGAGGGTAATTTGTTAGATTGGAGGTTGGCTGGTCACAAGTTGCGTTGGTAACATTTTGTTTGGTGTGTTTGATTGGTTAGTAAGCTGGTTAAAAGGTATGTTGATTGACTGAAGCAACTATTGGTTGGTCAGTCAGTTAGTTGGTTAGATGGTTGATTAGTTGTCTGGTTTATCCACTGTTTTTTACTCATTGGGGGTAGTATCTGTTGGTTGGTTGGTTGGTTCAGTGTGTTAGTTTATTGGTTGGTTCATGAGCTTGTTGCTTTGTCATTTGGTTGGTTAATCACTTGATTTGGTGGTTGTTAGGCAAGTTGTTGTGTTTTTAGTTGACTGTTTAGTTGCTTGGCTCGTTGATAGGTGTGACAATATTTTGGTTGCTTTGTTGCCCGGTCAGTTGGTTGGCTAAATTTTAGGAGGCTGCTTGATCAGCATGTCAGTCTGTTTGTTGGTTGGAAGATTGGTCAGTTAGTTAGCTCATTGGTAGGAGTTGTGTTTTTGTAATTTGTTGGTTAATGGGCATGTTGGTTTGCCAGTTGGTTGATGCATTTGTTGGTAAGTCAATTGTTTTTCTGCTTGTTCAGTTTCCTCTTTCCTTGATTGGCTGATTGATGGGTGAGTTGGTCCAATGGTTGATTGGCTGCCCTGACAGTTCATTTCCTGTTTGTTTGGTTATTTATTTGGTGGTTTTGAGGGTCTGTGTTAGTCAGTGTGTTAGTAATTAGGATGATGGGTTGGTAGTTTTGCTGATTAGAAGTTTGGTGGTAAACAAACATAATTTTTTTATTCCTGGGCTCTAGCTGTGCAAGGGTATGGACTTTACCGTGGGTTTGGGAATGCATTATTTGGTGAACTGTGGAGTATGTGGGTTGTTTGGGGGTTGGATGGTGGATTTTTTGGCCTGTTGGTAGATTGGTTATACTTAGCTCTATGCTAGGAATTAGATGTGCTGCTGTGTAGAGATTTTTGGTTGATTGATGTGTTAGAGGCAGGTTGGTTGAAAAGTAACAAAGTGAGTTAGATACTGTTGTCATAGATAAAATGTGTTTAAGTGGATTGTTCTTATGGTCGGCATATTTTCTTGCTATGATCAATTTTAATCAATATATCTCAGTATTTAGTGTACAAATATGAGCTGGGTAATGATTTTTGCAAACATCTTCGCATTTAGACTGGCCAAATGCTGCATACACCATCACAGGATAATCCAAATTTTGCATAAATGAATTGGCATACAGAAATATCCCCAAACATCCCATCTGTTGCCTTTTTTTAGTTTTTTTCGAGACCAAAAGAGAATCAAGCAGTCCAAAAAAAAAATCTATATGTGCCTCAAAACACCACGACACCTCCCTTTGCAACACTTTTCACGCACATGCACACAAACAAACACCCCCACACTCCAACAGGACTGAGAATATGGGGCCATCAGAGCCTTGCACATTACATTGACTGGTGGAGGTCTTCACTGTTTAAGTGGAGCTGCCTGCTGAGGTTTTCCTCCCCGGCAGCAGGCCTATAAGAGTGGTAAGTGGCGGTGATGAGACACTGTCCCCTGTGCCTCCTTCAGCTGCCATTCCCTTTAAATTGAAACAGAGTCCTGCAAATAAATGCCACATTCTGAGCGCCTAGAACGCCTGAAAGTTGAATTTCATATAAGCACCCATTGGGGAATTGGCCCCGGCGCAGTCTGCTTTATTCGCTCTGCTTTTTGTTATTTATATGATGAAGGAACAGGGATACGTCAGGGTCATTCAGTGTTCATTTATCTTTTTATGTTGTGTTCTGAGGCCGAGCTACTTTAGCCAGGCTGCCTATTGACCATATTCACACAGCGGCCATTTTATTCTGATCTTGAGCTTTGAGCATAAAGCTCAGATGCTGTAATGATAATAAACAAGGCTCCTGTTAAAGGCTAAGAATTCAAATAAAAGTGTAAAATGCTATACTTTATAAGCACTTGAAAACACAAATAACAGTATGCCTCTGATGGAAGTTCAACCAAAATAGCTATAGCTGTGAGAGAGTGTTAAACAGTTAGCTATATGAAGCTTATACTTTGTTGCTTATGCCTGCATGACAAAACAGCAAGTATAAGTTGTAAAAAACAAAACAGTGCCAGGTTAGAACCATGTTGATAGCAAAATTCGTAAAGCTAATGCTATAAGCTAGGAAGTGTCTAAAGGTCAACAATAATTTATATTAACATATCACCAGATTAGAGTTTAGTTGCCATTAACTTAATTCAGCTCAAGCTACGATTAATTAATGAAAAGTGGGGAAGCAAATGACATTTTTGCTGGGTTTCATAATAAAAGGAGAACATAAATCCAAGTAAAAGCTAGCCGGTATTTACCAGATATAACGAACCTTTTATCAAGTCCTGTCCTTTTCAAGAAGTGATGCGATGAAAGGAGGCCCTCTGTTTGGTGGTAAGTGAACCAATTAGAGAATCAACCAAGCTTAAGGCATTATCAAGTAAAAACAACATTTTTATGTAATAAATAAAAAGAAAGTTACTTACTTACACAATGCTAGCAAAAAGTACTGAGTTACAGCAAACTTGTAGCTAATGAGTTAACGACAAAGCAAGCATGTGATGGCTAAGAAAAGTCCCCAACTTTTTTAGTAATTTGAGCTTGAAAGTTATTTGTGCGAGTGTTACAACAGTATGGTGTATAATAGGATGGGAGAAAAATTGATTCACGTAAGTATTGGGATTTTTTGTTTGATGATTTTTTTATTGATTTTTTTGTTCAAAAATCAAATTTTTCCAAATTTAAATGCTTCATTTGAGTCTGTGTTAATAAGCCAATTTTAAATGCAGTCCAGGCTTTTGAAGAGAGAGTATACATGAAACAGCTGGATAAAATGTATTGCTGAACAAATCCTAAAAACGGATTCACATGTGATTTGTATTTTTCCTGATAAAGTCTGTAGGCATCATTATTGTTCATCTTTTTCGCTGGTGTTAACAAAGCTAACTAAAGATTGCAAAATCGGCAATATAGATAGAATCGCAATTTAAATCGAATCGGCTCCTAAAAAATCGTATAAAATCAAATCGGGAGAAAAGCGTATCGTCCCAGCCCTAGTGTATAACATTTAGCAAGTTTATATAAAGTATGCCAAGTAATAGAATTTCAACCTCAATATGGCTATTATGACAGTTAGCTATGAAGTACATGCTAGTTTTGTTGTGCTTTCATTGAGATAACAACAGGAAGTGTAATTTTTAACCGTGTTATTTAAGCTAATGCTAACCTAAATTTAGCTAATGTTGCAATTAGATAAAAATGCTACTTTTGGATAGCAAACTCATAAAATAATAACAGCTATAATAACTTTACAGTCAACGTGATTAAGCTAATAACAACCCCAGAGTTGCTAATGTTTCAACATTGTTAGCTCTAGCATGAGTAGCTGAATGCTTGTTTTGACCGGCAAATTGGTGAGTTGATTACAGGAAATGTAATTATTAGCTCACATAATTTCAGCTGGGAACTCAGTTGGTAAATACTCAAACATGAGACCCTTCAAGTCTCTAAATATTTCAATCTCACCCTCATGTTTTCACCTCTTAATGTCAATAAGCATATGGTTTTGAGCATTAGCTTCTAATGCTACCTCTCTTTAAGATTAATTGAAGCTAAGGCAGAAGAACATGGCTCCAGCGAGTAGCCCACTGTTTTATATTCATGTTGGCCTGAAAACGGCAACAGTAAATCCTCTAAGTTGTTGTTAAGCCTGCTGTATTACCATATGTGTGCCATTTCCATGGAGTGACAGACCCCCCCTGGATCAAATGGGGACTATTGATCCTGCAGCACTCCATTTCAAGTTAATTGTGCTTGAAATGAGGTGCACACACTCAAGCATACCTGCATTGGGAAGGCTTTATTTATTTATATTTGTCAGGGAAACCGTGTCAGATAAACAGAAAATATTCAATTCACGTCTTATTCAATTTTGCTCAAAAAAGGCAGTTGTGCTGAAGTATGCCCGTAAAGGGGTTGAACCAGATTGGATCAGACTTTGATCCCCAGTGTAAGTCTATAAGGGACATGCTTAGCACAGAAATGATGCAAGCAAAGCAAAATTAATCTCAACATGGGTGGAACTTTCATCAGGAAAGGACATTTTTTTCTCCTCTTCCTCCTTTCACGGAGAGCTGGTGACATGAGCAAACCTGTGCTGTAATATTTCAGGGCAGGTCAGGTAATATCTGTCCTCTCCCTGACCCCTATTCTCTCTGACACTTACAAAGCAGGCTCCAAGTTAACCAGGCATGAAGCGAGCCTGGCAGAGCCGAAGAGGCTGGAAAACACCGAAGCTCCTCCACCATTCAACCTTCAGTGTGATCATGTGCCAGATTATGACTCAAGTACACATAGTGTCCAACAAATCATCAGTCCCTGCAGCAGGGTGGTGAATGTGGAGCAAGAAGGAGGCATCAAGGATATAATGTTGCAAATATAATCAAACCTGTGACAGATCTAATCTTAACCCCTTTAACTTCCAGATCAACTGCTCGGTAGACCAAACTTTGAGTAACTGTCTTATTCAGAGATGCATCAACCTCCTTAAAACATGATAAGACCATCTAAAACACAATGCATAAAATAAACATAATGTAAACCTAGTATTTAAATAAAACCTGTCATGAAAATCAAATTGGCATATATAAAATGAACATGACATCCAAAAAGGTCAAAGTGTTTTTTTCTCAAAAAATACTTTTATTTAATACTGTGCATGGAAAGAAGGATTTACCTATTTATTTATTTGAGTATTCATTTCAATAGTACTAGTTTTTTGAAGTTTTAATTTGTTTTTTTTAATAGATGTTATTAATGCTTCACTGTAATTTCTCGTGTTTTTATGTGATGTATTTCTTGTTTTATGTAATGTAGAAAGGCCCAACCAGGGACAGGAGTTGAGAGTTAGCCTTGGCTATAAACTCCACTTGCATGGCATCAGCTACAAATAGTTTTTTGGTGACTATGTACAATTGCAATGTCCCTGCCAAATAAAGAAATAAATAAAAAATAATAAAATAAAATTTGATTTTTGTTCTTTTTTCATTTTTAGGCCTGGACCACATGAATATGGATATATTCCTAAACGCACATTTTTCTGTCCAATTGGGCCTCTCATTGGGCCTTCATATCAGTTTGAGTGGATCCGGGTAGCGGTGTTAAACAGAGCTGGTGTTGACACGATGACGTCAAGCGCCTAGCAACAAGTCACTGTAGCAACGGTTGCCAACAACAAGAACAATAGCCAAAATTTACCACGCTATCTCTGTGTTCTTTGCACTTTTTGCGCTCCTTACAGCTCTACAAATGAAGGTGATGTTGTTGCATTATTATTATCATCTTCTTACTCCGTTGACTGCTTCTTCTTCCTGTTTTTGACAGCACATGCTCATAACATTCTTCTTCTATGGTTTTCACATTTTGCTAACCTGCCACCTATCAGGCAGGCTTCAGAAGCAATCGTTTTCAGTTTTGCCTCTTCATATGGACAGAGATATTTCTGTGGTGTGGACAGAAATTTATTTTCAAACGAGGACAAAGATATCCGGTCAAAAAAATATCCATATACGTGTGATCCAGGCCTTAGAATGGAATTATTTATTTGACTATAAATTCCTAGCTCAACCATTTGGCAGAGATTAATGATTTATAAATATTTCG
Organism: Scarus forsteni; assembly: GCA_036419115.1. Lineage (NCBI taxonomy): Eukaryota > Metazoa > Chordata > Actinopteri > Labriformes > Labridae > Scarus > Scarus forsteni. The sequence goes on from JAZDUH010000263.1 coordinate 9,098,175, forward strand.
GTGTTTAAAAATAATAGTTGCATTAGTGCCCCAATTTGCCAAAAAAAGACATTTTCATGGCTATTTTTTTTTGAGGAAGTGAAAGGGTTAACTGTCAGATTATTAACTTCACCAATAGGTTTTGTTTTTACCATTGTATGTTTCTTTGTTAGCAAGATTACCCAAAAACTACTGGACAGATTTTGCTGAAATTTTCAGGATATGTTAGTAATGGTCCAACTTAGAAATGATAAGATTTCATTAGGGATCCAGATAACCTCCAGTTCAACCTCTTATTGAAGCCAATGAGCTTCAACTGCTGACGAAATAATAGTATGATGTCACAGTGGTAGGTCTGTGCAGGGGAACGAGCCATTTCAGGCAGCTACTGGTGCTGTAAACAGGGAGAGAGGGAGAAGATCTGATGCTGTGGACTTTTTGTCATGTGCATAGAAGTGCTCTATCACGCAGAGCAGACAAGTAAAAGACACTCAGGTGCAACTGTTTCTCAAAATGAGCATATACGGGCTCTTTAGGTTTTGGAAATCACTGAGGTTTTGCTCATGCTTATAAGCACAGGGCTTGGTGATGTTGCCCTCAGAACTATAACATCCAAAATCTAATTTAGTACATGATTGAATCAGAGTGAATGTGTATGCATATGCTGTACCTGATTTTTATAAAACGAACTGTATTTTAACATGATATCTACAGCTACCTACTGTTTAAATCTATTCAGTAAATCCATGTGAATGGCAATGTATTGTGGGAAAACATACCTGGTATTGAATCATAAAATCTACAGTTATCTACGATAAAATATCTTTACAATTAATTAATGAAAATGGTTCTAGATCAACAGAAAATTCTATTTTTCCAAGGAAAATTTACCAATAGCAGAAAAGATTTTTAGTGTATGTTTCGCTATATATTTATGTACTTATTGTTACAAAATGGTATCTTGCTAATTAATGATAAGTAAAATTGTAAAGATATAATATAAACAAGGGCTGGACGATATGGAGAAAATTTCATATCTGGATATTCATGCCAGATATCTCCATATCAATACAAAACGTCATATGATATGACAGGTTCGATGAAAACCAAGTGGTGCATTTAAGGGCAATCGTGAAAATGAAATTTGTTGTGAATTTCAAAGATATACATGCAGGCCGAGAGCGGGGAAAATCTATATTGTTTATGTTGTTGCTTTTTCAATATTAATATCCTGAATGTTCATATCTCGATAAAGATACAATAACTATATATCTTTCAGCCCTAATAAAAACTTAAAAACTGCAACTTCACTAAAAAGTTGTCTTAAATATGATAATGATACTGTTTATGAAAAAACAGGATACTGGGACTGGACAGACTGTAGTGATACCTCGAATAAAAATACAGTAGTGAAACTGTTATTGAAAACACAATTACAATGCTGTAAGGTTAGATAGAGTAATGTATCAATAAAGACATTTACAGTAATTTACAAGCACCTTGTTGTCAGTGAGGTACTTTAAATTTACGGCAACCTTTTAACAGTGTCATTTCAAGACAGACTTTCAAAGTTTACAATCAGCAAATGAGAGAGCAATGAGAATTTTCTGCTCTTTCTTATTAAAATACAAGTAAAGCTTGGTTTTGAACTAAACTAATATCTGGAAAAGGAGCATAACATGATGTAAGACACTATCATTGACAGATAATTTACAGATTTCAGTGTAATTCCTGGCAGTCTACAGTCAGTTGGCCTGCACTGAGTATGACTGCTCCCTCCACCTGCTCCAGAGGAAATAAAGCCAACAAAGCCACTATTATAGACCTAACCCCTCCCTCAGTTTGTTTATAAGCCTATTCTTTTATAATAGTATATATAAATAAGTGAAACTGTGTAATGGATCGCATTAAACAGGCAAGCATATTGAGGCAGGATTTAATTTGCATGCCAGATTAGCTCACGATTGGTCGGGGCAGAGCCGTAGGGCAGCCTGTTCATTAATAGGATCTAGTCTCTTCAAATCCATTAAGTCAATTGAACCCATACATAATCTGATTTCAGAGGCACCATGTAAATGTTGGAGCGCTGCGCCCGCTCCAGGACGGGCCTTTGCTCTGCTTTAAGAGCAGCCGTGTGGTGTTTGAGGAGGTGGGGATTACATAAGGGTGATTAAATCTGGTAAATAAATAAGGGAAGGTGGTGTTTGTAAGTTAATTAACACAAGAAACAGTTTGTGTTGTGATATCCACAATAATATAAAGCTTTAAAGAAGTTTTAAGATGAGGTTCTTTTTAAAGAGTTAAATTTAAAAATAGGTCATCTAGTGCTGGAAATGTGCTTAACTGAATAATAAAACTGCAGCTTTATTAATTACATTTCAGCTTTTTTGTCCCATCTCAGTTATTTTGTTGTGCTATAGGTAGTGGTTTTGTTTTTGTGTATTTTCATCTTCACTTTGGTTGTCACAAAAGAGGATAGAATGATCCCCCCTCTGTTCCAGCTTCAGATGTGGATATGAAGGTATTACAGGAGTTAAATAGGTGTGTGATTTTATATTAATCCTAAACAAGAAAGCAAGTTAGCAGTTAAGTGCTTCTTGTCCCCTCGCTCTCAAGTCTATAGAGACTTTAGAGCAGGTTTCTGGATAAATACCTGTAAAGTTCAGTGAAGTGACCCTGCATATTAGATCTGAATGTCTTATTTTGTGACAAATGTGTCTAAAAGTTCCCCTCTTTCAAATTTAAAAGCGCTTTTGTGCTATTAAATGGACATATGCGATCAAACTACTAACAAGGACTGCAAAAATGCAATCATTTCTTATATTTGTTGATCAGGTTTGTCATTATCTTTGGAAAAGTAGTAGCTGCATTTAAGTCAAAACACTATGTTGTAGTTCCATAATAGCCTGACAACAGCTATTTACTCTCACAGATAAAGTATATGCCTAAAAAATCTTACAGTTGCGCTCATTAAGGTGTTTCTTTGGCAGAGTGATTGGCAACCTGGCACGTCCCATGTACATGCTTCTGCCGGCCCAGGTTCAAATCCAGCCTGTGGACAGTGTGCAGTGTCTTCCTCTACTGTCTCACCCACTTTCACAAGCCTATCCACTGTCTCTCTCCTATCAATAAAGGCACAAAATGCCCAAAAAATACATTAAAAATTGTGCACATCTTTAAGCGTATGTTTAACCTATTTTGTACAATTTTACCAGAACATTCAAGTTGATAAGTCTCAACTTTACCGCTAATTATTTTTGACACTTTAGCAAAAACACATGCACTTTGATCAGTAACATAAGGGAACTCAAGTCATCATCTATTGTAAACTTTCAGCTGCTGTGCATGAACACACAACCTTTATATAAAATATTCAGTGTGACTGGTAACCACAAGGATTTATCTTCAGAACAACAGTCTCATTTTTAATTGCAAAACCAAATTGAGAAATTAAACCAACAAGAGGGTAACTTCTCATTTCCGTGTTTGGTCCAAACGTTGATCTGCTCGTTCATTCCTCTCTTTTAATTTAAAATTTTGCCAAATTCTCTCTAAACCTAGGTAATTTGTTTGCTTTGGCCGCTAAAGATATGTTACTATATTTGCGGCATTGCTGGTACTTACTCCTTTTTTCAATGAAACTAATTCTTTAATTACCTCTGCCAAGGAGGTCGTGTTTTTATTTGTTTGTTTGTAAGCAAGATGAAGCAAAAAATTACCACATGGGTTTTGCTGAAATTTACACATACAGATGATTCTGAGTGCTAGGTGTGGGTTTTCAGGGTCATGAATCATACTATGATAGTAACTTTATCATGAAACTATTACTTATAGATATAACAGCACTATGTGAGCTACCCTTGGCGGAGGTATACGCTCTCCCAATGCTTTCTACTTTATGATGTGTGCTGACTTAGTTTGCTCTTGCTCAGTCATATCGGGTATGTATCTACCTCAATCACACATCTAAACAAAAGTGTCTCCATCATATTGAACTCCATTTCTCAAATAAACCTTGTAGTTGAAGAGAGATATTCATTAATAATTGTTATGTGATTTTAAAAGGGAGAGACTCAAAATAATGGACTTAAAGGTACAGTGTGTAGTTTTTAGCGACATCTAAAGGTGAGGTTTGAGATTGCAGCACTCTGGCGCTCCCCCCTCCCTTTCGGAGAACCCCTGAGCTACGGTGGCCTTCCAAGGACAAAAAGTGTTTTTTCAACATGGCGTCGTCAACGAGTGTTTCCAGCTACCAGGCTATCAAATATCTCTGTTGATTCACCACATTTGAAAATTCAGAGAGTATTTTAGTGGAAAGTCACCACGTAGAATACCAAAATGTGGTCATTTAAGCCATAAAACGCACGGATACTAATTTCATTTCGGTATTTCGGACATTCTGTTAAGTGCGCCATTATGCTATCGAAGAAACTTCTGGTCGGCTCCAAAACAAGAGCCTAATTTACAAAAGCGTTAAAGAACTAATAGGACATAATGAAGAATGCTTTTATTTTGAAAATGGGAAGTTAGCTAGTGGCTGATTTTTAGCTGAATGCCATCTCAAGACGACTTGACATTTATATTACGATGTTTTTCCAGTATTTTGTCTGATGACTTTCATTTTGAAGCCTGAGGCCGTATTATCTGACGGAGGTTTTATTGAGGGGGGTTTTTCTGATGCCGTTTGGTCTGAGAAATGACACAGAGGTTTTCATGAGACCGAAGAATCCCAAAAAGTACACCTTACCAATGTGTACATGTCCTACTAAATGACAAATTAGGAGCAAACAATAAAACTAAGGAGTATGGTGAAAATCTTTATCTTTGTCTCATCAACAGCGCTATATAGCTTAGTTATCAGCCTATGTTTTCTGTCCACAGAAAATTGCTTGTGGCCGTGAAATAAGCCTCTCATAGCAGATACATTCTCTGCGTCTTACTCCGACTTCTCCCGAAAATAAACAAATAAATTTGGCTCCATATAAGAGTACAATTCGACACTTAGTCTTACCTGTCCAGCAAAAAAACAGGCAAATTCTGCGTCTGTCTGCAAACTTATCCTTCAGGGACTTCCATCTGGGAAAGGCAGCGCCGATGTTGACCCTGTTTTTTTTTGGTTTTCTGTCCTGATTGCGTTTGGCTTCATCCCGTTTTCGTTTCTTTGACAAAGATTCATGCTCCACTGATGACAAATTGTACTTGTGGTCCTCCATGTTTGTTTGTATTAGCACAGCTGCTTGGTAATCACTCTCTTCTTCTTCGTCTATTTCACAACTGTGCAGTTCCGGTAGACGTCAACAAAAAAACGCGAAAGCGTTTAGTTTGTCCGTTCTGACTTACGGTAGAAAAGATGGCGATGCAAGATGGAGGCCTCTATAAAGGGGCGACCTGCTCCTATTAAGATATAAATGACTTTTTCTAAGGTAACAAAAACAAAACATTAATTATTTAAGGCTGATTAGAAACTACTTTAAATATAATTTTAAATAATATATTCCATTTTTACCAAGTCTGTTATAATTTTTTTTTCGTTTAGCATTTAATAATACACACTGTTCCTTTAAGTCAAGAGAGTGAACAAAGTCGGAAATGACAACTGATGCAGGAGGGAAACAGGAACGACACCTGCGCTGCATGCTAAAACACACGTATTAGGGCCTCATATGTAACCAAAACTAGAATGACTGAAGTAATTTTTTGGACGAAATTGCAAATAACAGCAACTTAACGAAACTCTGATGGACTGTAAAGCTGGATAAGTTTAGAGTGGAAACCGATTACACAAAAAATATCACGTTAGTTCATTTAATATTTCTAAGATAGAGATTAAATAAGATTATTACATTATTAGAAATTAAAATATAATGTTTTATACTTGTTTTACTTGAGCTGAATGTACATAGGAATGTGCTGTACTTGGAAATTTTGAATTAAAAAGAAAAAAGTATGAATTATTCAAAATGAAAGGATTGTGTTTATTTACTGTTTCGATTTCAAGTTTGCAGGACTTAGAATTGTGCAAACAGAAGGTATGGTACTCAAAATTTTCTTGGAAAGAGTAGGGATGGGAATTGAAAACCAAGTCCATTTGAGAATTGTTAACAGCTCCTGTTTTTTTTTACAAAAGGTGCCTACTGCACAACCTTAAGTGAATGGAAACACCAGCAGCTTGCAGAAGCAGTTATCTATGCTGTGACATGTGTTTGACATTGATGACACCGAAAATCTACAGGCCAACATTTGCCTACATGAAAAATCTGCAAGAATCAATAAGGGAATCATTAAAGAATTGGATCAATTAGCAAGATTGTTAATTGCATTGGTATCAATAAAATCTTATCAATTCCCATCAATAGGAAAGAGTAATAAAAAATTTCGAGTTGTTTTGTAAAAGCGGCAACAGAAACACAGATTGTCTCTGCTCCAGTGTGGAGGCCGAGAGGAAATAAACCATAATTAGAAGTTATTAAAAGTAAAATATCATATATTGTCATCAAATTCTCATATCGCCACATCCACATATTATCTGAGGACCTGACTCAGAGCTAACAAACTCACAGAGTGATACGGGGGGTCAGTGTGACCTAAATCCCTGTTTGTGAGGCTGCTGGTCAGAGCTGAGGAGGGGGTAACGCTGCTGGAGGCGCTCAGAAGACAAGACCCGACATAGTCCAGGTCATGCCTGAGTGACCCGACGAGCCCCAGATTTACACACAGTACACAGCCCGGCATCTGGGCCAACAGGGACCCCCCCACACACACGCTCACAGAAACACACATGCACTCTGTATGGATGTGGAGAGAGGACAGGACTGACCGTGGGGAAATCTATACAGTTTATAATTGGGGGAGAGACTGAAGGAGGGAGAAGAGAACCATAACAAATCTACACAAGGGTGCATGAGGCTAAATAGACCTGAATGTGTAAAAAGAGACTCAGAAAGTGGGACGATTTCAGGAAAGGAGGTGCCATAAATCAATTTTGGAGCAGATCTGTATACCAAGTTAAAGATGGAAATAATAAAAAGTAATAATCATGACTTGAAACTAAATTCATATAGAAAACAACAATATTTGTGTTAAATTACTCCGAGTTCAACATTACTGTGATAAAATTTAAGATAGGGGCCTTCAAAACCACCAAGATGATGTCAAACTGGAATTGAACATGGCTATTACAGCTAACATAAAAGAAAAAAAATCAAATTTTAAGACTAACTTCTTAATACTTATTATTGGTGTGTTGTGTTTGTTCTCTTGGAGGTTTATGAATGGGGTAGTGCTTCCCATATCTATATTGTTTCCATGAATAATGACAGCTGGTAACAAATTATGATTTTATTTCAGTATTGGATCTGATTTGTCATGAAGGGCAGGACCAGATAAGCACTATACTTTATTCTGTCTTTTTCAAAATGGTTGTTGGTGTGCATATGTATTTTTTTGCTTTGATTTTGTTGTTTTTGTTTGTTTTGGTTTTTGTTTTTCATTAAAGTTTTATACGAACAAAAGAAAGAATAGATACAAGGAATAAAATTGTTGCTGCACAGCAGTCTGGCAGTGTGTTGATCGCCTGTTTACAGGGAGGCTCCAAAGAGGAAAAACAACCACTGCTCAGAGAGATAATTTGGCCACCGTTTGGTTTGGATACATGAGGAGACTTGTATGAACAAGAAGTATGCACAACAAAAACATCTGCTGATAGAGACTTAGCTGGTTGAAATGATAAATGGCTGAAACTTTAACACGAACCAGACGATGAAGGTGTGTAAGTTTTGAGCTCATGATGTGAAATTTGGAGAAATACCAGAGTGACTTGGTAAAAAGCACTTGTGCATGTTTCAGGATCAGAGGACAGCAGATTCTCCTGTAGTAATGAACATTCATTCTTGTACAGGCCCAAAACAAAATTTTTCAAACTCAAAAGACAAACCAGAAAAGACACACTGATTGTTTATTGGATAAAGACACAGCTGTGTTTTTAACGATAAGTTTACTTGACGATTGTCAGTTCTTGGGATCCTATACAGCACCTCAGTCACTATCTATACTTCTTAAAGAGCCCTTATTTGTCTCTTCTTAGGTATATATGGTTGATTTTAATGTCTGTTAGGGTATGACCACAGACACTGATGTTCAAACAACCTTCTAATTTTAACATATTTGGTCGACTGATCTACTCTGAAGTGATTGGTCAGTTCAGTTTTGTGGTTTTACATCTCTGCACAACTGTCTACAGTCAGGGCTTTGCTATTGCTGCCCCCAAACCAATATGTTTAAAATTAAAGCTTTTATCGAATACAAATCACCAGAATATGAAACAGGAGTAGAGGGGATCTGAGTTTTTAACTGGACCCATTTTTTGGTAGATATACTTAATTTTTAGCGCCTCACGCCATACCATACACCACAATATGTCAACATATATGAAAGCAACAGTCTAAGGCCCCATCCACACGAAGACAAACCGAGGTCTTAACGCTTACGTTTTTTGCCGAATCTGCGTATCATCCATACGAAGACGGCGTTTCGGGGGTCTGTAAATGATCATTTTTGAAACCAGGTTCCAGAGTGAAAAGATTTTGAAATGCCGTATACGCAGCTCCGTGATTTCTGGCTCTCCGCAAGTTTTCAGATATGCTTACGTCATAGTTTCATATCTTCATTGACACGCATGTGCCACACGCGGCAACGACAACAACAATGGCGGTGTATGTGTTGATGAAGCTAGTGACCCTACTATCCCTGTTGCAGCATCTCCTTCTTCTCAGTCACCACCGAGTTGAACAAACAATTATCAAGGACACATTACGGCACTTTATGTCACTTTATCACAATCTCTGTTTACAACTTTTGCTGCAGGTGCGCATGCCCACTGTGTTTCTGCTTGTTTCCGTCATTTCGTTACAGCGGCCCAAGAGTGCTGGCATGTGTTTTACAGCGCTTTGATGCGTATCGAGTGCATTCATGTAGACGCACACATTTTCTGACACGCCTTCGTCTTTATGATGATCGTTTTGGAAACTGCTCAGTGTTTTGTCTTCGTGTGGAGGAGGCCTAAGTCTCTACCTTTGTCGACGAAGACCTATATTTTTTAATTTATCAGAAAGATTTTCTTGAAAGACAAGATAGCTGAAAAGTTAGTCATTCTGCAACATAATGTATTTTTCTTTAAATGTGACTGCTGTAAGGGTAAAGTTGAGGGCTGATGCTGAAGTTTCTTAGTGCATTACCCAAAATTCACAGATTTGTGTAAAAAGGTGAGTGCATTATGAAGATTTTTGTCATATTTTTGCATAAATTATGAAGTAACTAGGCATCATTGTTCTGATATTTTCATAAAAAGTAGTTTGGGCTATCCAAAAGCCCATTGCTTTATTCTTCTGGGTACTACAGAGAAATTTGTGGAGCATTTATATCTGCCTGGTTAAATGTAAATACTGTAAAATCTCAGATAAATGGTCACAGTATGGGGCAGCTAAGTACGTCTCACCTGAGGACTCGTTCTTTAAACTGTGCTGCAGTGATTTCTGTGTCGGAGGATTTGTCACCTCCGCTGTGAGGTCTTCCTGCTTTACAAAACACACAATGGGGCAAAAATTAAATCCCCGAAGGAGGATTTAGACACTTATATAACTCCCCAATTATAAAGTTTTTTTCCTTCAAGAAGCCTCAGCGCCCTCCCTTCTGTTTATATGACTCACAAATATCTAATACTGAACTGTGTATAATGCCAGTATGCCCACATGACTGCAGAAAAGGCTCTTTTGCTTTCTGCCCGACTGAGTCAGGCATAATGGGAGGCTTGAAAAGCTGCGAGCTTAAAACCAGCGCCGTCTTCACAAAGCCTCGGTGGCTTGCTGGGAAACTGTGCATCTGAGGGAAGTTGCCAAAAAAGTAATTTTCAAGAGCACTCAGCATGGTTTTTAAAGCTATCTAATGGAGCCACACCCACACTGGACCTTAAATACTGCGCTCCTGCATGGACAGTTTGCTGACAGGGACGAAATAACAGACTGTAACGACTGTTCAGCTTCAACAGGAACATTAAAAAAACTGCAAAAATCTAAATAATACATGAATATATAGGCTCTAACAGGCTGGGGTTTTATTTGACTTAAGGAATGTGCTTTTAAGGCATTTTAAAGACACAAAAGGAGACCACCAGTGCACTATACAGCCTTAAGTATGCATGTACCCTAACATTGGACCATTATTCCCAAACTGTGAGCATTAATCTGCTATAAGAGACTCTATTCTTCTGGGAAAGCTTTCCACAAGATTAAGAAAACTCAGCTACAGAGATTTTCTCACGTTCGACCACAAGAGCATTAGGAAGTTCACAATCTGATGTTTTGGTGGTCAGGCTTTGCTCCAGTTGTGTTTGTCCCAGAGGCGCTGGATAAAGCAGGTCACACAAGTTGTTGAGTTCATTGTTGAGTAATGTACCGACTTATGGGATTTAATCGCTGAAGAAAAAGAGTAAAACATGCGTCTGAACTCCTGAGTGGAAGCAAACGAGGTTGATTTACTTGCATGCTGTAATGGATTCGACTTTGAGTGTCTCTTTTTATTTTTGTATTATTTTTTTAACCTGTCATGAAACAGAGAAAACATAAATGTTTTAGAAATATTCCACAAGCTTGTTAAAAATCAATTTTTAAAATTGGAATTACACTGTGAACATGTGTAAGTAATTACCTCCGCCAAGGAGGTTATGTTTTCGGGAGAGTTTGTTTGTTTGTTTGTTTGTCCGTCCGTCCGTCCGTCCGTCCGTCCGTCCGTCTGTCCGCCTGTGAACAAAATAACTCAAAAAGCAATGGATGGATTTAGATGAAATTTTCAGGAAATGTTCGGCATGGGAAAAGGAAGAACTGATTCGATTTTGGTGTTGTTCCGGATCAGCATCTGGCTGCCATGGCGAAAAATGTGATTTTTGTGAATAACTACTGAACTAAAATAGATATCATTATGAATCCAATTGCTAATGGTATGTTTTTATGGTCAAGGAATCTGAATATTTCGATGAAATAAAGGTAGGACTAATATTTATGGTGAAAATCACAATATGGGTGAGGACTGTGGTGCTGACAGAGACTTGTTCTGTTCAATAATGAAAGTAATTAGCTATAATTTGGCATCTTAATCAAGAAATAATAATGTGTGTTAGCATTTTTTTCTTTATCTGTCAGATATAAATTTTAAGATTAATAGATAACAATTCTAACTAAAATTTATCATTAAAATATCATTTTAGATGAAGAGCTTCTACATACTGGTGTTGTAACCATTACAGAAACATAAAAATGTTTTTGATTATTGACAGTGCTGTTACTTTAGAGCAACTGTGGCATAAACCATGCATTTGATGAAAGTCAAAAAACTTTGGTTATGTGATTTTTCTGCCACTCGCCTCCTGGGAAACACAGAGGATAAGATGCCCACATGAGATCATGTGCTTCAGTTTCAGTTGAGGGGCTGATATTTTTAACCTGACACACCAGATGGACTGTGACTTATTTCACTGGTCCGTCTGGGAAAAGGTCCATAGAAAGTGTTTGGGAGACGGCAGAACCTTTTAAAAGTACGTATGACTGCCGAGTGGACACATGTCCTGTTGCTCACATTCATGCACAGGCAGGCTAATGTTACCCATTGACTCCCAGTGTTTGAGCTGAGCTAACTGGTAGTGGGCGAGCTCTGCCTGTGTTTTCCTTATTACTGCTCATTGAAAGAATGGTGTCTATCTGCTTGTAATGGACTCGGGAGTGAGGCAAGACAGGACAAGTAAAAAAAATGTTGGCATATCCCTTTAAGTCGTCACACTAGTGTTGTACTATGAGCAGCAGTAGTACTGGTAATGACAATACGGCAACCAAGATAACAGAGTATTAACCATTAATAATGTTTTCAGCCTGAAATGGAGAGTTATCATTGTGTTATTGCCTCCTGTTTACATGGGAACGGTGCCTAGAGTGCCTGAATCCGCAAACTTTTGAAACCAGGGTCCAGAGTGGAGCGGATACAGTGTTTTAGGGTGAAACTTTGATGTCACTGCATGTGCAGTACTCTTTCACAAGAAGGCTGCATGTGCATACCAGGAACAACAACAGCTTCGGCCATCTACCGAGCAACATGTGTGCTGCTTTCCGTGTTTGGTTTGTTTTCCAGACAGAACTATCCAGATAGATTTGTTTTCCGGACAAGAAACTCCTGCGTATTTGTGCGTCCACTCTCTATTGTTGTTTGTGAAAAGCTTTTCTTCTTCGTACATCTCCATCTACTGGACTTGCATTCACAGCACAGCGTTTTCATTCGTTTCTAGCTTCTCCATCTCTGAAAGGGGATCGAGTTTGAAAACGCAAAGGAATAATCTTTGCATTTCTGATGAAAATGTTGTGTAAACAGGGCCTTAGACTTAACCTTGCATAGCAGATGGGCCTGCCTGATTCAGTTCCTGAAATCCTGCAGATCCCCATCTTGCGGCGCACCGTAGACCAATGGATTCACTCAGCTAAAATTTTAACAGCCCACTCAGGGAAGAGAGGCGGGAGCTGCGGGAAGAGCGGAAGTGACGAGAAGGCGTGACGTCAGCAGACGGCTACCCAATTTGTACTGCGCATGCGCGAAAACTCCGTCACTTCCTCTCGAGCCATGATGTGTATAAAAAAAAAGATTTAGATATATACGCGATGGATTCAGACATAGAAATACATACGGATCGGGCAGTGACTCCTGTCATAGATACTTAGTAAAACTTGGCGTAATCTGCCCTCCTCAGAAGTTTACTTGTAAGGATTGTCTTTGACAAGGTTCATGTTACATATAAAAGTTAAATGAATCATCTGTGTGGTACAATTTAGTATAAGAGGATAGTATAAGGCCGTTAGCTGTTAGCAGCTAAGTTAGCGGCTAACGGCTAACTTTAGCCGCTATGCACATAAGCTACGTCATACCGGGGCTTGATGTGGATTGGCCTGTGGTGAGTGTGTCAATCAGAACGGTCGCCCAATCCTCTTCTACTTTGGTTCGAACGGTCGTCCAGTCGCCAGCTACTGATTGTTTTGAAGGTCCCGCCTCTGAAAGCTAATCAGAAGAGCAGCTACCCAGATGGACTTGTGAAATAATTCCGTGGCGGACATATGAAACTGTCCATCTGGCGTGTCAGGTTACCTTAGACTGACGATTTTAGGAAAAGATCTAATTGTGTTTTTTCTGGTCGATATTGCCATTTCAATTCAATTCCAATTCAAGCTTCAGTTTAACATTCACTCTCTTTATAGTCTAGACAACAGTAAGGAAGTCAATGATCAAATGCACATAACACATTATTCATTATCTGGTATTGATGATAAATAATCTGTTTCTTCATTTTAGAAAACAGATCATTCTTTATTTTAGATCTCTGGAACTCTCTCCCACCAGACCTCAGAAACTTGAACTGTTTGTCCGTTTTCAAATCCATATTCAAAACCAACCAGTTCAGGACTGCATACTCCATTCAACAATAATACACCACCTCTTCCCCATACCATACCATTTTTTGTTTTGTTTTGATGATTTTATTGTTGATTTTATTGCTGATTCTATTGTTGTTTTTATCTTGTACAGCATCCTTGAGTGTTGTGAAAGGCGCTTTTGAATAAAATGTAATATTATAATCATTACTGTACAAACGTCTACTCCTACACTGAGGCATTGTGTTGTTGACCTGCTCACCAGCACAAATGCAAACATCCTAAAAATTTGTAAAGTAGTTTGTGTAAAAGTGCTGCAAGGAGCGCTGCAAAAAAAATGCTGCTTTGGCAATCAAATTATTTAGTTGTCTGAAATTTCAATTTTTATCTGAAAATGATAAATCTTTCAGTGTTCAGGCCCAACACACCATGAAAATATGAACATGTTAATCATCACTCAATGTCTCAACTGTAGATCATCACAGGACCCAACAATATGAACTGATTAAAAAAACTGTTACTGCTTGTACTCGTTCAAACACGAGGTTTTATACTTTTGATGTAGCTGGATCGGTTAAAAAAACTTTCCACATTTAGAGAAACGAACAGACAATATAAAAAATTTAATGTTTTAAAAGTGCCTGTCAACATTTTCTCTTGGAGAGTATCTATTTGTATTTTCTTTGACAGAAACCATGTCTCAAAGTCAAAGGGAGGTCCAGGTCGCCTCTGTTCCCCATACCTGCCTGCCTCAAACCTCCCCCTCCTGCCCTCTTCTTATATTTCATCCCACCTTGATGTACCTTTACCTGTCTGTGGGTGGTCTCCCCCTCCCCCCCTCCTCTCCTGCAGTATATAAAGTTGATCCAGTTTCAGGAAGAGCTGCCCTCTCGTTGTGTATTTTATGTCCTTGGTTATGAAAGAGAGAGAAATTGAGGGGGGTGTCCCCCCTGGCCCGGCCTCGGGACCACCTAACCTGTGGCTTCTATTCTTGACCCCATAATGTGTGTGTGGGAGGGGGCGTGGAGGGGGGGTATTACCTTTTCTCTGACAGTGCTTCCCCATATTCCCTGACCCCACAGAGACATTACAGTGGGCAAATATAAAGCGGGGTTTCATGGAGCCTGAGCTTATCTGGGCTCTGAAAGTATGTGAGACATGCCTGGGAACAAAAGGCCGTCTCTCAGCCCGGGAGGGGGCCGGGGGGGATCTCTTTCAGCGGCCACAGATTGCCCTGTGTTTTCTTAATTGACAGACCCCCGGCCACATTTGATAGAAATGACGTGCAGCTGGCAGGCCGCCCCGGCCCCGTCCAGGTAGACCACCTTTCAGCAGGAAAATTGTCCTCAATCTGCTTCATAAAGAGAGTTCGATGGAGGTCTCGGGCTCTGCGTCATCGACATATTGTGCGGCGGTGGGCTCGGGTCGACGCGGGTTACACCTGCGTGGGAAAAGTTCAGTTATTTCAGAGTGTGGGGTCGACTTTCAAATGTCCTCGCCATGGCTTGGTGGCCAAATAATTACAAAAAAAAAAAAAAGGTTTTAGCAGCTTGTGATTAGGGCTGGACATGATAACGGATTCTACTCTGTACAGTGGCCACGGTTACATGATGTTTTTTATTTCTGAATTAATTATTCAGAAGGAAATCATTCGGATTAAAGTTTTCTCCTTCGCGTTAAAGTGGAAATAAAAATTCTGAATAAAGGTTTACATTAAAAACGTGTTTATTCGCCTTTTATTCAAGGGTGGCGGTTTGGAATGGTTCTGATTGGACAGGGGTGGATGTGACGTAGTTACGTATTTACGTCTACTAGAAGAAAAACTCCAGTTCAGCATCTACATCAGGAAAACCTCGTCCAACTTGGACACTACAGCTTTAAAAAGTCCACATTTTAATGTTTATGTCCATCCACACTTTGATCACCTTCAAATCATTTAAGGTTCTAATTAAATAAACTGTCTTGGCTTGCGTGGAGTCGACATTTGCTTCGTGCAGCCATCCTGTTGCCATCACACGAGCATGTGCAGAATGACCGGAATTAATTTAAGGCAGAATGAACATATACATGATGGAGGAATTATTTAATTTGGATTTAAAATCAGAATAAATAAGCCACTTCCTTCAGAATTAATTTTTATTTGGAAATATTATTTCCATTCAGAATTAGGTGTTTACGTGGTCATTTTTAATCTTTTTAAAGCGAATTTAAGTTTTATTTTAAAGTTATTTGTGCTGATACATGTTCGCCTGTCTGTCTGGGCTGATACTGAGAACCGTGTCTCCAAAAGGCAAAAAAATATTCACTTGTTTTGGATTTGACGCCTGCAACACATCACACAGAATCTGGACAGCGGCAACAAAAGACTGGAAAAGTTGAGGAATAGTCAAAAATACCTGTTTGCAACATTTCTCAATGTATTATTGCAAGGACTTGAAGAATTTCCTCATCTACAGTCCAAAATAGCATAAAAAGATTCAAAGAATCAGAGAGATCTCTGCACATAAGCAGCAAGCCTGAAAATCAACATTGAATGCCCATGACCTTTGATCCCTCAGACAGCACTGCATTATGAAGCAGCATCATTCTGTAAAGGACATCAGCACCTGAGCTCAGGAACACTTCAGAAAACCATCGTCAGTTAACACAGTTCATCTCTACATCTACAAGGTCAAGGTCAAACTCTACCATGCAAAGATAAAGACAAATATCAACAACACCCAGAAACACCGCTGGCTTCTCTGGGCCGAGCTCATCTGAGATGGACTGAGGCAAAGTGGAAAAGTCTGCTGTGGTCTGAGTCCACATTTCAGACTGTTTTTGGACATCATGGACGTGGTATCCTCCAGGCAAAAGAGGAAAAGGACCATCCAGACTGTTATCAGAACAAAGGTCAAAAGACAGCATCTGTGATGGGGGTGTTAGTGCCTATGGCATGGGTAACCTGTGCATCTGTAAAGGCTCCATTAGTGCTGATGGTTACATACAGGTTTTGGAGCAACAATGACATCATTTTCAGGGATGTCCCTGCTTATTTCAGCAGGACAAAATCAAAAAATTTGTTACAGCAGTGTGGCTTCAGAGTAAAAGAGTGCAGGTACTCGACTGACCTGCTGCAGTCTACACCTGTGTCTCTTTGGAAATGTGATGTAATATGAATCGCAAACTACAACAACAGAAACTCTGGACTTCTGAGCAAAATGAGCTGTGCATCAAGCAAGAATGTGACAGAATTCCACCTATAAAGCTTCAACTATTACTGTCCTCAGTTCACAAATGCTTATCATGTGTTAAAAGTACAGGTGATGTAACACACAGGTGAACATGCCCCTGTCACAGCTTTTTGGAGCATGCTGCAGGAATCAAATTCATTATGTGTGGATATTTGCAAAAAGCAAAACAGTATAGTTTATCAGTTTGAATATTAACCCTTTGACTACTAAACTAAGATACATTTGCAACAATTTACATGTTGGAAAATAATGTTCTTTCCTCTTCTTTTAGCAGCATTTCAGGTTCTAATTTCCAGATTACCCAATTGGGAATCAGATATGTTGGTCAGCCAGCTGGTTGGCTTGCTTGTTAAGGGTCATCCTGGGCGTGAATAGATTTCTTTCCTTTCTGCAACAAAATTTTGGGGTTTTTTGTATGAAATCATCCCAGAGAGCAACATTTAGATATTTAGCACTTAACCCAGTTTTCTGAGGAATCACAGATGCATTTTTTATCATCAAATTTAATTCCTTTAGCTAAATTATGGAAATATGTGAAAAGAATTTTTCTTACTGTTACAATTTACTCTTACTGTGTGAGATACTCGAGGATCTATGCAGCAAAGATTCACATCCAATTTTTTATAGCTTTCAAACAATTATATTCACGTACAGCATGTATTGTGACCCAGAGAGGTAGATAAGACGGACTTTTAGAGTTTTAAATATATCGGTATGGCAGCAAAAAGTCAACCAGATGGTTACAATGCCAGACAAAGTGTTACATTTCTTCTCTCTGTAATGCATTCAGTTGAATAAAGTTCCAACGGGGTTTGCAAATCATTGTGCTCTTTTTTATTTACATTACATTTCTAACTTCATTAGCATTGGAGTTTGAAAATAGAGAGTAAGAATGTTAAAATGTCTTGTTCCTCTGTTACATTACTCTTACGTTTTATATTAACTTGTATGTGGAGCACTGGTCAGTTCACAGAAAGGAAACAGAAAGAAATTATCACGAGATTAAAATTCAAAAAATATAAAATAAGGATGTTTAGGATTTCTGCTGTGTGATGCTGGTGATGAGCTGAAGTCTGATGTGATCACCACAATGATGATGACATTGTGAGTCTTCATGAAGCCGGACGTTTGTCTTCACACTCTGAGGAAAGCATGTCCTCATCTGGCCACAGACGGTAGTGCAGCATTGATTCTTTTCCACAGAGCTGTCAGTCAGTCCTGCAGGATGGGACCTGTACTTACATTTGAGCTCTAAATGAGCACTTTTTAACAGTTTACTGCTCTGTACTTCACAATTTGATGTTTTTAAGCAGTTCAGAAACAGTATTTTTTACCAGCTACTTTTATAAAAATAAAAGATAAAGTATATGATTTGTTTCAGATCGAGGCTTACCTAAGATTAAACCAAAGTCTCAAAGCTCAGTGTGTTTATAGCTGTGCAAAACAACGTCTTTAACATGTAATTCATCATCACACCAGTCTGCAAATGATCATTTTCATCCTTGCAATGCCTGATTAAATTTGTCAAGATGTTGCTTTAGAAATGTTTATTTAAAAAATTATTCAAGAATTTATTTTACACAGTAAGTTTTTTAATTTAGCGACACATTTCAGTGTGTCAAGTCAAAGTTTACAGATTGAGTTAGCCATTAAATCAACAAAAGACCTGTACCCAATAATTCTGCCGCTTTATTTCAGTTCTGGGTATTGTTAGAGGTTCAGACAATGCAGTGGAAAATGTAAGTTAATGCAACTTATCGTGGTAATGACTTCCAAAGGAACAACAGTGTTTGTTCGAATTATTATGTGGGCCAATATTTTTATTATATTTTTATTTTTTACCACTGACTAAATCTGCTCTAAGTTGGTTTATCATAATATCTATGTATATTTTGAGAAACAAAGACTCTTTTTGAAGATTAAAAACTCCGCTTATTATATCTGATTTCTGACATTTGGATAACTTAACAATCTCTTGTGCTCTTACTGATCCTGATCACTGCTTTAAATCAGTGATGAGCAGCTTCACGAAACAAGGGGCCACGTGAAGCTTTAATTTACCTCTGCTACTATTTTAAAATGTTGTATGAACTAAAAATGTGTTTATTTCTGATATGAAGGATATTTAGATAAATTTAGGGATATAGTTATAACAAAATAAGTTCCTTAATTAATTGAAATCTACAGAACAACAAAATCATTTCTGTTCCATGTACCAATATTTGCATGGCCTGTATCTCCTGCTGAATCCCATTTGGCAGATTCTGCTCTGTGTTCTCATATTTTGGGTCAAATACAATCTTAAGTCATGATATTTTTACTTAATTAAGTTTATATAACTGAATATTTGTCTTATTTGCCATTAAAGAAAATATTAAATATGAAAATTAACTGCAAAGGGACTTTATTAAGATAATCATTTAAATATAAATGTACGAATGAATTATGAAAAATATGATCAATGGGAGCAAAAAAGTTGCCAAGCGGTAAAATATTTCATCTGGTAAAAGCAGGAAAAGATTTCCAAGTTAGAGAATATTTTATCCATTAATGAAAGAAAGCACTTCATTTCCAGAAACAAAAGCCAAATCATAAATAAAAAGTAACAGAAAAACAATGATCTCATTTGATTTGATTTGATTTATTTTGGATCCACCATTACTTACAGCAAATATGCAGTAGCTATTCTTCCTGGGGTCCACATATTACACCTTCATCAAAAAATATAATCCTTTTGAGCATGCCTATATACACTAGACTCATAACATTCATACAATCCACTCATACAGTAGCTCTATTATTCACCACTTGGTTGCAAAAAGCAAACCAATGCACAAGAAGTTTATAAAAAGGAAATAAAAAAGGAGAAACAAACCACAGAACTCTCCTTACCTTTTGGGACTACAACAAAAATTCAATGTGAACAAATCCACCTTTAATTACTTGTTGAAGCAACTTCTGTTACTGTCTGAGATTAAAAAACTTTTAACCTTTTATCATTTCTGGGATTTTATTTATAATAACGTTCTTCATAAAGGACACCAGTAAATAGTGTAATTTACTTTTAACATCTAACCAGATAAGTTTATAATGCATGAATATGCTGCTCGTTCTATATGAGCTCTGCCTCATTTTTAATTTTTTTTTTACAAAACACTCATTAACAATAAACATAATTAATGATAAATTGTGGCACTTATCAGCTGCATCCACTTTGTTTCTTTTAAAAATGCATCAAAATTGATTTTGCCAATAATCAAGGACATATCTCAGGTTGCGTCATGTTCAAAACAGTGTTCTTTAAGCCTTTTTATAAATGTGACATTGATATTTTTTATATTTCTTTGTAAAAATGTCAGTGCAAAATATATTTTTTCTTATTTATATACCGTACTGAAGTTAGGATATATGTTTTATGAGGATTTTTTCTGATGCTTAAGATGCTATGCAGTGCGTGTAACATAATTGTAATGTGACATGAGGGTTAAAAATGGGCCGCATATTGGGCTCCACAGTAAATCACCTCTCCAGTGCTTGAAAAGGAAACCCCGATCCAGACTGTTTAGCAGCAGTGACAAACACCAACACAAACTGCCTTTGTCACCACACATATTGTCAGGTCTCTGGTGTGTGTTTAAGGCAGAGCCTCCCAAAGGTCCGACCTCCACAGAGAATAAAAAAGAGGCCATATGGCATCCATGTCTGAGGCCCCAGTGATCCACACAGCCTGGGTCCCTGTCTGCTGCAGAAAAAAAAAAGGATATCAGGGTGCCAAACGGTGCTGCTCCCCTGTGGATATCAGTGAGCCATGGAGGATAAGAAACGAGTCGTTCAGGACAGAAACTCCATCAGGAGATAAGAGCCGGAAACACCATCAGATACGACTGAATCCACACTTATCCTTGACAGGCTGATGTGAGGGGACTGTACAGCCATCAGCCAGTGCCTGCATGTTTCTCCTGAACTCAGGATATAATAATTTAGTGTAAACATTTTTTTATGCAGGGTTTCAGTCATCCAGGTCAGGGTGATGTGAGGTTTCTGAGGGCGTTTTCACACCAACCACATTTAGTGCGCACCAAAGAAGTTTTGGCCCAGGTTTTGGTACGTTAGTGTCAATGTGAACGCAACCTACGCCCTTTGGTGCTCACCAAATCAGCCGGTCCGAGACCTTCATGAAGGGGTGGTCTCGATCCACTCCATCTCCCTACATTTGGTGCGGTTTCACTGGTGTGAAACAAAGTGGTCTGAACTGATCTGCTTTTGATGCATTACTTCCTGTTAATCCCGCGGTTGAATCTTTTGCTTACTCAGTTTGTCGATTTGTTTATTCTGGTTGAGGATTACGATGATTTACGAGGGTGTAGAAGGTCGCTGATGCCGTCTCAAACACGATTAAAAAAAACACATTTGAAGGAAAATGTAGAAGAGAGCGAAACGTAAACATTGGTTGTTCGGTGTAGGAAATGGTTACCATGGTAGTCTCTTCTTCGTTCTCCTCCGTGGCAGGTTTGGTAACCAGTTACGTGGGTATCGCCCCCTGCTGTTTCAAACTGAGTAAATACACAAGTGGGTCCGGGCACGGTTCAATATTGCCAGTGTGAATGCAAGCCAGCGGGGGAGAGGGAGGGGGGCGAACCCATGGCGAACCGCGCCGTGGCATGGTTCAAAACAAGTGGACCTAATGCGAAAACGCCCTTAAACTAGTAACTTCTTAGGCCCCATTTACAGGGAAAAGTTTTCACCAGAATTGAACAATTTTTTCTTGGCGTTTTCAAAATCAATCCGCGTTCACATGGAAAGGTCGTGGTGTGCATGCCAGTCCAGCAGATGGCGATGTAGGTTTGCAGAGAAACAGCAGTGTTACAACACATGTACGAAGAAGAAAAACTTTTCACAAACAACGATGGAGAGTTGATGCGCAAAGACGCAGGAGTTTCTTGTCTGGACAACAAATCAACAAACTGAGCACGGTAAGCAGCACACGTTACTCGGTAGATGGACAAAGCTGTTGTTGCTCCTGGTATACGCACGCAGCCTTCATGTGAACCTTCTTACGCCTCCCTGACACTCTGTAGCTCGTCTACATGGAGCTGAATTTTCCTCTTTTTCAAAACTTCCACTCTGCACTCAAGGCACCGTTCTCATGTAAACGGAGCCGTGCAATAAAAACTCTTCATTTTTCTTCTCAAAAACGCAGCCGTGTAAACAGCCCCTTAGATTTTTATTAGGTGTTTCTCCTCATCTTCAAAAGGCTTCTTCAGCTCTTCAGCGAGAATATAAAGCCTATTTGGGTTCGACTTTATGCAAATTATCATGGACATGTTCCTAATTCTTTTTGGGCCATTGCTGTCACGTTATTTGGTGCATCCCATTTATCTCAGACCTCGGATGTTGGAAGTGGGAATCACATCACATCCCACTAACATGTTGCCCTGCCGCAATAGGTAAACGGCTTCCTCTCCAGGAGCTCTAAAGTTTTTATCTCTTTTTTTAAGATTTTGTATCCATTTGTAGCTATTTTTAAAGGAAGTTTTAACTTTTGTTTTTCCCAAAGTGATTACTAAAGCACTATCTAATCTAATCTTACATGTATTCCAGTTATTGGCTGGTAAAGGCAGAGTAGCTGAAGATCATCCAATGTCCCAGTAGGACTTACGGCAGCTCAAAGATTCCAGCTTTTTGTGTCTTGCCTCACCTCCGAGTCCATGACAAACACATAGACCACAGTCTTTCGACTGTGCGTGCAGTAACGAGGAAAACATGGGGAGAGCTAACCCACCACTAATTAGCTTAGCTCAAACATTGGGAGTCAATGGGCAACGTTAGCCTGCCTCTGCCTACAGTCATCAGATAAACTTATCAGCAACTCTGAATGGTCTTGTATGGTTTTGTGACTTTATTTTGCTGTGTTATGTTCCTAATAAACCCTTTTTTAAAGAATAAATGTTTTAGGCAAAATGGTGTTCCGGTATTGTCTGTGTGTGTGTGCGTGGGTTTTTGTGTGCTTAGCCTTAATTGTTTGTTGTTTGTGGGGCTCTCTACTTTGATGTGCTGTTGTTGAAATCCTATCTTTTGTATGGTAAATATGTGCATTATTTTTTAAAGAACTCTCAGTTCATGAATTTATTGAAACACTTTATGCCGTTTTATGTGGTGTTGTGGAAATTTTATTCTGATGCATGAAGACAAACTGAGGTCTGAACGCACACGTTTTTTGCCAAATCTGCATATCATCCATACAAAGACGGCATTTTGGGGTTCTGGAAACGATAATTTTTGAAACCAGGTTCCTGAGTGGAAAGATTTTTAAAATGCTGTATATGCAGCTCTGTGATTACTGGCTCTTCGCCACTCTTCAGATACGCTTACATCATAGTCATCTTCTATGACGTAAGCGTATCTGAAAATTGACACCCATGCGCCACACGCAGCAACGACAACAACAATGGCGGCGTACGGTGTAGCATATGTGCTGATGAAGCTAGTGACCCTACTATCCCTGTTGCAGCAAAATCTCCTTCTTCTCAATCACCACCGAGTTGAACAAACAATTATCGAGGACACATTACGGTGGTCTCTGTTTACAACTTATGACCCAATGTGCATGCCCACTGTTTTTTCGCCTGTTTCCGCTTGTTTCCATCATATCGTTACAGCGCCCCTAGAGGTCTGGCATGTGTTTTACAGCGTTTTCCTGCGTACTGGGTGCATTCATGTAGTTGCACACATTTTCTCAGACGCCTTCATCTTTATGGTGATCGTTTTTGAAACTGTTAAGCGTTTGTCTTTGTGTGGATGGGGCCTTAGGAAAGGAAAACTGCAGTGCAGAGAGAATCCAACTACACTTTCACTACACTACGTCATCATGTGACGGCAGATTTGCTGCGGTAAAACTACAACTTTCTGGAGATGGACGACAAAAGGCGCATCTTGTGTAGGGCTCGTGTATCATGACAATGTTGTTCCTTGCAGACATTTTGAATATTAACTACTCAATAAAAAATAACGTCTGCATCACCAATGTTGGAAGTGAGGATTTAATAAATTTGTCCTCTCATTATCAACATGAACACCAATCAGTGCATGAAAATAAACGGTAACTGAATGGAATAAAGACAGAAATTAAGCCTACAATCTAATAGTGTACACATTTTTAACACTGAACCATGTTCAAAACATAATCAACAGCAAATGTCTCATATCCTGCTCTCTTTAAAGTCTCAGACTACTGGAAAGTTAAGGCACGTTTTGGTGAACTTTAGAAAGGATCGAACAATAGAGGTAACTTACATGGTCTGCGTGCTTTGTTTGTAATTATGCGATTGAATTTAGAAGCAATTTAGAAACAGTGGGATAATGCTCTTTTCATAATGTATGGTCTGGTGTATCCCTTGCTAAAGGAGATTCTAAAGGAAGCATTGAGCCACCTTTCCTTAGTATTTAGACTATTCGAACAGCTCTTATCATGGACTACTCTGATCATTTGACTCTGTTAGGGACCTTCCTAAGCAAAAAGGACTATTTGACTGCAGCCTCAGTGTTCCCTGTCTTCACTGTTGGGTCATTCGTCCTCCATGTTTCACCGTGTGCTCCTGTTCTTCAGCATCTCCAGAGTTTAGGTATGGTCAGTTATTTGGTGACCTTGTCACTTTGTTTTCAGTTTAGTTTTTAATATTTGGCCTTTTTCTGTGTTGGACTGGATTTTGAGTTTTGATTCTTTTTTTCGTTCGTTTAAAATAAAGCATTTTTGTGCTAAATCTGCTCTTGGGTCCTCCATCTTGTCTTTTGTTAGTTTTGGGTACAAACCCCGACAGCTGTCCGTTTGGCGTGTCAGGTTAGTCCACTTGGAGTCAGAGGAGGATTTTTAACCCAAAGACAGGTCACCTCTCTCCTCCCCTGCTCTGCAGATGCTTCTCGGTTAATGAAGTAACAACAAATTGGGCCGCTGGCTAATTTGGAGTGGCGTTTCCTGGCCCCTGTTGGCCCATAGAGATGTGTTTCATTTTCTCTTATCAGTGATTCAGTCATGTGGATTTACGCATGGGCGCCTCTGTCTCCCCCAATTGCTGTGCTAATGGAAACTTCGTTAATGTCATTAATCTGCAGGCCGGGACACGCACTAAACACATATTTTGCTGTTTGTTCTGCATTTGTCAAATGATAGCTTCCTTTACGTGAGAGTTTCAGGGGAAGTAATGAGGAGAAATGGGACAGAGGAGGTGAGGAATACAAGAACTTTGGGAATATTTCTGCTCAGGGAAGTTTCACATGGAAGTTCTCAATGTGCCTGTTACAGCAGATATAAAACACATGAATAATAATAACGCAGAAAAACCCATGAACAAGAATGTGCCCGTCCCCAAAAAGGACCAACAGGACATTGGGGTTAATCCCTGCCTGGTAACTGATGAGCCAGCCTCCAGCATCTTTCAGTGTCCACTAAGCATAACAAGATGTGATCAGTGATTATGGCGCAAAGCTGAACTCTGATCTCTGCTGGCTGGAGGACACAAGTTCAGCACTCTCGATTAGTCGCAGGGCGAAATGCCCCTGCCAGGACGGATCGTCGTCATGCTTGTGGTATACATTTTCTCCATTAGGTAAATCGGTGTGTTTGTATCGCGGGCAAATTGAGCGTGGCTGCAAAAAACTTGGCCTTTGGGTGTTCAGGATCGGGGCAGCCAAGGTCACAGCTTTAATAGCAGGGCTCCAGGCTGGGAAAAGAAGGGGATACACCTGCTCTAAAAGGAGAAACAGACAGAGACCATAAGGTGGATCATCAAGTTTCTGGAGGGTGTGTTTGATAAAGGAGTGCCTGGAAGCAAAATTAAAAATGCTTCACAAGTAAAACTCAATTTATCAAGCTGTTTAACACGAACAGCTCAACTTTTTGTAGTGGGTGGAGCACCTTTGCAGCTCATGATAAGTTGACGGATCATCTCTGGGTCAAGAATACTGTGGTAAAATTTATAAAAATTAACAAAACCATCAACGACAGAAGCAATAATTCAAAATTATTTTGTCTGAGTGGGATCAGTTTACAAAGACTCAGGTTATTCCTAGATTCAATAATCCTGCACCAATTAATTTTTAGCTGGTTTTATTCATTTTATCAGTGATAAAAGCATCATTTCTTTACTTACTCTTGCAGGTACAAAGTGAGCTTTCTTGTAACGCTTTCATTCAAACTTCATTTAGTAACCTTTGTTTTCATTTTGGACAGCCTCAACATGAGAGGGCCCTTTATTTATTGGTGCACAGCAAAGATAAGACACAGATCAGCAATATGAGTCGAATGCAGTGATTTGCCAATTGTTTTCAACCTACATGTAACCTAATTTACTACGAAGACGAGATATTGATGTTCAAACTGAGGCCATGTTTACACGGAGATGCACTCGACTGATACGCAAAGGTTCTTCCTTTGCTTTTTCATAAACAATCCACGTTCATATGGAAATGCGAGGATGACTGAAAACACTGTAGTGTGCATGCCAGTCTAGTAGATGGCGATGTAGGTTTGCAGAGAAACAGCACTACAACACACATACGAAGAAGAAAAACTTTTTCCAAACAACAGTGGCGAGTGGACGCATGAAGATGCAGGAGTTTCTTGTCTGGACAACAAGTCTGTCTGGTTAGTTTTATCTAGATAAAGTGAGCACGGTAAGCAGCACACATGGTACTTGGTCGGCGGTCAAAGCTGTGGTCGTTCCTGGTAAGCGCACACAGCCTTCATGTGAAAGAGAACTGCGCATGCAGTGACGTCAGCATTTCACCCTGAAATGCTGAATCCCGTCTACATGGAGCTGGTTGGCGATGTGTTTACAAAACTTTCCACCCTGGACACTGGTTTAAAAAGTTTGCAGATTCAGGCACTCAAGGCACCGTTCTAATGTAAACAGGAGGCAAAAACGCAGTGAAAACTCTTCGGATTTGGCCGAATCCAGCCTCGTGTAAACAGGGCCTGATTGTTTTTTGCAAATATTCTCTCATTTTGAATTTGATGCCGGCAACATGCTCCAGAAAAGCTAGGACAGGGTCAACAAAAGACCAGGAAAGATGAGGAATCCAAAAAAACACCTGTTTGGAACTTTCCACAGGTGAGCAGTGAGTTGTTGGCTCTGGCTGGGATTTCTCTGTCTCGTGGTGGGCATCGTCTTGGCCAGGTGGGGGGTCTGCAGCACTGCTTTGCTGCGGTGGGCCCCCTCGCTGGCCCTGTCGCGAGGCGTGCCCAGGTGGAGACATCTTGGCCCTGGGCCCTGGGCCATGGGCGGCGCCCAGTGCAGTCAGCCTCCTGGCGTTTCCTGACCTGGCTCCTCTGTATACAGCCACACGAATTTAAAATCACACATGATTTTAAAATCGCACATTTTAAATCATGTTATCAGTGTGTGTGTGTGTGTAGGTGTGTGTGTGAATGTGTTGGGGTGGAGTTTGAATGGGGGTGAGGTGGGGGTGCTTTATAAATAAAGTTTGATTTGATTTGAATTGGAAGCAGGTGAGTGTCATAACTGAAAGGGAGCTTCATACGCAGGGATGGGATGAGTTTCAACACTTTGTGAATAGCTGCACGGCAAATAGTCCAACTGTTTAAGAACAACTTTTCTCAACATAAGATTGCAAGGAGTGGAAGGATTTCCTCATCTACAGTCCATAGTATCATCAAAAGATGCAGAGAATCAGGAGACAGTTCTGCAAACAAGCAGCAAGGCTGAGAATCAACATTGAATGCTGGTGACCTTCAATCCATCAGGCAGTACTGCATGATAAAGAAGCATCATTCTGTAAAGGACATCAGCACGTGGGCTCAGGACTCTTCAGAAAACCATCATCAGTTAGAGGTGCAGTGTGTAGAAATTTGCATTTTAGTGAGATCTATTGTTCATATTTTGGAATGAGCCTGTCCGTTTCTAAAACATCAGTAAGCAACGAGAGCCGGTGAAGACCAGAAAGGATCATGAACAGGGCATCATTTACAACAGTTACAAGGTGAGGGTTTTTTCATTCATATTTGTAACTACTGTTGTGATAGATTATAGGTCAGTTAAAGAGACTGTGAGGAGTTTCTAAGTAATTACAAAAAAGTCTCACTTTTTGATATATGCCTGATCGAAATACGCACTTATTGATGAGTTTTATAGCATCAAAATAGGTTATCTATAAATGCTATTCCTTAGCCTTCTGTTCGGGTCAGACAGGGCTTGACTGGCCAACTTCCGGAACAAGAAAATTAAAACTAGAGCAAATTTTTTATTATTTTATTATTTATATTACACGTCTTAGAGCACGGGGATGTAAGTAGCGATAAATAGCCGGCTACAACTACGATAACAAGTTTTCCAAAAATTGCTTGTTGTCACACATCAAAAACTACCGCTACGTAACTAGAAAGAGATACATTACCTCGTGGCTTTGCATCCTGTAAGTTGTTGAAAAAACGAAGTTGTAAAGCAATGCAGAGTTCTGAGGAAGGTCCTTATTGCATTCATTAGCCTCAAACAAGCACACGCTGTGGATGTAAACATCTGCGGTGCGTTCCAGTTGTAGTCAGAAGTAGGAATTTTGAACTCCGAGTAGGAAACTGCAACTGGAACGTCCCTCAAAGTCAGAATTTCCTACTGGGAACTCGGTGAAACCTCGCCACCCTCGAGTTGACAATCGAAGATGGATGCCCCCAGTGTGAACAGTTATTTAGCTCCTGTAATAATCAATTTATTTGCACTTCTGACTGGGGTGTGTCGCTCTAGATCGGCTGTATACATAGTATTGTTAGACTTATATTTACAAAAATGCTGCAATAGTGATAATCACATTCTTCATGTGATGTTTGTGAACAACAACGCAGGCATGCTAACAACAGCTAACAATAGCCTGTTAGATCGGCATGTTTTCAGACTTTGTAACTGGAACGCTGATAGCTCTGAGATGATGTCACTCCCAGTTCCGCGGTTACTGGAACGCAGCATTACGACAGTCGCCGCGCAGACTCATGGGTAGCAGAGTCTTTTACATTGCCGGTAATAGATTCTCCTCATAGCACCTTTAAGATGATGATTACAGGTTTTGTAAACTTTTGTTTCGTTTCGTTTTGCTCTTTTTGTCCCCAAAAGCCACACTGTCAGCCTCCACAAAAAGACCTGCTGTACTTATAACAGAAAAAAAAAGTTTTATGAGGATGATTGTACATTACTTACATTGTACATTGTAGACATACTATTTCAACTGACTTTACATACAAATAGAAACATTATATCCTATATTCACATTTCTGTTCGGTGAAATGCTGCCAACTTCTACACGCTACACCTTTAACACAGTTCATCTCTACATCTAGAAGGTCAAGGTCAAACTCTACCATGCAAAGACAAAGACAAATATCAACAACATCCCGAAAACCACCAGCTTCTCTAACCCAAGCTCACCTTTCTAGACTGTTTCTGGACATCATGGATGTGGTGTCCTCCAGGCTAAAGAGGAAAACGACAATCCAGACTGTTATCAGAGCAAAGGTCAAGCAAGATTTGATGGTATGGGTGTGGGTGAATGGCTTCCGAGTAAAAGAATATGCTGAAAATGTCTTTAAATATGTCTTTTTAGACTCCAAAGATGTGTTTTTATACAATATTTTAATAGAATTGTCAGAAAGTCATGTCCTTATACGTCTACATTCTTCTGTTGTGTGTGTCACTGCAGCTTTTCATAAATGTCTCCATGTAAATCTGACCATGTGCTTCATGTCCAGTCCGGGTCAAGAGCAGTAATTAAGAAGATGTTAATGGCTCTGATAGCTACGAGTCTGAGAAAAGCTTTAAATGTCACTTCAATTAGACAACACCATGAAGACGTCATGTGTGGCATCTTCATTCATTAAACCCAGACATCAAACTGCCCTCAATCTCATCATATTACTTATTAAAATATTATTCAACCCTCAATATGAAGCCTGAAAAAACAAAATTTCCCCATCACCACCCCTAAACTTTCCCTAAATTAAGCCCCTGACGGTCTAGATTCCAAACATACATGTTTATTCATGCTGGGTTTTAAAATCCAACATTATTTCCTGCTTGGTTGATCGACATTTTGATGGCCACGCTCACAAAAGCCATTTTTAATGTTGTCATTAGTTCTGCTCCTCTGGTGGCCTAAAGATGGATCCCTAAGTCGAGGGGATGCAATAAGGTCGTGTGTGAATGGTTGGAGGAGATAAACTACATCTAATAAATGAGAGAAACGCTCATTCACTGATGGAAGACGAGAGGAAGAGGTCTGTTAATTAAAAATATGAAAATGAACAAAATCTCTGACACAGATTTGGACCGAACTGAGCAGCTACAATCACTCTCTCTCCCCTTTATTTGTGCTTCTTCTAGTTAATATGAAGCTGGGACAGCGGACTAACCTTATTTTATACATTTTCTTGGCGATAAAGCGAAATACAGATGAATTTTATAACTCTGTATTTGTATGAAAAACAAAATTTCCTGACAAATGCTTCTTGCTGCTCCCAGTTCTTTCTCCTCAAGTGCTGCTGATTGGTTGGGGCCTCTGCAGATTCAGCTTACAAGATGGATTTGCCTGATTTCAAACATTAAATCAGGTGAATGCAGCTGCACCACATCAGTCTGGACGTCACTGAGTTACCACTCTGCCAGGAAGCATCCCGAGATTAACCTCAGATTTATCCTTCATTTTAATAAGTTCTGTATTTTCCACCAAACCAGCGGCTGAAACTGAAGCAGACCACCTTCTCTGTTGTGTCTCTGTATAAAATGATCAGCTGCTATTGATCAATAATTTAGACAAGTGCCAGATTATTGACAGGAAGACAAAATATGTCGGGATGGGGATGTTACAGAAATCCCCCCCTACACTCAATCACTGGAACAGAAATTGCTCCGTGGTATATAATAACAGCACCATGTTTCTCCCCCCCCTGCAGATCAATGCTAATTGAGGTCCTACATGATGAATGTATCTGAGACGGTTTTAACCCGCTCGCTGTTGAGATGCAACAAGGCGGAGGCATATCTCTGATAAAGAGGATTTATAAATTATACTGTTCATACTGAAGATTAAAATATCTAGCTTTCACATTGTTTTTAGAATGAAGTAGAACTATATACTCACCCAGAAGGCTTTCCTGATCCAAACAGTGCTTCAGGAGATATTTAGATCCAAAATCGAGCGGCGGACATCCGTATAATGGTAGCACACGGGGCATACAACGCTGCTCCTAAAACTGCATTAATCGTCCAAAAACTCATTAGTTTCACCAATATTTCATCATGGTCCGCTCGTGCTACTCCTCCAAGACAGTCTGGGGTCGCACCACCCATGTTTTTGTGACTGTGCTGACCTCTGAACTGTAAACTTTCTTTACGGCTGCCGCGAATGCGCAGTACGGCTCATTGTTTCAGCGGCGACCGCCGGCTACTGAACAACTTTCTTCTTCCAGTTTTGTGCAAAATGGACGAATATCTATCGGATGAAGATGTTGTGGACGAGAACTTTGAATATGACTGGTGTCCTTACAGTTTCGATCCAGAGTTTACAGATGAGGAGCTCATCGAAAGGAGGAAGCCGTACTGTGCATGCGCGGCAGCCGTGAAGAAAGTTTCCAGTTCAGAGGTCAGCACAGTCACAAAAACATGGGTGGAGCGACCCCGGACTGTCTTGGAGGAGTAGCCCGAGCGGACCGCCGCTCGATTTTGGATCTAAATATCTCCCGAAGCACTGTTTGCATCAGGAAAGCCTTCTGGGTGAGTATATTGTTCTACTTCATTCTATAAACAATATGAAAGCTGTAGAAACTGAACTTATCCTTTAAGGGTTTAACTTTATACATCCAAAATATCCTTAAAACAGCAATATGTTTTTCCCCTCTTATTTTCAACATTTGATAAAACTATGGGGGCCAAATGGGAAGCTGTGGGGGGGTCTGATTTGGCCCTGGGCCTCCAGTTGATGATCACTGGTGCAGTGTGGGATGTCACCTAGTTGAGCCAATACATATACATATGCAAACACACAAGAGGCACAAGAGGCATCTAAAAATGATTAAACATGATAAAGGATTCCATAATGTTCAGAGTTTTCTTTTCTCTTGTAAAACCTTATAGGCTCAACTTGCGGCCATATTTTTTGCAGGAATGGAATGTTTTTTTATTTTTGTCAGGAACAAATTTACTACCCTTTGAGGTAATCAGATATTTATGTCCTCAAACTTTGGCCTCAGGTATGGGCACCATTCTGGAGTTTGGCTGACAATTGGCTGTGGTCTGACGTCCACATTGGCTGACCTCTTCCTGACCTTCTTTATTCTCCTTTACTGTAGTGATGCAGTGATGTTTGCAGTGGGAATCATTTCTATTACTGCATTCACATTGGCTAGGATCTCTAGAGGTACTTCACACCAGAAGTCCTCACAATTCTCACAATCTTAGCCATCAGTTAGCTCTTTGCTTAATTCTGGAGTCAATGTTAATTCCCCCATCTGACCTATCATCCTGGCTCCCCCTTGCCGTAGCATTAACGTGTTGCATCTCCTCAATCTCTAGTTGTGATAGCAGCTGCCATTTGTGGATGTTGGAATACTGAGCTTCTAGCTGTTTCAGTGTTAGCATTGACTGTGGATATCGAAGATACCATATATCCCACAGCCTGTTCATGAAACCCCGCTGGTTAGGGTTCCTAGAGTAGTAGAATTTCAACAGAGCCTTGTTCTCATCTCTTGTCTATTGCCTTGTATGTCTTGTTCCAGAGCCGGTTTGGCTTCTGTGATAACGCACTCATGTATTGAGGCAGGCGCAAAGGGTCTTGCCCAGAGACCCAGACTGGTACATGTCTTTCACTCCATCCATATGTATTCACCCCATATATTTTACATATGTCATGTGGGTTTCGTTGAACGGATGTCGTACCTACTGAGCTAACCAGCCGGTTGTGCATAAGCAAAAAAGTAATAAAAGGCCCCTCCTCACATCGATTATTTGATTGATTTTGATACATATTTAATTTGAAACCATTGAGATGTTTTTCATGATTCAAAATCAAAAATCTGAAGTATCATTTACATTTTTTTTCCCGTCACAAAAACTTTGAATCCTTGCTCCAATCCAGATTCATATATGGATCACTTGGACATTTAGGGATGATTGATGGCATCGTTATGGCACAGCAACACCTGCTGGTCATTTAAATGCCTACTTTCAGCGCACCTCATCGATCTTTTCTTGTGCGATTCATCGCCGATAAATAGGCCTCTCTCTCTCAATCAATCGATAGATTACTTCCATGTAAATCCTGTACTGTGTACACCACTTGCGTTGTTTTGGAATAAATGCAGGCAATGCACTGAAAGTCCGGTTCTCCATGCCTGCCAGACACATGCCTTTGTTGTGTGAAAAGGGAAAAAACAAAAAAACGGGCCATTTCTTGTTTTTTGGTTTTTTGCACAAAACAGAAAAATGGAAAAACAGCTTGATTTCTTGTTTCTGCTTGTGTCTAATACCCAGGAAACAGACTGATAAAACGTACCTGGATCACAGAACTACCATTCACTGGATATTTCCTCTTTTCCAGATCATTCTGTGCTAACCTTAGAGATGAACAGATCATCAGTTCTTGAAATAATCAAAACAAAGCCACTTA
Organism: Scarus forsteni; assembly: GCA_036419115.1. NCBI lineage: Eukaryota > Metazoa > Chordata > Actinopteri > Labriformes > Labridae > Scarus > Scarus forsteni. The sequence goes on from JAZDUH010000263.1 coordinate 9,131,503, forward strand.
AATCACCATTCTTCTTTAATCTGGTCCCAGTTTGAGCTTCAGTATGTTCTCCTCTATTTGCCTAAATGCATTAAGTTGCTGCTGTGTGATTGTCTGATTACCTATTCACGTTATTAAAGGTTGCTGGTAAGTGTATATTGGCATGACTGTTGCAGAACTTGCTCTCCATGACTGAAAACTTCGGATTCCCTCTATGACCAAAGACACTGATGTCCATCCTTAGAGGCCCGCTGCTCTACTGTGCTGAGCTAACAGAAGGACGCCGGTCAATCCTCGAAGCCTCCAAACACAAACTCTCAGTGGGTGCACAGTGAGCGTGTGGACAGCGTGCAGCAGATGGAAGAAATCGAGCCATCAAGTGGAAAATAGACCTGTTGTGTTGTCACTGAGATGAGTTATTATAGTCTGCAGAGGAGACTGTGAGGGGGTTCAAACTCAAAGCTAAGACAAATAATTTCATCTTTTTAATTCTTTTGATCAGTTAACAAAATCATGAAGATGCTGGTTTGAAAATGTTTTCAAATACCATCTTCCTTAAGCTAAATTTGTAGTCTTTTTTCAAATTCTTCTGAAAACTTAAATTCAGATATCGAGGGTCATCAGCGTCTTTTCCCTCATCACTGTCGTTTCTGTTGTGCAGCCTGATGGGAAGCAGATTTAATTCAGATAAATGTTGACTCACTGCTGCCATCTTGTGTTAAAATCAGAAAACACACACTGAGGAGATGAGTTCAAGCATAAAGCTGACGGAGAACGAGTTTGGGTTTTCAGAGCCTGATTAAATTTGCAGGAACAAATGAAAGCAGCTGTATTCACCCTGAATTTCTCCAAAGTATAGTTTCTAATTTACAGAGAGCCTCGATTGACGTTAAAGCATGTGCACTTTATGGCACTCAAAAACAGTATATCACATCCCAATGAAGGTTTTTTTTTTCAGGCGTGTGCTGCAGACTTCTTGGCCAGGTCTCCCTTTTCGAGATCTTGGTCTCAGTAAGTTTTTATCTGGTTAAATAAAGGTTAACTAAAAATAAAAATAGTACAGTCTTGAAGACACAAAAGCATGGACCAACAACTCAAGCTCACTTTTGGGCAGAACAGGCCTGAGTTTGGCAATAATCTCTAAATGATAAGAGTGAACCAAATCATGTTCATGTTCCTGGCTCAGATCCTGACTCACACTGACTCCAAGGCTTCATTAGATAAGATAAAATAAAATATTCCTTGATTAATTCCACACGGGGAAATTCAAAATTTACATCAGCTGCAGGTTCAAGAGACATTTAAGAAAGAAATGTACAAAGGAAAAATAAAGTAATGAAAAATCCAATCAAATAATCTAAACATTAAAAATAGAAAAATATGTAGTATATGGTTAGGGGTGTATTTATAGTGGTTGTGTACATGTTTGATATTTTACAGATGGAGATTTGAGGTATTATAAATATAAATATGGTTTATTGCACACTGTAGAGATTTTTGTTATTGAGTCTAACAGCTGCAGGAAGGAAGGACCTGGGATTCCTATTTTTTTGTTTTATGTATTTTTTGGGCATTTTGTGCCTTTATTGATAGGAGAGAGACAGTGGATAGGCTTGTGAAAGGGGGTGAGAGAGTAGGGGAAGACACTCTGCAAACTGGCAACAGGGTGGATTTGAACCTGGACTGGCAGAAGCAAGGGACGTGCATGGTTGGTAACCACTCTGCCAAACCAGCACCCCATTCCTGATTCATGTTTAACTAGAAAAACACTCAGAGAGCGCAGACCTCCGCCAGCGCCACATTCCTCACCCATATTGTGATTTTCACCATAAATAGTAGTCCTACCTTTATTTCATGTTAATATTTAGATTCCTTGACCATGAAAACATACCATTAGCAATTGGACTCATAATGATATCCATTTTTGTTCAGTAGTTATTCACAAAAATCACATTTTTCGTCATGGCGGCCAGATGCTGATCCGGATCAACACCAAAATTGAATCAGTTCTTCCTTTTCCCATGCTGAACATTTCCTGAAAATTTCATCCAAATCCATCCATTTCTTTTTGAGTTATTTTGTTCACAGACGGACGGACAAACAAACTGTCCCAAAAACATAACCTCCTTGGCGGAGGAAATAACAACAATGGAAACCAGAAAGCACACAGGTTGTGCAAACCTCCACCAAGGTAGCTCACATATTGCTGTTACATCTATTACCGTCTTCACTCCAATATTAGCAGATGAAAGTGATTTTTTTTTTGATCACAGGTTAAACCTCTAACAATCGGTGAGTGACTCCTTTCCCACTGCCGGCAGACCCAGGTCTGATCACCAGCAGACGAGCTGCATGGCTGTTTTTTTCCTCTGGTGTCAAGCTGATGTCATCACGTTGAAGACATCGTCAGTACAACAAAACACGTCCATGTAAACAATGGAAAGAAGCATGGAGGCCTTGGACACGTTGGTTAGTTGTTTTCTGTACGTAGTATTTTTGTCCTTCTTTAAAAATGTAAAAACTCTGCGCTGATGATACGAAGGTGGATGGGATTTGTTGCTGAGATTTGAAGAGACACGGAAGCTACAGACAGAGGTGACGGGTGCGATATTATGCCGTGGGCCCGTAAAGCCAGCGTCATGGTGTAAATTAGCAGGTTGACCCAGCTGGGATGTTCCCACTGAAGATGATTGGAGGTGAGCCGATAAAAACCTGTGTCGCTTGCACGGTCAGTCAACTTGAGATCCCGCTTGAAAATGGGATGTCACATCTCAAGAGGCCTTTAACACATTTATACTTAACAGAGACAAATATGGTAGGGATGCACTTGTGTTTGGGCACCCATGAGTTCGTCGCTACCATAAATTCTTATTTTCAGTAAGAATGTCATCGATTATACTTCTATAAAATGATCACCACAACCATTCAGACATGAGGACCCTCCTAAAAATGAGATGTAGTATCTCAAGAGGCTAACCTCTAATAAATCAGACGACAGGTCTATGGTTCATGGATCTGTTACTAACTTTAGTTCTTACTTTAGTCCACTTGTCTCCTCTTACCTCCCTTCCTTCGCCCTCACACCAACACAGCATTGTGTGGATTTGCTGTTCATCATGAGACTGGGGTCCACATTCAAGATTTCCTGCTGCTTAACAGAAGGTTTTTTCTTGCCACCATGATGGAGGGACTCATGATTGGCTATGTGGATTCATGTTGGGTGTTGGATGTACTGTATATTTGTAGATATATGTATATGTGTTTTTTATATATGTTTATATGTATCTATGCATATATGTGTATCCATAAAATGAAGAGCTTTATGCTCTATTGTAAAGTGTCTTGAGATAACACTTGTTATGAATTGGCGCTATACAAATAAAGATTGATTGATTGATTGGTCAAAATGCCGATTAGACCCTTTCAAACTGCCGACAGGAGCAAATTGTTACCGTGTTAAAACATTTTTTTGACCCATCATAAAATGATTCCTTGACACTGAAAACCCACACCTAGAATCATGTTATTAGTTAGACAGCTATTGAGCAAAAATGATCGTTTACTAACAGCAGTTAAAACTGGATCACCAACAAAATCTAGTCATTTTTAAGGTGGACCATTACCAACATCCATCCAGTAGTTTTTGCGTTATCTTGCAAACAAACAGAAATATGCCAGAAAAAAACAACCTCCTTGGGGGTGATAAGAAGCTCTGCCTTTGCTGTGTGAAGCTGCAAAAAACCACCATTCATATGAGATGCTCTTTGCTTGTTACGTGGTTTAGTTTCTGCATTGTATGTATTAAAGCCTGAGTGCATAACAAATGCTGCTGAACTGAAATCAAAAGTAAACCAATTCATCTCTCCTCATTACAGTTTAAACTGAACACACTTTCATTATTTATTTTGTTTATTATTGAGTATTTAAATAAGAGAGACAACAGCAGTTTATGTATTTTACCATTTAATATCATATTGTTCAAACACTGTTTAACATCAGAGAAAGAAAAAGTCATGATAAGCTCCTTTAATTCTTTCAAACATGGAGTTGGCTACACAGGAGTATATTTATCAGTGATGTGGATTAAAGGGCCATTTCACCCGTGTCAGAAAAGTACTACTCTGCAGGCCCTTTCAGAAAATGTAAATGTGACAGACAGACACAAAGCTGGTGGACAGATCTGGGAGGTCCTGAGGAGCCGTGAGCTAAACATCTACGTTCATTCTTTATTTTGTTGTGAGGCAGAAGAGAGTATTTAGGTGAATTATTCTTAAGAGCACATACATGCAAAATAAAATGTTTAATTAAACTCAAACATCATGTTCATGTTTCTAAATGAAACATAAGATCAATGTTTTATAATAAGAAGCTGTACACACACAGTTAATGGCGTCCTTTGTTTGAAAACAAACATGACTGTACATTGTTCTTTCATAAAGACACATTATTATTATTATAACAACACAATGATTTACAAAAAGAGCAGGGACATCTTTTGGACACGTGGCAGCAATATTTAAAGTTCATGGCTTTTTTTCAGTCACTTAAAAAGTAGACTTGTGTTCAGTTCGTCACATTCAAGTGAGGTTTTCTGTTTTTGACACATAAGCTCGAGTGCAATTCATCCAGGTCTTCTTGGAATATCTTAATATTTAAGACATTTTTAGAGCGACTCGAGGATCAGTGTGATGGAGCTGAAGGTGACTACTCGACTTTTACAACCTGAAACAAGAAAAAACAAAAACTGGTTAAAGACCAGAGACTTTCGCTCTTAATATTGGCTTTATATAAACACAAAACGCAGCGACAAAGTCTGAATTCACTAAAAACAAGACCTTAGTCGTTCAGGTGATCAGTGGTACCAAAATGACAATACTCAACACTTAGATGTATTTCTATGGAACCAATCAATTTGAAGTATTTAATGTAATTTTATGATTTGTTAAGTGTTTTGGCTGACTGCACTAAAATAAACTGCTCTTTGAGACTTTGGAGTGATTCTTAATACAGCATATCACAAATGCAAGTCCAAAAATGTTTTTCCACTCCTGTATAAATTCCTATTCAGTGTCTCTTTAACTTTTTCTTTATAAAAATCAGCCCTTTTAGTGGTTTCAGGAGTTTCATATAGTTTTTTAAGACGATTTAAGATCATCTGCAGAACTTGATTCACAGTTTTAGCCACTTCTTAATGTAATATGATCTATTAATTCACTTTTCATTTTTGTTTAAATACTGTAAAATCAATTAATGGTCGTGCTTTAGAATTGCAATTTAACTATCAATCAAAATAATTGTGATTATAATTATTTTAATGATAAAACAGACCCGTGCATTAGGCCCAAACCTTTTTTGTTATTTGAATTTGGACTCAAAAACTTGACTTTTGATCTTGTGGTAAACCGCTAACGTTGATTCACAAAAACTTTCAATCTTGAAGTTTTTCCTTGTCCGTACTTTTCTCACTCCTCTCCTTAGTTTATTTCATATGCTGCACATTTTTTTTTGTGAAAAATAAAATCTACAAAGAGAGGTAATAAAACCATTTAAAGCTAACTTTAGGGCTCGACAGTATGACCGAAAAATAAAATCTCAGATTTGTTTCAAGTGACACAAAATTACATGGATCATTTTTTTTCCTTTACGTTATCAAAATATTATCCAAAACTGATCAGACTTTCCCTCTTATTGTTAAAATTCATGCTGTGACTTTATCACGATGTGTTGATTTTGTAGTTTAAACATAGGTCTACATATGTGTCTACACAAACACTGAAGGACGAGCTATTCTCACAGAACAGTGACGTGGAATCATCTCATCAATATTTAATCACATTTAAGTACAAATACAAGCAAAACATGTGTTTGTGAATAACCTGACAGGGCCTACCATCATGAAAAATGGACATTTTCAGTAATCACATTTTCAAACACTAAAATAAGTTGTGATTGGGGTAAGCTGAGGAAAAAAAATGATTTTTCATTTTTAGTCTAAAAAAACTAGATTTGAGATTTTTTAAGACTCTAAGGCCCCATTCACACGAAGACAAAACGCTTTGCAGTTTCCAAAACGATCGTCATAAAGACGAAGGGGTCTCAGAAAATGTGTGCGTCTATATGAATGCACTTGATATGCATCAAAACACATGCCAGACCTCTAGGGCTGCTGTAACGATATGACGGAAACAAGCAGAAACAGTCAAAAAAACAATGGGCATGCGCACTTGCGGCAAAAGTTCTAAACAGAGATTGTGATAAAGTGATCATAAAGTGCCGTAATGTGTCCTCGATAATTGTTTGTTCTACTTGGTGGTGATTGAGACGAAGGATATTTTGCTGCAACAGGGATAGTAGGGTCACTAGCTACATCAGCACATATGCTACACGTACGCCGTCATTGTAGTTGCCGTGTGTGGCGCATGCGTGTCAATGAAGATATGAAACTATGACATAAGCGTATCTGAAAACTTGCGGCGAGCCAGTAATCACAGAGCTGCATATACAGCATTTCAAATCTTTCCACTCTGGAACCTGGTTTCAAAAATGATCGTTTACAGACCCCCAAAATGCCGTCTTTGTATGGATGATACGCAGATTTGGCAAAAAATGTATGCGTTTAGACCTCGGTTTGGCTTCGTGTGGATGGGGCCTAAGGCAGGGGTGTCCAAACTTTTTTCACCGAGGGCCACATGAAGAGGAAATCACAAATGACTGGGCCTCTGGCTGCACCGCACTTTTAGTGTATTTGAATTAAAGTTTTTGGGTTTAGGGGTGAGTTATCGCCTGTCAAGGGGCTCTTCACTGGATTCAGACCAGGTCAAGGCTGCAGGGATGGGAGACACGGACGTCTTATTTTCACTGTCAGAAACAAAACAAGAGTAAACTGCAAGAATGATCATGCTCGAAGATGACAACGAACTTTGTCAATGACACCTTGAGACAAAAAATGTTAGGGTTGGTAGAAAAAAACGATTCACATAAGTATTGGGATTTTTTGTTTGATGATTTTTAAATCTATTTTTTCCAAATGTAAATGCTTCATTTTAGCCTGTGTTAATACGCCACTTTAAATACAATCCAGGCTTTTGAAGAGAGAGTGTAAACAGCTGGTTAAAATATATTGCTGAATAAATCCTAAAAACTAAGTCACATGTGATGTGTATTTTTCCTGATATAGTCTGTAGGCATCATCATTGTTCATCTTTTTTTGCTGGTGTTAAAAACACTAGATAAAGATTGTAGAATCCCAATTTAAATCAAATCAGCAGCTAAAAAAATGGTAAAAAAACGAATCAGGAGAAAAGTGTATCGTCCCAGCCCTACTAAATACGACAGAAAAAGTGCATGATTTATGGAATTTTCTGTTGTAATCAAAACGTCTTTTTACCTCCGCCAAGGAGGTTATGTTTTCGGGAGAGTTTGTCCGTCCGTCCGTGAACAAAATAACTCAAAAATTTATGGATGGATTTGGATGAAATTTTCAGGAAATGTTCAGCATGGGAAAAGGAAGAACTGATTCGATTTTGGTGTTGATCTGGATCAGCGTCTGGCCGCCATGGCGAAAAATGTGATTTCTGTGAATAACTACTGAACTAAAATAGATATCATTATGAATCCAGTTGCTAATGGTATGTTTTCAGGGTCAAGGAATCTAAATATTTTGATGAAATAAAGGTAGGGCTAATATTTATGGTCAAAATGACAATATGGGTGAGGAATGTGGCGCTGGCGGAGGTCTGCGCTCTCTGAGTGCTTTCTAGTTTCATTTAACTGTTTCAGGGGCCAATTCAAAATGGGCAGCGGGTCGCGTATGGCCCCCAGGCCAGAGTTTGGACACCCCTGCTCTAAGAGACTAGACAACCTTTAAGCTGAGCACTGGGCCCTATATTCTTATATAATCAGTATAGAGTATGAGGACATAAATAATAATATTTTGTTAAAAAGAGAAATAATACATCTTAAACTCTTCTTTTAATGCCCAGTCCAGGAGTCTGGAGAGTCTAAAGTTTTATAAAGTCGACATGCTGCTCATGTCACCCACCTGTGTGCTCCTGCTGGGCAGCTCTTCCTTAAATCTGCAGATTGATAAAAGGAGCAAACCCCAGCACGTCCTGGAGAAGCACCAGCGCCCTCTGTAGAGGCGGCTCCACATCGATCACCACGTTCCTCTTCCTCAGAGGGTCCAGGCTGGACTCAGTCACATTGTGACAGTGGTTCACCTTCAGGGACTGCAGCTTCGGGCAATACTCCGCCAGAGTCCTGTGAGCACAGCATGCTTATGAGCGGATGCACGACTGTGAAAGTTTGGGCAAAGTTATCTGGATCACACTAAGGATAAAACATCAGGTACCTGATCGACTGGTTCCTGACCCGCAGGCAGCCCGTCAGGTCCAGCTGCTCCAGGCCCCTGCAGTTTTTGGCCACCTCTTCCACCGACTCATCAGTGATGTTCGCGTTCACCGCCAACGATAGAGACCTCAACTTCAGACACTTCTTGGCCAGATAGCAGATGGCATCGTCCTTGAGCTGGCGGCAGGCGGTGAGGTCGATGGACTCGAGCCCCCCGCAGTGGTCGGCCAGGCTGCGAAGGGACAGGCTGTCCACCCACTCGCAGTGCGCCAGGCCCAAGTGCTGCAGGTGCATGCAGCTCAAGGACACAGCCACCAGGGAGTGCCGGGTGAGCCAAGAACACCCGCTCATGTCCACACGCTGCAGATGCTGGTTCTGGCCGATCACCGGCAGCAGCTCCTTGTCCGTTGCCCAGTCGCAGCAGTTCTGCAGGGACAGGCTGTGCAGGACTTTGTTGTCCTTTAACATGGAGCAAAACGCCTCTTTGGGGATGGAAGGTCCGATCTGGAGTATCACAGCAGGGCAGACAGTAAAACAATCAATAAATTAATCTTTATTTGTATAGCACCAATTCATTACAAGTGTTATCTCAAGACACTACAAAAGATCATCAAACTTTTAAAACATTAGGGATGTAATGGTTACCGGTAAAATGGTAAACCGCGGTAAACTGTCCCATGGTTAGTATTACCGTATCCTATTAAAATTATCGTTAAACTGTTTGATTACCACACTGCATCAATAACTCTCGGTGATGCTCTTTGACTGGAAAAGGCTGAAATATGTGCCTCTGCCCCTCGATGACGCTGCCTCTCACAGAAATGGAGGTGCACATGTGCAGTTTGCAATATTTGGCCTCTGAAAGTATAGCAGCTGGAGCTCCGCTCAGACTCTTGCAGGTTTTCCCATTCGAAATGGACAAAGTCTAAAGTATGGTCGAAGTTTGAATTTTACAAGGCTGTGGAGGAGAAACTGATTGACCACAGTCACCCTGTCTAAAACACGAAGCTGTGGTGAAAGACAAAAATGTGTGTGAATAAAACTGCTGTAACTCCTCGAGTGAACAAGCAGAGAGAGAGAGGATTCAGTGAGCCCTTCCCGAGTGAATTATAGGTGGTTTATCAGTAATTTCTGTGTAAATAATGTATACAGGTTGTAAATAACAGCATTAGTATCATTCTGGAGTGTGCTACTGCCGTTCTTTCGCCGTTTATTTGCCGTGTTTCGCCGTATTTCATCGCAATAGATCGTCTTTTTCCATCATAGTTCGTGTTTTATGAATTTAATTTGGAAATATACATATAAGAAGGAGGTGTCAAGGAGATCTGCCATGGAAAGGGGAGACCAGAGTCATGAAGGGGGCTAACTGCTTCAGGGACTATCGTTAGTAAAACAATAAATAAATTTAACAAATGGTCATGGACATGGTCTAATATAACCAGCTGTAACATGGACACTAATGCTGCAGGCAAACTAAAATGTGAGAGTGTATGTAAAATAGGTTAAGATTATTTTTGGCCGTCTCAAAACTTTGAACATGTTCATTTACAATTGTTTATGAAGAGAAACCCGTTTGAAGTTCAAATCCTTTGTTTTCTTTTCTTTTAATTACACACAGTTTAAGCATTTATAAGATAATAATAACAAATACTTGCCAGAATTGTTTATTTTTATTTCTCATGAAAAGAAGCTTAAACAAATTTACTTATAGGACATTTCCTGACACCGTTATTGACAAAAAAAGACAAAAGAACTGTTAAAATTATAATGTTAAAGGGGTTAAATGATTTCAAGACTGTGTTAAAGTACTTTTTGAACATTTTGAGCACACTGCAACAATACCGCGATAAAATGATAACCATGATAATTTTGGTCACAATAACCTTGATATGAAATTTTCATACCGTTACATCCCTAATGCATTTTTACATATAAACATACATAAAATAATAATAACAATTCAATTAATTTAACCTTTCAGTTTGTCAAAAGCTGTAAAAGGTAAGAAGTCACAGAAAAGAACAATACTGCTTTTATGTGGCCCTCTGACAAGGTACCAAAGTACATATTTATCTCTAAAGGATGGAGCTACTCACTGCAGTCCATTATCTAAGGCTACAGTTGGCTGGAAATACAAGAATCATTCAGGTTTACAGCACTCCATGAACCACACCGTAAGCAAACAGCACTTTATTATGAGACTTCTCTCAGAGCCAAAACTGTGCTCTTTTTCCCCAGCAGGATACTTCACTTAATGCTCAACTATTCTCCTGCTGATGATTTCCACTTAACTCCACATGCCTCCCAAAACAATGAGGCCATGCTCTTGAGAGGCAGCCATCACAAACAATATCCAAGGAGTCGAGGAAGTGCTATGATGGACAGAGGAGTGATCCAAGTGTGGTGTTAGGCCTGTCACGATAATCAGCAAATCAATTAACCAAACGATAAATAAAAACGTCCTCGGTAAGTTTGCCGGCCTCGATAAACTGACACGTGCATGCATGTTTGTTTTTCTCTTCTCTCTCTACCAAAGAGGCTAAATGAGAAGATGACTCACTCTGTCCACCTTTCTTAACACCAGGGTGCATTGGTTCTACAGCGAATTTAGCAAATTTACAGCAGAGTGAGCATCTGTCAAACATGCAATCTTTGGGGGGCCGCGGGGCCGCTCGTGCGTACACACAGAGAGAGCTGAAGTGAGCGTCGTGAGGAGTAACGAGGAAACAAACACTAATATGAATGATGGCATGAAAGATGTGGTTCCTAAGCCGGCTGCCACAGCCCCAGTGTGGGAATATTTTGGTTTTAAACAGAATGAACAAGGTGTGAGCTCATGAACACTGACAAGCTAATATGTCGCATTTGTTTGAAGGTAGTGGCGACATAGAAGGGGAGGTGCAGCGGAGCCTTCGTCCTGACAGCGCTTACTGGGGGTGTGAAAAAATATCGGTATCGCAATATATCGTGATATTTTGACTCCCGATACAATATGGATATTTCAAATCTTAGTATCGATATTTTTGTAAAAAATAAAAACTCATATTTTATCAGAATTGGAAATAAAATAAAACTTATAAATATGTATGTACATGTTTGTTTCATGCAGTTTTTTAAGTTCAGACAGTGACATCAGAAATATGTGATTTTTTTACTTACTGTTGTGCTGTCAATAACATAAAGCAGTTTGTTCCTCATGTGTTCACTTACAGTTTGAGCTGCTCTGCAGGTTTGGATGCTTTCAATACTTTGTTAAAGGGAAAACAAGAATAATTTCTTTGCAACATTAATTCAGGTGACTTGATGCACTCTGTGTTTTCAAGTTAAGTGTATTTATGTAACACTGCAGTTGACATATTTCAATTACAATAAAATGGAAAAGTTAAAAATTCACTGTCTCTAGGTTTTCCCTAGTTTGCTGTATAATATCGCAGTATATCGCAATGTTGTGATATCGTGATATATTGTGATATTATCGTATCGTGACCAAAGTATCGTGATACGTATCGTATCGTGAGGCTCTTGCCAATACCCATCCCTAGTGCTTACTGAGATGTTTGGTTGGCAAAATAAATATAAATAAAAGCGCAAAACGGTGCGCTCACAGACAGTGTCGTCTGCTACACTGCAAAAGAAATGCAACCCTTCAAGATGGTTGAAAAGCCAGCAGTGTTATTAACGTTTGACAGACAGTGCGAATTGACTGGGAGAAAGTACATGTCACAAACACAAACTGTATAAGCTCCATTTTATTTATTGTTTTTATTTTTGTGCGTGTTTTTATAGTTTTTTATTTTTCTTTATGGAGACAGGGTCTATTTCTTATTGTTTTTGATTAGTATAATTATTTTTATTTACATGCAATTTTCCTAAATAGACAGTCCATTTCGTTTTATGTTTTTTTTCTCTTTTTTTGTTTGTTGAATTTATTATATTGCTTGTTTGATTTATTTTATATAAAAGATCTTGACCATCCAACCATAGTTAAATACTCTAAGAAATTAAAGTTTGGACTCATCATTGAAATGGTGTACTCACTTCATTTTGACATATATTATAATTACATTAATGAAAAAAAAAAAAAAAAAATCAAAATAATATTGACAATAATATCGTTTATCGTCAATAATTTTTTAGACAATTATCGTCCAGCAAAATGTGTTATTGTGACAGGCCTATGTGGCATTATTTTACACAAAATAAAACCAACATCTAAACCTGCAATGTGGAAAGCAAATGTGGAGACAGCTTACCTTGCCATGCAAACTTATTTAATGTCTGTAATCAGGCAGGTCCATCCTGCCAAACTCTAAACTACAACGATTGTGAGCAGCCCAAAGCAGCACAGCCCTCTAGCACCGGAGAGGTCGGAGATACAAGCGAGACGACAGCAGGAAGTGACTGCTTATATAGATTAGCATAGATGCTAACAGCTTCGGCAGCAGTTTTATCAGATCTGCACCACGTTTCTTTATTAAATGTAAAACAAATAATATGACAAATTTTTCAATAGGAAGGATATTTTAACTCAACTTCTGACATGTTTTTCTGTGAGACTGTCTCATGAATTGGCCCATATCCTGTTCTTTACACTAGGGGTGTCCCGATACAACTTTTCACCTCCGATACGATACAGATAATGCAGCCTTGAGTACTGGCAGATACCGATATCGATCCAATATCATAACAGATATGATCATTCATATTTTTATAAATTATTTTGAAGTATGGACTGTAAAAAGGGCTTAATCAGGTGAGATTACTCAAACAGAGAACTGTAGTCAGCAATAGTAGGTATGAGAAAAACTGACCCATTTGTTATTAACCTATGGATTAAATAAATTTTAACCTTAACCTTTGCGGTGTGTTTCCACTAGCCTGGTACCTCCTAAAACAAGCTAGTTTTAGTACCTACTCCGCTCTGGTTCCAAGCGAGCTGAGTCGATACTAAAAGATGACGTCACCGACTGCTGGCTACTGATTGGTCAGACAATGTTGTCATCGATGAGTCACGAGCGCGATGACCTAGCATGCTTGCAATAGCTACCACTAGCTTACCCTCATACATCTTTTCTTTGCAGCTTGATTGCTCTCGTCCTCGGCTTCATTCTGTTGTATAGCTTCCAAAACTCTCCCGTGCTTCTCAAGGGGTATTTCTTCTTGCCACCTGCAGCCTTCTTCTGCTTTCCATTTTTACTTGGTTTGTGACAAAAAGCCACAGATTGTTGTGTCGCTCTCAAAATGACATCACCGCAGAGCCGCTCAGCTGTTTACAGCGCCCCAGACGCCATTGGGCAGGCGACTGGGGCTAATGGAAAAGCAGCACAAGGCGAGTCGAGTAGAGCCGGGTAGAGTCAAGTAGAATAGTGTATAGTAGAGTAGGGCTAGTGGAAAAGGGCCACAAGAGTTCATAAAGGTAATTATTTGTTAACTGAATCGATAACAGCGGTGAAGACGTAAAGCTGATGGAGGGATAAAAAACAAAAGAACAGCACAAAACTACCAACAAACGGAGGACAACACTTAACTTTTACTGAACCAGAGGACCCATTTTTCATGGCTGGATGTTTAAGTTTAAGGTGAACATCGGGTTCAGATTCATCGGCTTATGAAGATCATAAGATCGTCAGTGGGTGAGCAACAGTTCACTTAAAATGCCGAGCTTTGTGTTGGTGTTTTGTGTGGAGGATAAGTGGCTGTGAGCTGCTAATCAGAGTTTATAAGCTATGGGCTAACTCGGAGTTTACTGAAGCTATTGGTTGCTTAATGTGTGAAATTAAGCCAAAGACAGATAAGAAACAGATTGTCATGCTGAATGATCTTTTCTGTCCAACTTGCAAGCAAATAGACATAATTATGACTTTTCCAGTCATTTTGGAGTTGTGTTATCTGTGTTCACAGACGGGCTGTAGAGACAGGATGGTCAGCTCAGACTTAGGCTGCGTTTGGTTTGTTATCGTCTTGAACTCTGGTGAATTTTCTACTGAAATAAAAGGCTCCAGCTTCATTCTTGACAGACATGATACTGGATCAGTGTTTGTGTTTCTGTCTGTTTCGTTGCTGTTACTTATGCCCGATAGTTGTTATTGAGTTCTGGAGTTTGGTCGGCTGCCAGAGTGTAGCCTGAGCTGTAGACCTAATTTCACATTTTTACTTCGTTTTTTAAATAGATATTTGACACGAGTACAGTCCTTAATCTGTGAAATCTAACTAAAGTCTTAGCCCTCTGATACTGTTCAACTGAGGTCGGGTATTTTCCGACAGCACGTCAAACATGCTAACTCACCTGAAACGGCTCCACTCCAGTGTAAAGATTTCCACGATAAGGAAAAAAAAACACTGTAGTGCAAATTCAACTGCCTTCTGCATTCAAGCAGCCTCTCCCAGACAATTCAGCACCCATCTGCGTTTTTATAGCATCGGATCTAAGACCATATTCAGTTGTGGAAAATGCTGGTTTTAAACACATGCTAAAGGTGATTGAGCCCCAGAATAAAGTAGCCAGTCGTCCACATTTAAGCCAGGAATTTAAAAAGAAACTCATTTTTAATTTCATACATTTGTTGATTATTTATTTTATTTAACTTATTAGAATTACCTAGTAGCACATTGAATTTATTTTGTTTTTCAGTTTGTATAATGAGAAATTTTTGGTTTAATAAACGTGGTAAACAAACAACAGGTTTTGCATTGTTCCCATACTGTACCGAAAATGTACCGAACCATGACCCCAAAACCGAGGTGCGTACCGAACCGTGATTTCTGTGTACCGTTACACCCCCAGTATCATCCCATCCCTGCTATGGAGGAGAACAAAGAAGAGGCTCAAGTGCACTCGGATCCAGGACAGGGCCCCTCGTGGGAAAGCACCCTAACAACCATGACAAACAATACGACTAAAACTGACGGCACATGATTAACGACGTGACAACGTGAGAAGATATAGAGCTGATACTGATGGCAGCATGTAAGGATTTTCTCCCACAGATAAAAAAAAACAACAACAAAAAAAAACCCATTCTCATTAGGTTAACTTGTGAATAAATTACCCTAAGGTGTAAGTGTATGAAAGGCTGACTGACTCTACATGTCAGCCCTGTTATCAGCTGTTGGCCAATCCAATGTGGATCATGTCTCTGGCCAGATGTCAGCATGTTTTTATTGGATAACCTGGCTGCAGAGCAAAGTTCCCTTGGGTAAGAAAAAGTTGAGCTCTAACAAAGCTCATTTGTTTTGCTTGGGACTAATTAATCAGATTACTGCGCTATAACAAACTTCCACTGTCTATCACTATTATTATTATTAAAAGTATTGTTCATTATTTATTGTCTTAATCCCTTCTTGAAATTGTATTTACAATAATGTGTGCTGCTGACCTCTTGGCCAGGTCGCCCTTGTAAATGTGATCCTGACTCAGTGGGCTTATCTGATTAAATAAAAGTTAAATGAATAAATAAATAATGTCTATGAAGGCAACTGCTTGGAATTTTTGATCAATGTAACCAAGATACCAACCAATATGGGCTCCTTAAATTCTCCTTTTGTTCCTCTTCTGTCAAGACAATGATATTGTTAAATTGCCCAATATCAGGCATATTTATGTCAGAGTTTTAGGACTCACCGGGGACAGATCAAAAGTCCTGCAGTTGGCCAGATACACCTGGATGAGGCTGTGAAACTGCTTGCTCACCCTCTGCAGGCTGACGAGGTGTTGCAGAGGTAAATAGCACAAAATATGTGGGACAAGTATGTCCTCCCAAGGCAAGTCCAGAAGATCACATCTGAAAGAATGTAGAGCTTGTGTTACAGCTGAACTTTGATACTACATACAGAGCTGAAGTTGGTCACAAGAAACAATTTATTGAATTATTAACCAGAAAAAAACAGCTTGGGAAAAGGAATAGTGTGATATTAGCAGTTCAGATTGTTGCATCATAGTGTATGCGCAACTGTTTTTCTAATTAGACAAGCAAGACTGCCATAAATAAAAGCAACATTCAGTAGTGTGATGATTGAACAGGTGACCGTGTTATCTGGTGGCTTTTAACGCCGTTTGTAACTGTCGTAATAGCATAGGGCCTTAAATTCCCTTTTGTTTACATTTTACTGCAATGTTATCGGCTCAGTGTTTAATGTATTTAAATAAAATATAGTCTAGTCAACCAAACACAGAGATAGTGACACGTGTCGTCTCCAGCCACAACCACACTCGTCCGCAGGTCACCAGTTAACACGGTCACCTGTTCAACCATCACACCGCCTCCACATCTCGGGTTGTTTTTACTGGCAGGCTAGAGCCGTTAGCCGACCAGCTAGCTTGCCGGGGCTCAACATTCTGTATATTTTGAATATAAGACTCATTTTTAAAGTCACTTACGTCGACAGCTCAGCTTCCTCCTCCATCCCGACTTATCGATGTTATAAAGAGGTTTTAAAGAGTCGTTGTTTGTCCCATTTCTGCCAAAATATCACGTTTTCCTGTAGCATCTTGTCAGCGGTTGAGGTGTAACCCAAACCTAATGTTAACTTCAGGGACTGTCAGGAGATTTTATACAACACAACTTAAACGCGGCCTCACATTTAAAATAAAATAAAAAATGCCGCCACCCTTTAATTTAACCAACTTTTAATATATGGATAACACATTTATGCGCTTTATTTGTCATAAAAAGTAATATTTGCGACACAACTTCAGCATAAACACCATACTCGGCGGACGTAGGAGACGTTACTATGGGACTTGAATGCAACATTGGCTTTTTCTTGGGTTTACGTCAGTCATCACATCAACGGTCGTTTACGTTTCTCTCTGGATTTTACAGGTGATGTCTTAGAAACTTAGATAGTGGTAGATGGTATATTGCCTTATGCAAACTGGATAATACTATTTTCATAATATGTAATGTATGTGGCCACAATGGAAATACACAAGGCCGAACTATGTTTGCAGAAATTTTGTCCAAAATAAGGTAATTACAAAGTAAAAGTAAAGAGGCACTGCTAATTATAGGAGGAGACTTTAAAGATGCCCCAAATGATAGGACAGACAGAATTCCAGAGAGGGTTAAAATTCAAAATTCACTTTTTAAAGCCACACAGTTTAAAAGCCAAGAATTATCAGTAATAGATGTTTGGCGTTTTTTTTAGTCCAGATTGTAAAGAGTTTACTTGGTCTAATGCAAGAGGAACATTACAATCCAAGATTGATTTATGGTTATCCTCTTCTTCTTGCTTAAAATACATCTCAGAAATTAATCACTCATTTGCTCTGTTTTCAGACCATAAACGTATCTCAATATATTTAGTTGGTTCTAAATAATGTAACAAGAAATTAAGGGGATAATGGAAGCTAAATAATAACCTACTTAAAAACAAAACTTTTCAAGACTCAGCTAAATTTATAGCTTGAGATATCTTTCCTAAAAATGATATGAGCAATATCCAGAAATGGGAATACTTTAAATTTAAAATCAGAGAAATGGCCATCCTCTGCAGTAAAAATATTGAAAATACAAAAGACAAAAAAGAAAAGGACATTTTAGATGAAATAAACATATTTCTGAATGACAGAGGAACACACTAGATTATTAAAACTCCAAAATGAAATTGACACTTTTTATACTGAAGCTGCTAAAGGTGCATTTATTTGTTTGAGAGCAAAATGGTTAGAACATGGGGAAAAAATACTTGAGCTACTTTTTTGCTCTGGAAAAACGTTATCAACAAAGATCGAACATTTCGGCTCTAAAAATAAACAATAATGTAAGTACTAATCCCAAAGAAATAGCAGAACATATTTGTGCTTTTTATGAAATACTGTATAAATCTAAATATGAACCTAAACATTGCAGAAATTTCTTAGACAGTATTAAGGATTCTATCCCAGTGATCTCACAAGAATTTAAACAACACTGTGAAAATCCAATCGCGAATCTGAAACTCACTGAAGCTTTGAAACATTTGAAGGTGGGGAAATCTCTGGGGATAGACGGCTTATCTGTTGAATTTTACACATTTTGGGGGATATTATTGAAACTCCACTTTTAAATATGCATGAAGATTGTATTGCAAACAACAAAATGACATCAACTGTGAAACAGGGCTTGATTAACCTAATTTCAAAACCAAACAAAGATCCCCTATATATGTAGATAACTGGAGACCCATCACACTTCTGAATGTGGGCTATAAATTATTTGCACTTGTCTATTCCAAACGCTTGAAATCTAATCTTGGAGAGATAATAGTGAATGCCAAACAGGCTTTATGGCTAAGCGACACATTAGTAATAACATTAGATTAATCCTAGATTTACTTGACTACTCAGGACACATGGAATCTCAAGCAGTTACTGTATTTCTTGACACATGCATTCGACACATTAGAACATCCCTTTATTTTTGATACATTAAAATTAATGGGATTTGGAGCAAACTTTATCTCAGAGGCTAAAATGTTATACAAAGATATTGAAGTAATTTAATGATCTGCCTTTACACCTCTAAAAGATTTCCAATTAACCGTTCCGTGCGTCAAGGATGCGCAATTTCTCCTTTTTTATTTTTAACTGCAGTAGAACTTCTCTCCCAAAAAATCTTAAATAATGACAATATAAAAGGCTTAACCATATTTTAAAATGAGTTGAAGATTACACAACTAGCTGATGATACAGCTTTACTTTTAAAGGATAAATATCAAGTTGAACCAGCAATACTTTTAATTAAAGATTTTTCTAAAGCTTCAGGTTTACATCTCAATATTAACAAATGTGAAATCTTGTGTCTTTATGATACACATTGTGCAAACATATATAATATCCAAATTAAAAAAACAGTGACATACTTAGGTATAGATATAGCTATACCTGTCCTCTAGGCAAAAAACTCAACTTCCCCCCTAGACTTAAAAAAAACAAAATATCTTGAATATGTGACCTCTCTATTTTTTGGCAGAATTCTCTTATCTAAAGCAGAGGGTATCTCAATACTGATTTATCCTGCTCTTTCACAATTTGTCAAGGATTCATCATCCAAAGAAATCAATAAAATACGAAGCAATTTCACCTGGAGAAATAAGAAAAACCATTGAAAGAATGAAATTCTCTCAACATCCAGGAAACAAGGAGGCTTTAAATTGTTAAATTTCAATGATTTAAATAACACTTTCAAAATAAAATGGATAAAGGAATGTCTCAAATCCCCAAACTCAATTTGCTTCTTTATTCCAAATAATATTTTGAAGAAATTAGGTGGTCTACAATTCTTACTCACCTGTAACTTTAATGTTACCAAGTTACCTTTAAAACTATCAAAATTTCACCAACAGACATTACTTGCATGGAAATTGTGCTATTCTCACAATTTTCCCTGCACAAAGCTATAATATGGGATAATGAAGATATTACTGTCAAGAAAAAATCCATGTATATGCAGAATTAGATTGAAAGGAAAATTATTTTCATATGTGACCTTTTTGATTGTCATGGTATAATGCTTAGTTATGAACGTTTTCCTCATCTTAAATCCTTCCCTGTTACTTGTAAAGAATTTAATTATGTAACTAAAGCAATCCCTAATGGCCTTTCTCTCTTGATGAGAAGCCATTATCAGTGCCAAGAAACGCTAAGAATAAATCCCCTTCTAATGATAAATGGACTCAATATAATGGATCCAAAATTGATGATTGTTGATGTGATAACAGATTTGTCAATAAAAAGTTATCCAAGTCAAGGCTTCCTTCAGACACATGTTGGTGGTTCACTGGCAAACTCTGATATACCTCCATGTCCTGTCCATCTACGTTGATGCTATGCTCTGATTTGTTGTGCATTTTTGTGCTTATGAGAGAGCCATGCAGGCTGTGCATGCGGAAATGATCTGTCGTCCACAGCACTCCAGTTGTAATTGAACGATTAATTTGTTGAACTCTGCGGAGCAGGAACAGGCTCTGCCAACTTTAACCTCTGCACAGTGTCTTTTAGATCATTCTCAACACCCCTATTTCAATTGCTCCTGAGGTGGAGTATCCCTGACTCCTGGTTGGTGTTGCTTGGTATGATCAGTCTTACAGACTTTGTGTCACATTGTGAATTTAAGGCAAAGATATACGGCTCTGCTGTATTCAGTTGAACCAATCTGAAACTGTCTCCAGCTTTTTTCTGCATAGACACAGGAGCTCTATGACAGCCTGATCAATCTGTTCATGACATGGAGAAATGAGGAAGTTCAGACCTGAAGGTGGACTTTTAAAGTGTTGGGGGTGTGGCTTGGCCATGGTTGAATAGCCAAAATTTGACTGTTGACCCAAAATGGCAGATTACCTAATATTTCACCAACATGTTGAGAACCAGACTTGTGCACAAAGATTCAGAATTTGAACACAAGACCTTGGGAGGGTCAGTGTTTCCAAGAAACAAAGGGTGGTGCTGTTACGCAAAAGTCCTCAACATGTTACTGGTGGGTTGCCCCCAGGTGCGGCAAACACAGGAACAAAATGGAAACAAAACTGATTGAAACGGTCCACTACATCCTATGGAGTAGTCCACACAGGTGTGTGGGCTTCATATCCATATACTTGAATTTTCTCCTTAAAGGGACAGTTCAGTATTTTTGAAGAGGGGTTGTATGAGCTCCATATGGTCACTAAGGACAGTAGATACAGTAGAAAGTTC